>ML681993.1:15574954-15820628 GCA_007922195.1 Podocnemis expansa | reverse complement strand
TTGCAAATACTGGTGATGACGGGATCATTGTGGGATGCAGGAAACAGCTTTGGGGCCGCATGCAGCCCGCAGGCCATGTGTTTGAGACCCTTGCCTCAGGCAGATCTTTCATCCTGCATGCTTGCAACGAGCTGCGTGTCCAAAACCAAAACCTGCAGCCCCGTGGAAAGCGGCGGGGCGGGGCGGGCTGCAGCGCTCGGCTTTCTCGCGCTCGTCCCTGCAGCGCTGAGGCGGCCGCCGCCCGCCAGACACGCCTCGGCTCCCCCGCCAGCGATGGGCGGGCAGAGCCTGCGCCGGGCCGCCCTGCTCCTGCTCCTGCTCCTGGCGGCTGTGCTGCCTCTCCACGGCCGGGCGCTGCCGAGCTGCGAGGCCGTCCGGAAAGTTTTGCAGCTGCGGCAGATGGGCCCCGCCGAGGGGCCGCCAGACAGCCCGCGGGCAGGTAAGAGGCGCCGGCTTCGCCCTGCGGGGCTTTCCCGCCCTTCCCGGGGCAGCCGGGGCGCGCGGGTCCGCGGCCCCCGTGGAGGGAGCGAGTCAAGGGCGGGCAGCCGTGCTAGTCTGGCAAAGCAAGGAGTCTTCTGGCGCTTAAAGACTAACCGATTTATTTATTTGCCACAAGACTCCTTGCTGTACTAGACTGACACTTGTCCCTTTGGAACCTGAGATGTCCCAGAACACCTTTTTTTTTTTTTAGCAGAAAGCGTTGCAGGACTCCCTAAAACCAGCATTACTGCTCCATCTTCTCCAATAAAAAAAAAGCAAGTCTTGTTGCCCTTAAAGACTAACAGATTTATTTATTGTGGGAGCTTTCCTGTGAGAAAATCCCACTTTGTCTGACACTTTGAAAAGGGGGAACTCTTCTTCCTCTTCAAAGGGTCTGACCAAGTGGGATATTCTCCCAGGAAAGTTCATGCAATAAATAAATCTGTTAGTCTTTAAGTGCCACGAGACTCCTTGCTTTTTATTTTCCAGCTTCCCCCCAGTGGTTTCCTGCGGGCTCCAGCCCCCAAGAAAGTGGTCTGTCTGGACAGCAGCACCTTGACTGTGGGAGGCTGGCAAGCAGGGGGTGAAGCAGTGTGGGGGAGAGCAGGTAGGAGTCCCTCCTGGCTTCTCCTGGGGAAATGCTGAGTGGGGGACTCCCAAGTCCCAGCTAAGCAGCTGAAGCTTTTGAAAAAGCCAGGGGTTCCCAACATTTTCTCTGCTGTGGCACAGCTGCCTGCCTTTCATTAATTTGATGCACACCACTCTAGTGTTTCCAACTGAGCTTATGAATATTCACGAGCCAATGAGCCAAGCCGGAGCTCTTGGAGTAGTTTTTTTCAAAAAGTTTGTGGCACCCACCTGCTCAGACCTGGGTGCCATGGCGCACTGGTTGGCAAACACTGGAATAACGTGTTGCTAGCTGCAATGAGTCAGTGGGGCCAGTGTCAGGAAAAGGGGTGAGGGAAAAAAAGATGGTGGTTAGCTTTGCATATGGGTCGATTCCAGTCCCGTTTTGTCTGGTGTAACACTGGAGGGGTTGATAACAGAGCAGGTGTATGGAGGAGGTGACCCATTATAGCATCAGAGATGGAGGGAACAACACGCCAAGAGAAACTAATAACACAGAACTCCGAGGTTTGACACCAAATGAGGGTGAACATATTTTCCAAAGTGAAAACAGGATACCACCTGGCAGGTGCTGCTTTGTCCTGGGCTGTGACTGATACCACTGGCCCAATCCTTGCCACCTGTGGTTTGCACTCCTCAGCTAGTTCCACACTAGGGCAGCTGCCCTTCTCACTTTACTCTAATTATGGCCCTGGAAAACTGTGTTAAGTGGATTTTTGATGTCTAATCTATACTTTCGACCAGAGACTGCATAGTTTTCCTTAAAACCAAACTTTCAGGTAAAAAAACCAGACGTCAGGCAACTCTATGCGGGGCTGGCCGAAGGACAACTGCACCCCCCAGGGCTGGTCTGGGTGTCTACCTCCTTCTCTTCCCCCATGCCAATTGCCTGAGCCTTTTCAGGTGTTCCTCCATGCTCCCCTAGGGGGATGTGCCCAACAGTTTTTCTTTTTCAAAATGAGACTCTACAAAGCAATTTGGAACAAAAGAAAGCAACAAGAAAGCATTTTACTCCCATTCTTCTCACTCTTTCCCTGCAATAGCCTTTTCTGGTGATAGATCCTGAAATACCATCTTAATAATTGATTATATAGGGGATTTGGCCCAAATTCAGCCTTCAGTGTGGTCAAACACTGATGTAGCTTCACCAGTAAGTCTGCCCTGTGTAGACTTGGGAAAATCACTCTAAGGCTTACAGAGTAATTCATTATTTGCATTAGTGCAACTCAGTTCAGTTTCAGACAGAGGTAAGCTCCTTCAGTGCAAATAGCAGGTGGTGGTTACCCAATAGTGGCTGTGGTTTGTAGTTGTAGGTAAGGCCTTAGTTACTGAAGTACCTGCAACTTTAAGTTAATATACTTGGCATTTGCATTACAAATGAAAATTTTATGAGATTCCTGTGATGAATTGAAATGACCAATGCCTGCAAATAATGTGGTCTGAGTGTCATTACTCAAGTGAATAGTTCTATTGATTCAATCTTGCTACTCACACAGGTGGAATTACTTACATATGCAAGTGTGTGCAGGGTTAGGAACTTAGACATATGAAAATGTTTGACTCACAGCTTTGAATGTTTAGATGACAGATGGACCATCATGGGTACAATCTCACAGAAAATGTTTTCTGTAAATGGGGAAGATATGTTTAAAAATGATCTTAGAAAGGTGATAGCTTCTTCTTGTTCCCATGCCTGGTCCATACCACAAAGTTTTATCAGCTTACTTGTACAAGTTAAAGTAGAGTGGAAGAAAAACCAAACACTTCATTAACTGATATATTAATGCTGTCGAAAGCTGACCAAAAAGTCCTTTTGCTATGCAGTTTATGCTGTTTAGGGAACCGATTTAAGATACAGCTATACTGCCCAAAGAATTCTTTTGCTTGTGTAAACTGCATCTTTGTAAGGAGTATTCAGTAGTGTTGTTTTGCATCTTTACTGGCTAATCCTTTAAGTGCAGACAAGGTCTAAAGGAGACATATGACTAAAATTTCATTGCAGCATTTAATATTTTAATAATCAGGTAAAGATAGTTTGTAAACTAGACTAGTGGTAATATTGAGTGGGCTAAGCCTGAAATGTTTATAAATTTACATTACTTTCATTTATATCTTAGCTAGCCAGGAAATGAAGAAACACAAATAACGTTCTTTAAATCTCATCAGACACTTAAAATTTCCTTAGCTAGAGATTGTATTATAAGAATGTGATGATAAGAAAAGAGGGACGGAACATTTGGAAGGGCTTATTAGAGATGGGCACAAACCAAACCCACAAAGCTGAATACCTTTCACTCCAGGGAAATTTGGATCTGGAGCCAAACCTCATAGCTGAGGTACTTTTCTAGTGTTGCTCATTTAGTTAATGGGAACAATGCCAGTTTTTTATGAGATCTTATTAATTACAGCCATGTTCTTCGTATTCCTTAAACTATCAAAATGGATATGCTTTCTCTGCTACCATAATTTATTTGTTCAGTTCCAAAGGAGAAGTCATGTTAGTCTAGTTTAGTAAAACAAGCAAGGAGTCCTGTGGCACTTAGACTAACATATTTGCTAACACATATGCTTCAAAGTGTCTGATGAAGTGGGATCTTCTCCTACAAAAGCTCATTCAATTGATAAATATGTTAGTCTTTAAGTGCCACAGGACACAATTTATCTGTAGCATATATTCACGTACATAACAAAACATAATAGTCCTATTTTTCTCTCAATGCTTGCAGTGCAATTAATGTTTGATATTGAGATTCCTTTCTTACTACTCTCTCACTTCCCCCCTTGCCCCTAGAAATACTTTGTTGATACATGTTCCAAAGGTGCAGCTGTGTTAGTCTAGTTCAGCAAAACACTTAATAATGTTCTTCCTCCATCTTCCTTTATCCTCCATCTAGTAGGGTCTGCCACTGAAACATACATGCTTTGGATTAGGAGAGTAGGGCAAATGTAGCTACAGAACTGCCGCTGATGCTCTAATAAGTAATACTCCGACAGGGGATATGGAAGTTTTATGCTCAGCAAAGTTTCCATCTCAAGATGAGTTTTATTACTATAGAGACAGTCAGTTGGTCAAATATTTGCATTCAATAAACTGAATGCAAACTTAAAATAATTTCCTCCCATGAGAATATCTGTGATATTTTCAAGGATATATAGGCAAATATCTGTGAATAGTAGGAGGGCTACATAATTAGAGATGTCAAACTAGAGGAGAAAAAACTAGAAATAAGGATAAATCTATTAAATGATAACTGAGTTGGTAGGATAAAATATAAAGAGAAAAGAGATGCAACTTTTACACTTGTCTTAATGTTTTAAGGTTCACTTTCAGGATAGGCCTTTTTGTCAAGCTTTCTGATAGTATACAGAAATACATTCAATATATACTGCTTATTAGCAATGTGTTTATTGTTGTTGTTCCTGGATATTATAATATTGCAATAGAGGGAGCATACAAATTTATGATTGGGGTAAATTTTTGGATTAAAAAATTAATGCTGTTTTTCATCCCAGTGGAGAACATTTCTGGAGAGTGGGGAGGGGATGCTTAAAGATATATGAATTTAAGGGGAAAGAATCATTCAAACATAATGTACTTGTCAAATGCTTTCTGTATTTGGGTAACTTAGATGACTTAAGAACGTGCCATGAGCACTGGTCCTAATCCTGCATGCACTTAAGTATGTATGCAATTCTACTCATATGAGATGTTCCCAGTGGAGCCTAGGCTTTAACAAATGGCAGTGACTTTGGCACACTTTGAAATAAAAAAAAAAAAGTCTTTGACAATTGCATAAAGGAGACTATACATATACACACTTGCACACTCTTATATCGGATTAGGTAATGTGAGGGGAGCCATTTGCTGAGTAAATGTAAAATTAGCCTTTGTATATGGACCCAAAAACAATGTAATTCAATAAATCAGCTTCCTTCATCCCTGGTGTAACTGTATTGTATTCAGTGAAATTATACCAGGAAAGAATTAAGTTCATTTTGTTACTCTTATTTTCAGATCTGTGTGTGTCTCTTTTCCCTCTCTCTCCTTTTTAATAATATTAAACAAACAACCTTTACAGGAAAGAGAACTACCCTAATGCAAATCTCTCTTTTTTAAGCAATGTCCTTAGCTGTGATCTTGCAAAGGATTCGTAAGCTTTTGCTCATTCATTGTGTATCACAGATTAAATAGAACACTGAAATACCTCATGGTTTTTATCTGTAGCTCTCAGAACTTAACCATTTGCAGTTTGTGCCTGAATTCTTTGATTATTTAACTAATTTTAATAATGGGGAACTTGTAATTGTATTAGTTCATTTTTCTGTGGTCTTAAAAGACTCTTCTTGTTATAATTGAAGACTTCACAAGAAGATATACGGTACTCAGAATTAAATGTAAAAGAATAAGTGCCCTTTCAAATTGCATTCCAGCTGTCCTTCACTTCAACCATAAAGTTTTCCCCAGTTCTTCTTTATGTATTTTTAAAAGTGATTTTCATTAAATAGTTCAGTTACTAATGTACTTCTAAAGTTCCTGTTCATTTTATCACGTGATCCCACTTAGGGGCATCACTTGATGCTGAGAAATATTAACGTCTACTCTGTGGAAATAACTTGTAAATCATTAATTTATTCTATCACTATCAAATACCCTTCACTCATATCCCTCTTCTTCACACAAACACACACACAATGATAGCTCATTGTGAAAATACCCATTGATATAGGTGTGATGAAGTGGGGAAAACCCTCTTAGACTAACATGGGACATCACAGGTGATGACCTTGTTTCTTTTCTGTTCTGGTGATGGGACATAGGTGTGTAATAGGTAGAAGAGCCAATAGGGGTGGGGGAGTGTTTAGGCAGACTTTAACTGGGACCCCTGCTGGTCACAGGTTGTGGCTGGTCGGACCAAGGGGCAATTCTTCCTAGCCCGGGAAGGAGAATGAAGGACCAAGGGGGAGGGGGGTAGGATGGCAGGGTCTCTTGGATATGAACCTGCCCATCCTGGGGTTTTACTACTGTTCTTCCTGGTGAATTTGATAACCAACTGTCCTTGCTGCTGTGTGAAGTGGATTGTTAATAAACTCTGACTTCTACACTGGCTGAAAGTCACTTCTGATCAGGGCTTCCAGGGACCCTCCTGGAGGGATGTCCCAGGGGAACCCAGGTAGAGCAGGAGATTGGACCCTCTGAGGCTGGATTTTGGAGTTGGCTACATAGTAGTGTGGAGACCTGGGTTGGATAGGAGAATACTCCACCACAGCAGAGTCCTGACCACCTGGAAGAAGAAAGGACTGGAGAGTGCTTTCTGTGTTGCTCCATCACAGTATGTTCATCTGTTTTTTCTAAATTAAAAAAAAAAAAAAGTGAGTGGACTTTTTATGCTTGCTAGGTATCTTGGATTCATTCTTCAAGCCTTAACTCACATGCTGTTGTCCAGGCAGGCTGGCTCAGAACCTCCTTCCTTTTGTTCTCCCTGTGCTAGGAAAAGGTGGTGCTTGCTTGCAGATACCATGATTCATCTGTCCAGGCTTTGGCTGCTGCACCATTTTCCAAGCAGACAAAATGGATAGGCTGTGTGTCAGGATTTTCTCTCTCGCTGAAAACTAGAGTCAGCCCTGGTTTCCTGATTCCAGACAACAGCTATGAAAGCATGCATTATAATCCACTTGCTTCCCCTCTGTGGGAAAAATGATTCTGGTAGGGCAGCAAGACAAAAACCAAAATGGGGGTGTTGTCGGGTCCTCCCCTCATCAGGGCGAGGCAAGCAAACAGTTAGCAAGTTCCGGCCTTCAACCCCAGCTGGGGTAAGGCAAACCAACAGTTAGCAAGTTCCAGCCTTCAACCCTGGCTGGGTTAAGGCAACCCAACCGTGGCTTGGCTGGTAGCAGGGGAGGGAAGGGGAACGCAGGCCCGCCTGCTCCACTGCATTCCAGCCCAGGGCCCTAGCAGTGGCCACGCAGAGGACCACTGTGTCAGTGGGGCTCCCGCCAAAACACACTGACTTACAATGGTCCCTGGTCTACTTCCTTCCCTTGCCCGCAGAGGCCTAGGGCACACTGTCCTCGTGATCCTTGGGGTAGGATCCCCAGGGCATCCCCACCAGGCCCTCACTATCTTCAGGAGGCAAGGCTGGGAACTCAGCCTCCTTGGCCAACGGCAGCTCCTCCAGGTCGCACAAGTCTGGAAGGGCAGGCTTGCTGTCCTCCCCAGCAGAGGGGAGCTCCTCCAGGTCCTCCCTGGCATCGGGCTGGTCCACAGGGTTCAGGCTGTCTGCGGAGGGAAGCTCATCAAGGTCCTCCCCTGGAGGAGTTTTCTCCAGGGGTGCAGTTGCCCAACATTCCTCCCCCCAGCTCTTCTCAGGTGGGGAGTCTGGGCACCAGTTAGTATCCTTTACTCCCAGTAGAGGGAGGTCTGCCAGGGGTGGCAGCCACTTCCCTCTAGGCTCCCCCCATGGCTGCCTGGTCCTCTCCCTTTTATAGTCCTCCTGCTCCCGGCTCCCTTCCCTTTGGTTCCGGCCCCGGCCGCTCTGCCGGGTCTCCTCTGGCCAGTAGGGGGAGTGCGGGCACCCAGCTGCCTCTCTGCAGCTGCCTAACGGCTCCCCTCTGCTACAGGGGGACACCGGAATGCAGCAAAATGGCAAATTCTGGGTTAAAAATTCTGAATTCTGTGGCATATTGGAGAACTGACATTGCATGCTGCCATGGAATCACAAAGTCCAGGGAGTCTGGTTGAGATGAATGAGGTAGTTTATTTTTCTTGGAGGTATTGTTTCAAGCTCTCTGCAGAGTAAGTCAGGAACCATTACGTTGGTCATGGTCAGTTCACCTTCTGAAGGTTATCTGTGGAACCATAAGTTAAAAACATAATCCAAAAAAAAAAAAAAAAAAAAGAGAGAGAGAGAGAGAGAGAGCTGCTGACATTTAACAATACAATTGTTTTGTCCAAATGGTGAATTCTGTGGTGAACACATTTGCTACAGAATATATGTGGTCATGATAGTAAGCCAATGGTTATATGAGATTGGTGATATAAAGATACATACAGGCAGTGATGCTGTTCAATCAGTAAAAGTTGTTTTATGGTATATGAAAAGCTCCAGAAAAGGTGGACACTTATTTTGTGCCTGTTGTGTAAGGAGGATTGTCGCTCCATATGTAACAACACAGAGTCTGAAAGAAACCTTTAGAAAGATGAGTTTGTTCCTAAATGGGTCCAAGGTATTTGAGTCTGGATACACCAGCAGAATGGCCAGAGCAGGAGCAACGTTCATCAAGTGTGGTGGTTGTCCTGAAGCTTAGAAAGGAAAAATATAGGCTTGGTAGCGATAGAGCAGCTACCAGCTTCTACTGAAGGGAAGTCTGTCCCTTTCAGGAAGCGAATAGTGTTTAGAGGGCTGGGAGCTCAGTCAAGACAGGATGTTGTGAGCAGGCTCTGTGGTGTCTGGATTCTGGATTAATCCTAGTGGGACAATTCTTACAAGTATGGTGAGCAGAATTTGGTCTCAAATCTACTATTTTCTGTTTCACTAAAAGCTAAAGTTCTGATTCTGCAAACTCTTAATTATATGAGTGGATCATGTTATTGGGAATGATGATTTGCAGGACTGAGGCCACACACAAAAGTATGAATTCAATGCAAGGCCTTTAGTAAATAAGGAAAACTAAAGCAAGAGAATAAATAAAAATTGAATTCTCAATAAATCTATAGCTCACATAACTCTGTTAATTAACCCACTTTTTAAACTGAGCTCATTCATAGTTCTTCATTACAAAACTTATTATAGGCCAAACTTGTGAATAATAGCACAAAAGACCAGGTTATATCTTTTATTTGTGGTGGGACATAGCTACAAAATCATTCTAAATGGGCAGCAATCTAAAAGCCTTCAGAGCTCTGTATAAAAGAGATATAGTGTTCCTTGGTTGTTATTGGAACTAAAAAGCTTTCCACTCTTCTAAAAACAAATAGAATCTGCCACTGATGAACACTTTGGGGGAAAGAGAATGCTCAACGTTAGAGGCATAAAAAATATGCAGACAATTTCTTGATGTTGATGAAACTGAAATAGAGCGACTCTCATGCTCTCTCTCACTGTTATGCACACATTTGCAATAAAACTGCTGTTTGTGCTGAAGCACTAGTCAAGAAACACAAGAACAAATCCATGTAGTGGATTTCAAACTACCACTCTATTCTAAGTCAATTGGATTCTTTGGCATTTTGGATTCAGTTACTTTACCCCAGTATTGAAAGCAGCTGTGTTTAATGAGCTCAAACAGAAATAGATCAATAAAGTGTACTTTTATATGTGCGTGATTAGCAGTCCTAAAGAAAAACAATGTTCCTATAGGAGCTTGGAGTGATATCAATGTTAAAAAGATGTATTTATTTGTTAAATCTTTACTGTAAAAGTAAAGGAACAAATGAAATGAGAATATTAGTCACTACAAACCATAAACAAATATTTATTTTAGATAATTTCTGGGGGTTATAATTAATGTTTTGTAGCTTTTTGTATCAGAAAATCCTTAAGGATGGTTTATGTAAAATAAATTCCTCCTCCCCTTTCCCTCCCACCAAAAAAATGTGTGAAGGTTTAACTTTTATTTATAAGTATGCAGAATTCATGTAACATATTTCATTATGTACATATAATGCTTCATGAAGCTCTTTACAGACATGAAGGCTTGCAAGAGAAGTATTTTATAGCAAAATCAACGAGAGTCCTGTGGCACCTTACAGACTAACAGATTTCTTCGAGCATAAGCTTTTGTGGGCTCCAACCCATTTCATTAGATGCATGAAGTGGAAACTACATTTGAGAGGTACATAAACACATGCCAGGGTGGAGGAGGGAAAGTGTTAGCAGAATCAGTTCAGAGAGCAGATGGGGCCCATTCACACCAGTTGATCAAAGAGAGAGAATGTGTGAACTGATGAATCACTTTTTGTAATGTATGAACCATTCCAAGTCCCTATTCAGATTGGGTATGTCTACATTTACAATTTAGTTCAAATGAATGAGGATTAATTTTAAATGAAATTAATGCATAACTACACTGGCTTTCATTACTTCGAATTTAAGAGTTCTTATCCAGGAACCTATCCTTGCAACAAACCCCATTGCCAGCTCTGCTCGCACTTCGACTCCAGTGATCCCATCACTGGTCCCAACCACCTCAGCCACACCATCAGAGGCTCATTCACCTGCAGATCCATGAATCTGGTATTTGCCATCATGTGCCAGCAACACCCGTCTGCCATGCACATTGGCCAAACTGGACCGTCCTTGCATAAAAAGATAAATGAACACAAATTGGACATCAAAAATGGCAACAGCCACAACACAAAACAGTTGCTGAGCACTTCCATCTTTCTAATCACTCCATTGACGATTTGTTAATGACTGTCCCCAAGAAAGTCAGTGGGACATCAAGATTTCAAAGAGAAACGGCTGAACTTGAATTAATATGCAAATTAAATTGTGTGAAAGCAGGATTGAATCATGACTGATTCTTTTCTCATTACAACAGATAATTTGACTGTTTCCCAGGTTTAAATCTTAAAAAATGCTCTGATTTGCTGTTACTGTATGACCTGATCCCATGTCTTACACTCCCTTGCATTTATTTTCTTTTCATTCTGTAAATTCCCTCTCTTCAAAGCAACTGACGAAGTGGGATTTTCTCCCACAAAAGTTCATGGAATAAATAAATCTGTTAGTTTTTAAGTGCCGCAGGACTCCTTGCTTTTTTTGCTTCATTAGCCTAACATGGCAGCCCCTTTGGAACATTTCAGTCTTCATGGGCACTCAGTAGCAGACCTGAAAGTTGCCGTACTTCAACAAAGAAACTTCAAAAACAGACCTCAGCTTGAAACTGCAGAGTTGGAGCTAATCTGCAAGTTTGACACAATCAGACTGGGTCTGAATAGGGATTTGTAATGGTTAACACCTTATAAGAAGTGATTCATCAGTTCATACATTCTCTCTGTTTGATCAGTTGGCGTGAATAGGCCCCATCTGCTTGCTCTCTGAACTCACTTTACTAATACTTGCCCTTCTTCACCCTGGCATATGTATATATCTCTTAACTGCAGTTTCCACTTCATGCATCTGGTGAAGTGGGTTGGAGCCCATGAAAGTTTATGCCCAAAGAAATCTGTTAGTCTGTAAGGTGCCACAGGACTCTTGCTGATTTTGCTGTACACAGACCAACACGGCTACCCTTCTGTTTTATAGGTAGGTAAAATGAAGTGCAATGTTTAAGGTTTTGAGCTTTTTATTGAAAATATGCTGAGCTTCTACTGAAGTCACTGGGTGCTGTAGGTGTTCCACACTTCTAAAAATCAGGTCACTAGTGTCTTGATAAATATCATGTATCAAATCAGTGGTAAAGCTGGAAATAGAACCCACATGTCCTAAGTGCTGATCTCCTGAAATGAAAACTAGACCATTCACTCCTGGTTAAAAGTCTGATACATTGCACGATAATTCCATTGAGTTAAATGGTGCTACTATGCAACATGTTATTTTATTTCCCATATAACCTGACATTTTGTCAGAATTTCATCTCCTCTTGTGTTTTCAATTCCAAGCAGTGATAAAACCTTTAGCTACAGCTATTATTATTATTATAATTATATTATTTATTGACTTGATATTAACTGTTGAGAACCAGAGGCTAAGGAAGACAGAATTGAAAAACAAGAAGTGGTCTCCCAAGCAACAGAATACTGATAGATGTGGTCACTTTATTTATCTAAATGTATACATACTATAAAAGGATTTTATCGATTTAAGTTTTTCAGGGGAAAGAGATAAACGCACATCTTACTGGGAATGGCAAAGAAAATGCTACAGTTTGTAGTTATGGCAATAGTGGATAACAATAACCAGACAGTAAAATGCCGTTCCTTACAAGGAAGCAGGTCGTTTAGAGAAGTGGTTCCCAACCTTTTTGGCTTGAAGGCTGCAGCTATCATTTTTTCAGCCCTCAGCTTCTGCCAGTAGGTTGTGCCACCAATTTCTGCCAGCAGGTTGTGCCACTCCCCGCCCCCACTGCAGAGGGATGGAAGGAGTTCAACAAGGAAGCTGTTTCTCCACTGATCTCGCATCCCCTTGACTGCAGCAAGGAGCCTGCAACTGTCTTTTAGCACCATAGAAGCATTTCACCTGGGTCGTTAGTCAGTGACTCCATGCAGAAGTCATCAGTAGGGGTGCCGCGGGCCACTTGGGAAGTCTCCCGGGACACTTTTGGCATCTGGCCCACAAGTTGGGAGCCACTACTTTAGGCTATGCCTATGCTGAGCTAGCACAAGTGAGCTAGCGCAAGTCTAAAGACCTGGACCAGGAGTCTGTCTTTCAGATGCAGTGAAGATACCATTGGTGACTCAATATTTTAATTAAACTTCTAAAGAAGCAGGTAGAAAATTATTTGATTTAAAACATACAGTATTTTTTATATTTTGAGTGAATTTAGTAATTGGGAAGTTTCCCAGTTGAAAGTCCCTATAGAGAGGATTGTTGCCTGTACTGTGCCAGCTTTAGGAATGCTGCCAATGCCTAGGAGAAACCAACTAGTTCAGTCTTAAGTCATCTGTTTGGAAAAGCAAAGTATCTGTCAACTCTGAGGATACCTTTTGATGTGGACAGTTTATAATTAAGAATTGGACTGAGGTTGAACATCCATCAGGTGTGCCGTTTGATTATTATTGATTAGGGTTAGATTTCAACCAGTGACTGGAGTGGCTCTGTGTCCCTTTATCAATTCACAGAACTGTCTATTTCACATGAATAAGAAAGGATATATTATTGTAAGGAACTTAAATATCACTTAGCAGCTTTGCCTATCTCCTAACATGAAGCTGAATACCTTTTCAAGTTCATCTGGGCTCAGAAAGTCTGCTATTTGCTTCCCTAGCAACCTCCCTTCCTCCCAAGAGACAGAAAACCCAGGTTTTGACAATTTACCGCTATACTAGGAAGATCTTGAGTTTTCATCCTCTATGTGTGCATAACAGGCAACCTGCATGAAGCACAAGTGCCTTAGAAGCATTCTTATGTTGTTTAAACACATCTCTTTAAATTTGTCACTATCAGATGCCAGATTCAGTGACAAATGGGAAAACTCTTAACTTGTATATAATGCTATTCCTCAGCAACACAGCATATGACAATTACTATGTATAAAGTGACACAAAATGTCAATCATCTCCTCTCACAGGACAAACGTCAGCCCTATTAGATCAGTCCAATTAGCCCTAAGTGTCCATGAGACAACTTTCTTTTGATCAGCACATTTTAAAAAGAACATTGTTTTTATGACTTCTTCACAAGAGGTCAGGGGTCTTACATGTACATGTCGGTGATCCTGAAGACTTTGGCCCTTAACAGTGCAACTGGTTGTTGTCTTTATCCAGGCTACCTCTGTGGTCTCCATGACTATGTCTACATCTGCTTTTTTTAGTTCGAATTTGCTAATTCATCCTTGGGTTAGTTTGGACTAACAGTGGCTTTTTAGTTCAAAATAGTAAGTGTGGCTAGTTCGAACTAATGGCTTAGTCTGAACTGGAAAAGTTTGAACTGAGCTATTAGTCTGTGTCTACATTGTGCTAGTTTGAACTTAAAGTTCGAAGTAAGTGCTTTGTCCAGACTAAGCAGTCAAATTTATTAGTTTTGACTAAGATTGCTTAGTCCAGGCTAATTGGCTAGTGTAGACATAGCCCATAAGACTGATCATAAAAGTACTACTGCTTCTTTACAATTATTCTAGAGCCACTTATGTCTCAGGTCATTCAAGATGCAAAATGTTCATCATGGAATTCCCTTCTCATGTCCATCACCAACTATAGCAGTATTTCTGGATGCTGGACTGGGATGTTCATCTTGTTCTCCAGGCTGTGTGAAATTTGTGGACTTTGTAGGAAAAGAAAGATCTACATCATGATTCAAGAGTTTCTTCTTTTGATCAAGACCAAAGATTCATATGCTGAAAGGAGACAGGACATCAATGTGCCTTCCTCCCAGTGTCCAATCAGATTCTTTGAAAGACGTTTTCCTAAGATGCAAATGACTTATCTCAGGTATCCTTTTGGTGTTATCTGTCTTGCAAAGGAACAAAGTCTCGGGTAGGTCTCCTGACCACCAAGGAGAATAAGCATTGTCTCCAGTTTTGCTTCAGAGTTAAACAAGATCCACTATCAATGGCAAACTCCTCTTTCTTGGAATGGAATCAGGAATTCCATTACTTGTTACCTCTGATTATGTTGGTTTAGGAGATTTATCTACAGATCCTTCAGGATGGAGCTAAGATGTCAACATAGCTAACCATATCTTCTTCAATTAGTATCCCTATACGTGCTCCACTTTAGTTGCATCTGTATCTCTGCACTGTTGATTGGAGAATTTGGTAGCAGTGGTCACTGGACCTGCACATGTGCTCTCTCTCTTTGTGCTACACAACAAAGCTAGCAGTGTGCATGAGGTAGTCATTCTCAGTTCCTTCTCAGCCACTCCTGGTTAGAGATGAGTTTTAGCTGTCTGTTCATGGCTCATTAACTCTTTTACCATTGCTAATTTTTAATTTACTTGGAAAACTCTTATTTTCTTTTGTTTATCTTTTTGGTTATTTGGTCATTATTTAAAAAAGATAGAAAAGAAAAAGGGGGAAAAAAAAGCTTCATTCTTTTTTCAACCTCAGTGGGTGGGAGAACTGCCCTGGACGAGGGGTATGCCCAGCTCTTCAGGTTTCAAGAAATGTTGCATTTGTAGTGAGGAAATCCCAGTCACAGGCAAGCACTCCCAGTGCACGAGCTGCCTTGGTGAGGGCTACAGCAAAAGTGCTTCCTCTGCAAACAGCTCCACCTTGAGACCCCAAGGAGGACAGGGAGCTTTGCCAGAAAATCATCATGGAGGCTGCTTTCTGATCTGGGTGGCAGACATAGTCTTCCCCTCAACTTTAACTTCAAAGGGTAATGGGTCAAAGAAACAGATTAGGGACTCCCCTCACAAGTCCAAAAAGAAGAATAGGAAGTCTCAGCAATGTAGGGATAGCAAAAAGTGATTGTCATCTCACTCTATTCTTGCCACTCCCAGCAAAGAAACTTGCTCACATTTGCCTTATGATTACTGTTGGTATCCACTACAGCTGACAGGCTCATGGACCCTTTGGATATGAGCACAGAGTCTTTGGTATCAAGAGACGAGGGGAACAGCCGAGGAAGGCATTCTCAGTACATGAGTTACCATCAGTACCATCACAACAATAGCCTGCACTGGAGAGTGTGGTAGAGGCAAGGTCTGCATCTTCCCTGACACCACCACCACCAACGGCATGGTCAGTACTGATGGAATTCCACCATGCCAGTGATCTAGGCTAGATGGAGGTAGTTGTCTCTCAGTACCAACGTCATGGCACCAAACCTTTGCTGGGCATGGGACACATCCCAGGATCATGCCATTCCCTTGCACTATCAAGCAGGGGCATTGCTGCTCTGAAGATGGGCAGCTCCACCCCTGATGCATCGCCACACCCAGGGCCCAATCTGCACCCACCTCCCCCCCCGCCCCCACCCCGGAGCCAGATTGGCCATCTCCGGCCAGCATCCTGGTCCAGATCTAGCCCTTGCCAGCCAGCGGAGGGCGGCCTGGGTCCAATCCAGCCCTGGGGCCATGCCACCTGGGCTTGGGGGTGGGGTGGGAGTCATCTGCAGCCCCACAGGCTTTGCTGCCTGGGATTGTGGAAGGGAAGAGCCTGTCACAGCCTCCATGCCGTGCTGCCTGCGTTTGGTGGAGGGGTGCCCACAGCCCCACACCAGCCTGAATCTGGGAGGGGCTGATCCTTCACCCAGGCCTGCTGCCTGGCCCAGTTCCTCCGCTGGCCTAACCCTGGGCCTAGAGAGGCCCATCCCCTGCTTGTGCCTCCATGGCTGGGCACGCACGCGTGCACGCTCTGAGAGAGGGAGACAGAACTTACCAGTTGCTGGTCCAGGACTGGGGATGGGGAGTCACTCACTTGCAGACAGCATCTGCCTGCAGAGGGATTGAAGGTTTCCTCTCTGCCACTCCCTGGCCTAAGTGACTCAGCTGCACACTCCAGGGTGGGGTGGCATCTGAGCTCAAGCAGGCAGATTTACTGCATCTGCGCCTGTTCAGCTAAAATTGGAGCTGGGCCTGAGGCTTGGGGGGGCAGACGCCCCCCATGTCCCATGGCAGCGATGCCTCTGCTGTCAAGTGAGGGACTGGATAATGAGTGTGAGGAAGTTTCATAATACTCCTCCTGAGCTCCCTAGGGAACCTATTATCAATGGGGTCCACAAACCACTTCCAATCGTGATACTGGGATCCTTGGATGGCACATTGACGGTCTGCCTCATGAGCTTCAAGGATTTCTTGGCACCCCTCCCCCCCGACTCTCCCTTGGCCACAGCATTGAGGGCCTCAGAGCCTCAGGAAACAGAGGAGCAACAAGGGGGCTCAGAGGTGGAGAAAGGACCTAAAGACCTATTAGCTTTGCCCACAGACAAATCTATCAGGCCTTCACCGCTGTCCATGGCAGATCACTTCCATCTGTTATGGGAGCTGTTGAAAGGAGTTTTAGGTACCCTCTATGTACCACTGAAGGACGATAAAGATATACACTATCAATTCATCAATATCCTCCACCCTTCATCCTCCTCAATGATTGCCCTCTCAATCAATGTAGCCACCACAGACACCACTAAAATGGTGTGACAAACTCCAGCAGAGGACAAAATACCATGTCCTTGCAGAGGAATCAGATTTTCTTTTTTCCCCACCTACCACCCACGTCCATCATGGGGGATGCTATAAACTTTTGTGGTTGACAACTTTGTTCCAGGGTAATGCTCTCTAACGTTGACTGGAAGTACCTTGATCTCTTTCGAAGGAAGGTGTACTCACCCTTAAGATTTTGTATTGCCAAATACCAAGTGCTCACAGCAAAGTACCGTTACACAACTACAATAGTCTGAATGACTTTATTGATAAGCTGCCAAAGAATCATTCAAGAGGGACAACTAGTGGTAAAAATATTGCTGCAGTCAGGCCTTGACCCCGTAGACGTAGCAACCAGGGCCATCTCAACAATAACAATGATGAGCTGTGTATCATGGCTGTACCTGCTGGGATTCCTGAAGGAGGTGTAGACCACAGTGAAGGACCTCTCATTTGATAGTGTGAAGGACTTTGCCAAAAAGACTGATGCCTCCCTCCACTAACTGAAGTATTCCAGGACCACCATCAGGTTGCTGGGGATTTATATCCCAAGGTAAAAGAGAATTTTTAGCCCCCAGGCCCAACACAGACCTTATTTGTCTGAATCCCCATCACAGCTCCATTAAGAGCGACAAAGAAAATTCCCAAAAGGTAAGTGTGTGTTCCACAATCTTTGACCCAACCCCTTTCTTCTAAGCACCACATTTAATAGGCAAGTTGAAGCAGGAATATGTGTACTGGCTGGACCTAGTAGGAGCCACATCAGTCAAGAAAGCCTAAGACCTTGAGGACACACAGATGGCCACTGTAGTGGGGTAGTTCCTCCTGTCCAGAATGGAAGGGGTTAAAAACCCAGGAAGGAAAGGGAATAGACTGTGGGAGCAGTCCAGTGCAGGGCCAGTCAGGGCTCAGGAGTCCAGTACATATGAGGGCTGTAATCCCTACTTTGGGCAGTATTCTTGTAGCCTGTGACGAGGAACGGTGTTCTGTCAGCCTGGCTGTGGGAGACAGGACTGTGAACAGCTCACTGGAGCACTGCCAGGGTTCGGTTAGAATGCAGATCCTGAAACAAGGGTGAAAGGTACCAGGGGAGGCGTTGATATGGCCCAGGGGACCTGATGAACTGCTTGCTGAACTGGAGTGGGGGTCAAGCAGCACTCATGTGAGGCACATAGGGTTCCTGGGCTCGGGCTCGGAGAAGTGGGTGGGCCAGGGTCTCTCCACATCTTCCCCAGACTGCTGGTGGGTGGTAAAAGGAGTAATGGTGGCCACTGATGCAAAAGTGGGCCGGCCTAGACTGGACCATACCGTGATGATGCAGGGGGTGGCTCTGCTTCCATAACTGTCCATCTTCCAAAGAGAGGGTGACCCCAGAGACCAACCCTGACTGCCTAAAGGCCAATGGGAATTTCCTGAGGGATTGGCAAGAGATTCAGACCTCAAGACGACCTTGGGAGCAAATAGTGACAATAGATCTGCAGGAGGTCAGCAAGTGACAAACCCCACAGGACCCATAGTTTGAGATGGGCGACACCAGCACCATGACGAGTGGGAGATGCAGCGACGGTTAGTTCAAATTAAAAGTTGGTTTGAACTGAAAAAAAAAAGTGCTTAATTCAAACTAACTGTTAGTTCAGACTTATTTACTAGGATGATTACATCATGCTAGTTCTAACCAAATTTTGAAATAAGTTTGAACTAAGCAGTTTGTTCAAACTATCTATTTGAACTAACTAGTTCAAACTAAGCTTTGGCTAGTTCGAACTAAAATATTTTTTAGTTCAAACTAGCCAAACGCTAGAGTAGACAGGGTTCAAATTAGTCCGAACCAAGCTTGCTTAGTCCAGACTAATTTGCTAGTATAGACATAGCTCATTAGTCTGTCTGTATTTCCCCAGTGCTCTTTTGTGCTCTTGTTGCAACTTGCCGTGTGTTCATTTACCTGGAGATATCAAAAGGTATTCAACTAATTCAAAGATATGCCATTATACACTTTGCTGTGTGAAGGTGGAAACCAGTGCAACAAATCTTCCTCTTAATTTCTTAATTCTATTCTTTTGAAGTTTTGGATGGACCAAGTGTGTCCTGCTGTAACGATAACTGTTACTCACTTTAGCTTTTGTTTGCCATTTAGCTAATTTGTCAAATTCTTATACATTTTAATTCTCTCTGTGTCCATTTTTCTCCTATACCTTATAAGAATTTCAATAGACAATTCAAGATATTGTAAATAGTCAGTTTTCAAATATTATAATACCTAAAGTAAAAAAATGTGACTTGAGACAGGAATTTTATCTTCTTACAGTTAAAGTATTTACAGTATACATGGAAATTGGATGCTTAATTAAATTAGAAGACAAGTACATTGTATTTACTTTTTTGTTAGGAAGCAGAGGATGTTGATACTTGACACTTAGCGTAGATACCCAATTGCAGCTCAATAAGGTTTAACGTGCAAGGTTTTCTATAGATATAGGAATACATACAAAGCCTAAAACTAACCACATTATATCATACTTGCTATGGCTAGAGAGCTAACCTGTCACTCAGAAAGCTGTATATAGGAACAGCTTTCTTCAGATGCCCCACCAGGGAATCCATGGCCTCTGGTTTGAATTGGTAGCACCTCTCACAAAATCAAGTATTGGTTGATCACGCCCCTTTGTCTTTTATATCCTTGCATAAATAGCTTTCACCTAATTTCCTCTCTATTCATTATCAAGTATGCTAATTACCTATATTAGGTTCTTACCCTTGACTACATAATAATAATAAAAATAAAAAAACATTATTATTTATTATTGTATTGGGGTTGCCAATGCAATATCTGGTGATAGGAGGGATGGTGTAAAAATATGCCCTTTCGCAATGAAAAGTATATCCCCAAGTGTTCAAGGATAATTCCTTGTTTCCATTGCTGTTATCTATGTGCAGCTACAAGAACATATATTATGTATTTCATCTTATGTGCTGTGGTATGCAGAAACTGAGACATCTGCAAGGATACTCACTAGTCCTGTTTATTTCTGTCAACTGGAAGATGTCAGCTACAGGGGTCAGAATAGCCAAGCAAGAAAACGAAGCTATGTTTGGCCTGCAGGACAGTGGTCAGGTAGCTCAAATTGCACTGGGCCTCCAACAGAGGGTAATATTGATAAGGTAAGGGTAAGCTGGGGGAAGGAAATGAACCAGTAAATTTATTTAGGGGATTGAAAGGTACTAGAGAAGCACTAGTTATCCCTCATGAAGAGACTGAATATCAGTGGAAACAGCACATTTATATTTTTATACACTCTTGTAAAACAAATTACACACAAAATTCACAATGAAATGCTTCAGGGAATGTCATGGAATCATCTTCCAATCTTCTCAGATTGTTGCAAATTGAAAGGGTTCTGACCTCATATTAGAAAGATAATACAAGAATTATTTTAAAGATACATTCTTGCCTCTGCCCCCACTTCATTTTTTACTACTGTGGTGTTTGAGAAATGTACTATCTTATTGAAATTAAATAAGATACCTTTTTAGGGTTTCTGAGACTGCAGTTGCTACAGTGCATTTTATCCCCATGGCTTTGAAAACAAATGCCACCTGTAGAAATGTGGTTGACCAGGACAAAAAAATATTAAGCAAAATTAAATAATCTACTATCTGTATTAGATTTACTACTGAACTATTTGAAGGAACAAGAACCAAGTGGGAACTGATTTTTTAAAATGATACTGTAAACATATATTTTAGTTATAACTTAGCCTTATCCTGTATTGCCTCAACTGTACCGTATCTGATTTTCATGTGTGACTCAAGAAAAGTAGCTTGCAATGTCAACAACTGTTTCTTTAATAATAAAAAAAAGATAGTTATTAAAACTTTGGCTTCTTCAGTTCAGCCATGCAAAGTAAGTGAGCAAGCTTTCTTTTATGTTGCCAATAAGACAAGTTGATTTATATTACATAGAGAAGTGTGATATCAGTGGAACCTGGTCACATCTCATTTTGGGTTTTACCCTACACTTGTAATAGAGTTGAGTTAATAGTAACTACCTTGCTTTGATATATTAAAATAGATATGTGTTCAGAGGAAGGTCAAGGAGAGTGAAAATCAGGAGAAAAGGAATCAAGGAATATTGTTGAATATTCTGAAATAAAATCTAAAATGTTATACTTCAGTTCACATGGTGTATCTGGTTGTCAACAATTTACCTAATCTAGTGAATGCTGGAATCTATTTAACTCCTTATAGCACAGTAATATTTGAAATTTAACACTTATGCTTTAAATTAATGAATTAACTAATTTTCACAATGATGCAATGAAAAAGATAAGTATCATAGCCCCTGTCTTCTAGATCAGTGGTTCTCAACCACTGTGTTGGGATGCATTACTGTGTTATAACAGAGCACATTATTGTGTCATCACACAGCAGTGTGTCATGGAGGGCTGGGGAAATGGCTGCATTTGGCTTGGGAGGAAGTGGGCTGGTGTGCCCTGTAGGGTCACGTAATGCCATCAAGAGTGTCGTGATCTGCAAAAGGTTGAGAACCACTGTTCTAGATGATGGAAGGGGACAAAAGAATTATATACTTGCCCAACAGCCACACAGCAAGGGCTTCTTCCTATTCCTACCCAAAGTCAGCAGTAAAATTATCATTCACTTCAGTGGAAATAGTGTTGGGTTCTATATCTGTGTCACAATTAGGATTAGAATTTAGATGTTCCTTTTTCCTAATGATGTGCTCTAACTAGTAGATGATATTGTCCCTTTGCAACCAGGGGACCAGGTTTTGAATTGCCCCTAGCATGGGTCATTTAATTAAAGTGGTGCTGTATTGGCTCTCATCAGATAGGCTGTCTTTCTAAAAGTTATGCTCAAGTTATTGGGCTTCATACAAGTATCACTGGCTGAAGTTTTATGGTCTGAGTTATAAAAGAAGTTAGAATAAATGATCGTAATTGTCCTTTCTGACCTTAAAGTCTGAGAATAATTTGACAGCACAGTAATTTATACACTTGAATAAAGGCTCATAATATGGATTAAAAGGAAAAGACTTACCTGAATGTCTTTTAGGAAAATATGTTTGAGCATGGATGTACTTTAATACAATAGATTGTCAGAAGTTTAGATTGCTGTGTCTGTGCCTCATAACTGGAGGGTCTAAACTCCAGTTATTGAAAGAGAAAGCACAGAGTGCTGTTAATTTTTATACTATGAAATAGTCTACTCAATTTCTCAATATTAACTCTTTGGACTCATACTTCTTATTTGACTGCTTGCTCATGTCCATTCCATGCTGGGTGTGTATGCGCCATATACTTTATTTCCAGAAATTTTTCCCTCAGTGGAACCAATCAGGCTGATTGTAGCACCTTCTGGTAATGCACACTCATGTGAGGATAAAAGGTATACCCACTAGCCATGCACCCTCTCGGTTCCTTCTTTCTAGCTATGACAGTTGCTGGCATAACCTCTCTTGCTGCAGCAAGGCTTTTTCACAGTGTGTTTTGGACTTTGTCTCGTAGTTCATCGGTTTACAGATTTCAGTAAATATAGGTATTGCAGTTACCATTACTATAGTTAATGTAAATAGATATTCTCTGTAGCTGGGGGAGTCTCTTCAGTCCAGGCACCAGTTACATCCTGGTCCCTGGGCTTCAAATCTAATGTTTTCTGTGGCAAATTCAGGACCAAGTAGTTCACTTACATATGATAGCTTCAGAACCCATCAGGACCTTCTGAAGTGGACAGCAGCTAACTGGGGGCTGGAGTCTGAGGAGCTGAAGGAATCATCCCACAGCTTTGATGTTCTGGCTGTAGCAGTTCCTTCCAAAATTGCCCTTACTCATTAATGAAATTGCAATGGATCCGATAAAGGCCCTGTGGCAAACAGCTTCTTCTCTGCCTTGCACCTCAAAGAGAACAGAAAAGAAACAATATGTGCCCACAAGCAACTCTGAGTATCTATACTCCAACACTCCTGCAATGTCCCTCATGTCAGCAGCCAATGAAAGAGACAGGCAAGGCCAGATGAGTTCTACCCACAAAGAAAAGGATGCAAAAAATCTGTACCTGTTTAGAGGAAAAGCTTATTCAATGGGTAGCCTACAGCTGTGTAGCTCCAACCACCAAGCCTTACTGAGGAGATATGAATATAATCTGTGAGACTCTGTAACCAACTTTAAAGACTCTCATTTCTCAGGACTCAGGGCATGAATTCTCTGCCCTCTTCGAGGAGGGTAAGAATGTGACCATGACCTCTCTCCAAGCAACTTTTGATGTAGCTGATGTGGCAGCCAGCACAATGGCTTCTTGCATCACCATGAGGCAATTCTCTTGGCTCCAGTCCTCAGGATTTCCTTATAAGGTCCAGCAATCTATGTAAGAACTCCCCTTTGAAAGCTCAGCACTTTCAGAGCAGACAGACAGGAAACTTCATGGTTTGAAGAACTCAAAGGCCACCCTCAGATCCTTGGGCCTCTACACTCCATTGGCTTCCAGGAAGCATTTCAGATTCCCATGACCATCATGTTTCTCAGCTCCGCCTCCGATACAGGAGTTCTGTAAAAGAAAAGGGAGAGGTTATCAGATAGCCTCAATCACTCCCCTCTACCTCAACCTCCCAGTCAGGGTCACATAGTCTGATGAACTGAAGCAGATCTTAGAAGGTGCAGGGTTGCTATACCAATTCCACTTCAGATCTTGTCTCCCCTTTAATTTTATACTGTCTGTCTCACTTCAACCTGGTGTAGTCCTGCATAATTTTGGACCACTGGGTACAGAGTAAAGTGACAATTTGCTAGGCCCTTCAGCTTTCATCCACCCCTCGTTCCGATCCCCTTTTCTCTTCAGGGACCCTTCATGTGAGCAACTCCTCACTAAGGAGGTGCAGTCCCTCCTATGGATGGAGTCCATGGAGGAGGTCTTTCACGACTTGAGATGGAAAGGGTTTTACTCCTTACATTTCCAAATCCCAAAGACCAACAGGGCCCTTTAGCTCTTTCTATATAAGACTGCCTCAACAGATATCTCAGGAAACTGAGGTTCTGCATGGTCTCCCTGGCCTCCATAATTTTCTCACTGTGACTGGGATTCCACTCTTGACTTAAAGGAAATTTACTTTCACATTTGTCTTCCATGACCACAGAAGATTTTTCATATTTGTTGTAAACCAATGCCATTACTAACTCACTGCTCTTCCTTTTGACCTCTTGGCATCCCTCTGGGTTTTCAGAAAACGCATGGTATTGATAGTGGCCTTTGTTTGATGACAAGGTGTTCAGGTCTGCTGGTACTCTGACTGGCAAATCAAGGGTCATAGTCGGATGTACAAAGCAGCATCAGCACGGTCCATACCACCTTCTGAGTGCTGGGCCTGCTGATAAACAAGCAAAAGTTGACCATTTATTCTAGTCAAGAGAATAGAATTTTGGGGGCCAGTGCTCAACTTAACCCACAGTCATCTTCAGAAGATCTGATTTCAGACTGTGTTGGATGAGATATCCAGGGTCATGGTACACCCAATTATGACACTCCAAGATTGCCTCAAACTACTGGGGCAGATGGCCACTTACACTTACATAGTGCAAACCTATGCTTCAGACCTCTGCAGATATGGCTAGCATTGGTTAATTCTCCAAACAGACACGATTTGAACTTGATACTCACTGTTTCACCACTGGTTCTTGCCCCTCTGAACTGGTGAAATTATCCAAAGTTGGTAATTGTGGGATGTTCTTTGTTGCCCTCTAGACATCAGTGTCCCTAGTCTTGTATGCATCAGATCTAAGGAACCCAGGGCTGTCTGCTTAACTCAACACATTTTCCTTTCTCAGATATCAAGCAGAGTAGCACAAGTTACAACAGAAAATACCACAGCTGTTTTGTATATAAACACACAGGGTGGACCTTGATTCTCTGCCCTGTATCAGTAGATCATCTCCTATGAGATTTCTGTGCAAAACACTCTGTTCACCTCGGGGAGTCGCATCTTCTGGGAACCTGAAGGGCACTGGTAGATCACCTCAGCACCCATGGTACCTTTTCCTCTCATCACAAGTAATACCTTTACTCGGAGGCCACCAGGTGCATCTTCTGAAGATAAATATTTGGGTCTTTGCAAATAGACGTGTTTGCAGTCAAACAGAACAGGATATCATCTCTTTCTGATGCCTTTCTGCTTCCATTGACGGGGCTCCTGTTCTACGCTTCCCCACCACCACCCCAGTCCCTCTAGTTTACAAGGTCTGCCTGAAAATCAAGCAGGACAAGGCAAGAATTATCCTTATAGTCTTGAGTGGTCATGCCAACCCTGGTTCAGCACACTCCTATCAAGATCTATAAAGAGCAACCCTTCTTCTGCTCCATACAGACCTGATTTCACAAGACCCTGTCCAGCTGCTTCACCCAAACCTTGCTTTACTTCACCTCTTTGCGTGGATGTTATATGGTTTAACCTGAAGGAGCAGATGTGTTTGGAACAAACAGGTCTTGATAGGTAGTAGGAAGCTGTCTGCTAGGGCTACCTACCTGGCCAAATTGACATGTCCATATGGAGAAGCTTTTCAACAAGAAGTCTCTCAAATTCAATCTTCCCGTCAGGCTATCTTGTACTACTTGCTCCATCTGAAACAGCAAGTTTTGGCTTGGTTCACTTTGCAGCAGTCTTGGCCTTCCAGCCACCAGTGAATGGCAAGTAAGTGTGCTGTCATGAGATGGCAATCCATTTTCTTAAGAGACTGAAGAGACTATATGCTCAGGTCAATGAGCTGATCCTTCCACAGGACTTAAACCTTGTCTTGTCAAGGTTCATGGTTCCTCCCTTTGAACCACCAGCATTGTGCCTGGTACCACTTCTCTCTTGGAAGGTTGCCTTTCTGGTGGCAATCACCACTGCTAGAAGAATCTCTTAAATCAAGGACCTTTCATCAGAGCCATCCTACATGTTTTTCTTCAAGGACAAAGTCCAACTGTGCTCCCACCTGGCCTTCTAGATAGCCACAATTCCATAGAAACCATACTATTTTCCTCCCAGACCTCTTCCCGGAACCTCACAAGAACTGTGAAGAGTGGTGGCTTTTCTCACTGGATGTTAGGCGTGCTTTAGCCTTCTATACACGGGGCTAAGTCCTTTCAGAAATCTATACAAAATCTCTGGCAATGGTGCACATGCAGTGCATACATCAGTGAACATGAGCAACACATCTTGAAGAACAACAATTACGAAAGATTAGTAACTGTTACCACTCTCCCCTTTGAATCATCTAAAATAACTTTGAACAAGATGGAGTTGAAGTGTGTTCATTCCAATGTGCTCTGAAATCATTTTGGGTTTAAAATTAATTTTAGCTCAAATCCTTTACAGTGGAAATGGGAAAAATGGTATCTCTTAAAGGAGGTGGGGGGAGACAACACATTTCATCCAGGTCCATCTTAAGTTAATCACCATACTTTGGTATATTCTTTTTTTTTAAAAAAAATCTCTATATACCTGTGGTTTTCAAACTATAGGTCAGGATCCAGTCCTGGGTGACAGACCCTCAGGTACTTCCCATGTTCATCTACACCAGAAAAACTTGCAAGTGTTTCTCTGCATTAGTGTAACTCCACAGTACCAACAGTGGTGGAAGCTGTAGTATAAGCAGGACACAGGCATATTTACCAGGGCATTACCTAACCTTGTTTAATTTTGCTGAGCCTTGTGCCACAACAGTGTAAAAGTACCCACTCCTTTTTATGTTGTATAGCTTTCACTCTTGGAAACACAAAGTTTCTTTAGGGCTTTGTCTACACTGAAAGTTTTTTCAGTTTAACTTGAGATTTTGGAGGGAATAAAAGACTTTGCATCTACACACACAGACTTTTGTTTGAGTCATCTGTTATGCCAGTTTATGCTAATAAACCCACTTTGGAAACATGTTTACTGAGATTTGGGATGAGTTTTCTTTAAGAATGTAGGTGTTGATACATCCCAATCCCACAATAACCATTCTGTATCTGGCAGTTTTCCTTCTGCTATCCTATACTGTTTTGCTGGCTACATAGTTTGAGCTGTGTACCCTCCAATACTTGAGAATAATCCTAACCAAATATCACCTCCAGGGTAAATGCTGGCCTGGTGTGGTCCTTTGAGATTCCAGCTTGGAGCAAGTTCCCACAAGTAGGGTCAAATACTGATTTACATAGCAGCCATACCTCAATCTTCTGTGCAGGGCTGGATTACTGTAAGTGCTTTAGGGGCTGCAGCCCTGGGTCCCAGCTGCCATGCAAGATCTGTCCCCGCTTAAGTCAGCACTGTACTGGTTGGGCTTGTGGGAGGTGCTGGTGGGTGTTTGGCTGTCTGGTACTGGGGGGGAGGGGCAAAGGTCACCTGGCCTAAGGGTAGGGCAGGACAAGAGTGCCACTCACCATGGCCTCTGGCCACAGGGCCAGAGGCCCCTCAGTGCTGTTTGGTTGGGCCCCCTCCAGCACTGAGCACTGGCCCTATTGCTGGCAGGTCTGCTGAGTGGCCCCAGGCCAGCATGCCTGAGTGCTGTTCCGCCCCTAGGCTGGCCACTATGCTGAGGTGATAGGGCAAAAGTGGGCATCCCTGGGTTCTAGGAATCTTTTATCTGGACCTGCTTCTGTGTATTACCATTCTAAGGTCCTGGTGTTCACTGCCTTCTGGGAAGAGGGACATGCCCATATCCCTCTAAATGGTAGTAATGGTAAACAGCTATCACCATACTATCTATAAGCAGCGACCAGAACAAATGAAGGAGAGTGGGCACAATGGGTATCTAAAACAATGCAAATCAAGAGGACCTGACAGAGCTATAAGAAAGTTAGGATTTGTGTTACTTCTGGGAGGCCTTGCAGGGTCTGTAACAAAAATGATGAGTTGGACAATATTTTTGGCAAAGATACTGCACTGAATCACAGAATGCTGTGGGCTTCTCTGTGGTGTCCTTACTCCTCCAGCGGCACTGGAGACACAGAAAATAACAGCATGGCATGTCTTCTTCCCAGTTTGCCTTTCTGAAGAAGATCCTTCTTTGCCTTTTGGGGACTGTCCTCATGGTAACGTTTCTCTAACGTGAGAATAGCCTGTAGAAGAGCAAGTCCATTTACTGTCCTGCCCCTTCTGCTCTACTCACTCCATAGCCTACTAGTAGCCTTCAGAGGTTCATATGCAATTATAACCACCTCCCAGGCATCATAACAATAATACTCCCCCCTCAACCAGCTCCCCATCATGCCACAAACTCAGCAGTTCTATGTAAGGAGATAATATTGTTGGAACAGATTTCACCGTCTCCAGACTTACTCCGAGCAGGGACAACCCATAGAACTGGAATTCAAAAATGGGGAAAAAGCAACATTTTGTTACTGTTGTAATGTAGACTAGAATTTGGGCAAGAGTTATTTTGTGCTTCCTTTCTTTAATACCTGACAGGTGCCCCTTTACCACCCAACAAGAGTGATATCACTGAGAGAATATCTGGAAAATCTCCAGAGAAAGAGAACAAAGGATGACATCTATAGTGAGTGACCTTCTGGGTGCATCTCAGGAAAAGGAGAAAAATGTCAGAAGAGTGGAGGGATGGTTTAGGTACAATAGAATGGAGAGAAAGGACAAAAACCTCTTTAGGGCCATGAAGGCACAGCTGTTGGAGGTGATTGAAAGGAAGACAACCCCACTGAAAGAATACTATCACTATGTTATAGGACATCATCCCAATACCTATGTCCTACAGCCTTGCACCTACACATTCCACTATCATTCTACAGCTGTACAGGGGATAATTGAAAAGACACTTTCTCCTATTTAGGTTTCCAGTGAAAGGAAGCAGAGGGTAAGATGGGTCTCTCAGAATAAGAGGAATTAGAACACAGTCAGTGTCCATAGTTGTCTTCAGAGCAAAAATTCTGTTTCTGATTTAACAAAACAGACCAGACTTTCTGAAGATCTTGATGTCATGGCCTTTTCCAGATCCACATTATTGGTGAACCTTACGTGCTGATCAACCAGGTCTTGCAGCACCCTGGCAAAACAGCCTTTCCTTTTAATGATAGATGTCTGATATGGGGAGTAAAGAGTAAGCACACAGATTCCATCAGTGGTCCTAATACAATGCCAATCTATCAATAACCTGTTCATTGCTAGCATTGTGATTCAGGAGCACAACACCTTATTGAGCTCCATGACAGCAGCCACAACAGGTAGTCTTGCCAGCACCAAGCTGGTTAACCACTGAGCAATAGCAATCAGAGCTAATGAGTTTCCAGGCAGTCTTACAGTTGTTGCTGATGGGAACTCTTGTAGGGTATTTCAGCATTACAGATCCTGGGTGAGCTCTGCACAGATTTCTAGGGATGTCCTAAAGTTCTGCTACCACAGCTGGCCATCTCATGTCTCCAGCACTATCTTGTCTCACCAGTCAATGCCAGTTGCTTGGGTCCAGAAACAGTTATCCACTGAGTGAAGCTGCTCCAGGAAATGATATAGAAAAATCTGCTCAATGTCAATTGCCTCCTCCTCAAGTGCCTGCATTGTTCTGCATCTCAAGACATTGGATGACTAGAGATATAGGTACAGAACCCTGTTAATATTGATAACCATTAGATTTGAAGTGCTCAGCAGTGTTTCCTTTCTACTACCTGATGGTGCTCTGGAAGTAGTGCTGGCTCATAAAGCAAAACAAAACAACAAAAAGACATGAATGATGGGACATATTTAGTTAGACCCTAAGTTGCAGAATTCTAGTGCCTTCTATAGCTTTCCCACAATAGGTAGTGTGGTAGTAACAAAATCCCAGAGTTCAGTGGAGCACTTCACCATATGATGTCTGAATAGAATGCTGACCACTGATTTAAAAAGAATGCAGTGCCATGTGGATATTATGATCATAAAGGAAAGTATCTTAACCCAGGTTTAAAAAGGCAGTATGGACACATTGCTTTCACAGCAGTTGCTCCAGATGACTTAAACTCAGATAAAAACCGAACCTAGAATAACTTGGAAATGTCCATAGTGTAGACAAGTATTTAAGTAAAATAAATATAAGACAAAGTAATTTAAGTGAATTTTATCTCCTTGTGTTTAATTTATTTCAAACAAAATGTAATACATCTGTTACTTTCTGCAGAGTTTTGAAGAGCTTGCTCACAGGCTTGGTTTAAAGATTATTCTTTAGATACAAATGAAAAAAGGCAGCTTATATTAGAACGGTATTATATTTACCAAAAATATGATATCAACACCCATTATATCTGAAAACAGCTTTCAAAACTGTCTACTTTATCCGTTCTCTGACATTGACAGAGATTTACTTATTTCCACTTTTCACTTTTGGGCCATAGTAGTCATTTGTAGAATGATTTTTGTTTTTATCTTGATGTTTTAATTTCAAAATATGGTTGGTGTATGTTTTGTTAAAGCAAGGTGAAATGAGTGGGATTTTTTAAAAGTGACATTTTCTTTGTCCTGTTAATAGCTGTTTTCATATCTGTGATAAGGCTTCTGGCTCATAGGCTGCATTGTGAAACATTTTGAAAGCATGAAGTTGTGACTTCCTCCAATAGTAAATAGTTTGTGCTTTGCATTAAAAACTTAATAGGAAGGTTAAAAAAGAAAAAGCTTATGCAAGCAAAAACAAACAAAAAAACTAAAATATCCCTAAATGAAATAAGTTGATTAGAGCTGATTCTCAGTCTGTGTTATCTGAAATTGAATGTGAGTGAGCACCATGAGAAGGGATGCTAGGAGGGAGTAGTCAGTAAAATAGCTTTGGAATTTAATGTCATTGGGTAGGGTGACCCGGAGGCTAATAGTGACATACAGTTGGACATTCATTAGCTGAGTGACTTTTATTGGAACTCAGATGCAGTATTTTTTTTCCTGTGGCATGAATGCAAAATAATATGATTTTTAATGTGAGACCTTTGTTTTGCTTGAACAGTTTCAAATTGCCAGTTTGGGTAATCACATGGCCAACAGCATAAAATATCTATGAAATGAAGGTCAAATGAAACACAGTGTCTCTATATTAAAATTCACAATTCATTTTAAACAGAGACTAGCAATTAAAGAAAACGTCTGATAAAATTAGATTTTCTCTCTCTTCAACATGAGCCCTAACCATCTATGTTTATGCTTTTCCCTGCACTGCTGGTGCAAAGTCGTCCTAAACTGGTGTGACTTGGGCTCATGAGTATGCAAAAATCAGGGCAAGCTGCAAAATGGAGAGCCAAACTCTCAAAAGACCGATGGGTGGTACTTAAACCAGATTCCCAGTCAGTCACAAATCATGCTTCTGATTCCCCACCCCGGTTATCACCAAGCAAAAAAACCCCCTCTTTATTGTGCATCAGCTTTTCCAGTCCCCAACTAGCCACTGGATCACTTAAAAAAAAATATGTTCTCCTGACCCCAAAGGACCAGCTATATTTACACAGAACAATATAAGTTTAGATCTTACCCAAAATATCAAACTATAAGCCAAACCTAAAATTAAAGGTTTAATATAAAAAGAAATGAAACAAAATATGAGAGATCTTAAAGGGTCAAAGTGAATCATACCTAGGGTTACCAGATACCAAAGCATGGAAGGGAGGATAGGGAGGTCTGAAAAGGAGGACATTGGAGGAAGTGGAGAAAATGTAGAATTAATATAACTGTTATTACCATATTATGTCATGGAAAATGGGTAATGATTAATGAATGCAGCATTAAAACTGCACAATATCATGTGTTTTTAAATTATTTTAAAATAAAGAAAATTATCAAAATGTTGTTTTACTGAAAACTGGATTTTTTCATTAAATGAACATTTTTCATGACCCTTTCATTCATGTTCATGAGACTAAAGTTAAAAAACTAAATTTTCAAATATAAACTCAAAAAGTACCTAAAAAGATAAAAAAAAAGAAAAAAACAGTTAACTCACTTCCCATTTTTCATTTTCCACAGCAGCTCCATTTTTACAGTTTAAAAAAAAAAAAGTCCTAAATTGTTTGTCCAGTTTGAACCTGCTCCTTTAGTGGTTTTATTTAATTGATCCCTTTTAGTAATTTCATTTATGGTAGACTTGTTATTTTCCTTCATTTTATTAGTATCCTTATTTTTTTTTCTCTTTAGCCGTTTTGAAGGGAGCAAGGCCCAAAAATAAAGGTACCTTTTACAGGTCCTGAACCCACAATGCGAAGGTTAAAAGATACCCCTCTCACCCACAGAACTATCCAGGCGTCTTTCTGAAAACAGCCTCCAGAGTCAGAAGATATTTAAGCTTTGAGTGAAAAGGCCTGGTTAGTGAGTTGTGATTGGGTGGTTTGTGCATGTGACCACCTCCGATCTCCAACCGCTGGGGGAAGATCTCTGGTTCCATAACTCGGCTGTTAGAGGGGTAAAAAGCTGGACAAAAGCACCTATTTTTAAAATGACTGGAGGACGGAGGACATGAAGGCAAAAAGGAGGACATGTCCTAACCCTAATCATACCATGGAGTTTGCAGGATTGTCTGGTTCCTCAGGTAGATACCCAGCCCCTGGATGGGCCTCAGTCCTTTGTCCAGCCGCAGGAGAATAGTTCCAGAGGTGGTTGTAGACTGAAACCGAATACAAAATGGAGTTGATGCTGCTGCCTTTTTTCATCTCTGGCCTTCCTCGTGCTGTGCGGAGTTTTTGCAATTCAAAATGGAGTTGATTCACATAGTCAGTACAGGTGACTCACTGAGCAGGTTTCTCCGTAGGCCCATTGTGCCTGTGGTTCCCTTAATGGGCCATTAAAGGGTCAATGACTGCAGACATCCAGGCTGGGGAGTTTCCCATGATCAAATAAATTGAACTAAAAATATAACAGACATATTCCCAGAGGCGTTGCTGCCATGGGGCTCCAGGGGCATCAGCCCCCTAGAAACTCAGGGCCAGCCCCCAACGTTCCCTCTAAGCTGCAGCCCCCATCACTCACTCGCACAGGGAACACTCCCCACTGTTCGTGGTTGGCAGCCCTGGCCCCTAGCTGGCTGGAAGACACAGTTTTCCAGCCACCAAAGAGCTGTCCCAGGCTGGGAAATTTAAAATCTCTAGCATTGGATTCGGGACATGTGCCCTGGGGGCCCAGTGCCAATGACACCTCTGCTGATTTGTACTAAAATAAAAAATTCATTTCTGTAAGGACCAATGTAGCATATTGGGAAGGGACATCACCAGCAATGATTTGACGAAAAGAGTGGTTGTCTCACAGTAACTGTGGTTCTTTGCGATATCTGCATTCATTCTCATCCCTCCTTGTTTTGATTTAGCATAAAGGGACTGAGGACTGCTGTAAGGAGGATGAATCATATCTGAAAATTGTTTATTTTTGACTGTTTAAATTCAATGCACTTATTAAATTTTTTCAGGTATGTAAACATATGCAGTGCAGCATGTTAGCTTCAGACATGGGCTAAAGCTCGGGCCAGGTGGGCGGGGCTAGGGGTGAAGGGGGTGTGGCTCACGCCAGGGGCTGGGCTCAGGCAGGAGACAGAGCTAGGGCCTGGTGTGGGCCTGGGCCACAGCTAATCTTCATATGCAGCAACACTCTGCATATTCCTAATTTGTGACACATCTATAACATCTGTATATAAACTATAGAATCATCCTAACAAATCGCAATCTTTCTATTGGTACTAAATATGGCATAACTCATATGGCTTATTGCAATTATGAAATATTATTTGGAATGGGGGTGCTTAAAGTCACATTTGCACACACCTCTGCCAAGTTGGCTCATATGTTACTTGGCTACGGGAGCATCACTGGCCCCCCAAAACTCTCAGGACTGAACTTGGGGCACTGGCGCTAGGACTAGGGGCTTGTGACCTCTGTGTTCAGTTCCAGTGACACTGCCTGTTTGGTTACGTGTTGGATGCTCACTGTTGTAAAGCCAGAGTGCCTTCTTGGATCCCATCGTTTGTTTTTAATTGAAAGCTGGGATTGTCTCCATATGCCTGAGTGCAGGAGCAGGGCCTTTGAAAAGCATACTAAATAATATGGGATTTGCAGTTGTGTGAGTTGACATTAGCTTATGTCTATGAATTTTACTTTTTAATTTGTTTTATTGGGCTGTGCTGACAGGTCCTGGGGTGATGGCTGAGGTAAGAAATAAATATTGTTGTCTGTGTGTCTATTTTACTATTTTCCAAAAATATAATCTGCAGATTTTAAAAATTTTTTAAATTAAAAATCTTTCTTAAAAAAAGGCAAACCAACTGAGGAACAAATAACAAGAAAATATATTTTAAAGAAATGTATTGAATCTTGTCTTAATCAATTGACCACAATGTTCGCAGTTTTAAAAAGTCCCAGATCAGCTTAATTATAAATGCCTCATTAATTTCAATAATAATCATGACAACTTTGTTATTGTAAGATCATATAATGCAAACAAGATAATATCTTGTAGCAAAGAAAAGATGTTAGTTAGGGGTGCTGTACTGCAAACAAATCAAACAAATCAAAGAACAAAGAAACCAGTTGCTGAGCACTCCATCTTCCTAATCACTCGATGATGGATTTGTTAATGACTGTTGTTAGAGATGTACCTGGGACATCAAGACTTCAAAGAGAAACAGCTGAACTCGAATTAATATGCAAGCTAAATTCTGTGAAAGCAGGACTTAATAGAGACTATGGGTTCTTTTCCCATTACAAAGGGTAATTTGACTTTAGGCTTCCCACGGTTTGAGCCTGTAAACTTCTCTGATTTGCTGTTACTTTATGACCTGATCCTATGTTTTACACCCCCTTGCATTTATTTTCATTCCTTTCTGTAAGTTCACCCATCTTCGAAGCATCTGAGGCAGTGGGATCTTCTCCCATGAAAGCTCATGCAAAAAATAAATCTGTTAGTCTTAAAGTGCCACACAACTGCTTGTTGTTTTTTTTACTGGATAACTAGATCCATGTTCATGTTTTGAGGTTCACACTGATGTCTAACATTAAGGGGATTTCATGGGTGTTCTCAATACGTGAGTGATGGTCATTCTGGCTGTCATGTGAGACATTGAATTGGAGACCTCCTGTATTAGCTCCTATTGTTAGCACTATTCTGTAGCTAGAAGTTATAACATCTCTATATTCTGTGGAAAGGAAGTCCAAAGGAGGACTCCTAGCAGACACTCATTGGTGGTGCTTATTATAATATTTCCTACTGTCTTACTCTCATCTTTCTGCTGCAAGCTGACATGGAAATGATAAAGGTTAAAAATGAACAGACTAAAATCAAGGGTCCTATCCCTGGTCTAGGCACTGGGTGTTTGTGATTTTGTCTGAGGGATCAGAGCAGATGTGGTTATATCTTAGGGCTTGGCTGTAGACAATGGATCGTGTGGTGTGTTTAGCTAAACTCTGTGAAAGCAGGACTTAATCGAGACTATGGGTTCTTTTCCCATTTTGACTTCAGGCTTCCCATGGTTGGAACCTAACAACTGCTCTGATTTGCTGTTACTTTGTGACCTGATCCTGTGTTTTACACCCCCTTGCATTTAGTTTCATTCCTTTCTGTAAGTTCACCCATCTTCGTTCACCCAAAAAATAAATCTGTCAGTCTTAAAGTGCCACACAACTCCTTGTTGTTTTTTTACTGCAAACAAAGCCATCATTGTAAACACCGTTTTTCTCTTGTGTTTGTCAAGTACTTGGCAGCTGGCAATCTACAAACTAGGCTTAGACTCCACTCCAAGCATGATATTCTCTGTGTGATGATTTTACTGAAAATTAAAAGAAAACAAGTGAGTGACAAGTATGCTCAGAATGTGTGGATTAACCTGCCCATTGTGATTAGTAAATATTGCCGTTGGTCTGTTACGTCTTCTGTAATTTGTTAGTTGGTGGGTGGTATATTAGAAGTTTGTTGCTTGCCATTTTAATAGTATGCTGTTTTGTAAGAGTAGTCTAAATTTCCACTGTGTAAATATTAGCCACAATAAATGGTGTTTAACGTAACAGTATGTGTATGCAATAATACGACTGAGGACTTAAAAGCATAAGTCACAAAATTACAAAGTTAGATTTCTACCAACGGTGTCAACACAAGTAGGAAAAGCTCTGCACAAAGCATGCTTTATGTAGAATTATGCTAAATGGATGCGGTTTAGATATGTGCATTGTAACAAAGATGGTCCTTGGAGTGTGAACTGTAGCTTTTAAATTTCCTGACTTGAATGTTCTGCAAACTTATTCTATCTGTAACATTACATGAGCTTAGCTACTGACATTGAATTTCTTGATTTTAAAAGAGTTGTGCATTCCTAATCCATCCTCCTTGCCCGTTCCATGGATTGGCTTTTCCCAGCTACCAAAATTTACTAGATCCCTCACCAGTGTTATGATATATATGGACTCCCCTTTCTTAAACAGGTGACGCTTTGTATTAGAAACAAGTTAGAGAGACATCTAGTGGCTGAATTACAACCATCACCAAAATCTCCACCTGCATAATGCAGTTTTGTTCTGGTTCTTTTGTTGTCACCAGAGCGTTGGAGGATGTGGAGGATGGAATGGTTTAAGTTTTTAAGCAGCAAAATCAAGCTGGTGGGGAGGGTCTACTTAGCATGCTGTGGATTGCAGAAATTACATACTTTAAAATAGATGAATGACCTGGGTGAAAAGCTACTAAATCATCAGGCAATTTAAAGGAAAGGATTTCTTAAGCTGATGCCAGAATACTTTGAAAATAATACATGTAAGATCTGAATACAGTAAAGTTTTGGAGAAGATCAGCAATTCAAATTCGCTTTATGAGAATAAATCTTTGCCATTCTTTTTTGTGATAAGGAAGGATTCTAGCCATTTAAACTGCAGTTTGTAGAGTTACTTATCTTCAGGGCTAGATTAAGGGGTCTTGGAGCCTAGGCTGCTTCCCACCAGTGAGTGTCTCCACCTTGGGGGGCCTGGCTCCCCGCCTGTGGCCCCAGTCCTCCACTGGTGGCTTTCTTTCAGACTAGGACTGCAACCCCCCATCACGGCAGTCTGCAGGTGGGTTTTCATTGGGTGAGGGGGCCTTGGGGCTAGAGGCAGCTCTCTCTGCTGGCTGTGGGCCTGGTTTGGCTAATCTGTCCCCAGTGGTGGCAGGGTTAGCTGGCACACAGTGTGGCTTCTTGTGTACTCCTATAACGCTGCTCTGGAGGCTGTTTGGCACCCCAGCCAGCCCTGTTCCCAAAGTGGAGCAATCACAAACTGGCCAGCCCCAACCCTACAGGCAGGCTAGCTGGCCCAGGGACTGGGAAGGAGTGTGGAGCTCTGCCTCTGGCGTAGGGTAGTCCTGTTCCTGTCAGCGCTGACAGGGCAGGGATTCTCCCAGCTGGGGGCTCCCAATGTGTGTGGGCTTCTGGGGCCGGGGCCTCTAAGCCCATGCAGTAGTGCACCTCTGTTCATCTGTATGTCTTAATCTCTCAGAAAACTACTATAACTACGTTCTTGGGCATGTCACTTGCATCAATCAGTTTTCAAAAACAAAAGTTATTTTTTTTCTTTTATGGTAACACACAGGTATATCTCAATTCTGCATGTATTGTTGATGCTTGTAGTTTTTAAAATAGTGAGAGTTCCTTCTGCTTGCATGTGCAGGAAGGATTTAGTGCAGAAAATGTTTGATTGCTATGGCTAAATAACTGATTTTCTTTGTGTGGAGTCAGATGTTTTCCTTTGTAGTGAAAAGGTGACAGATTACTATCCATTCCTGAATTAAATTCTCCACTGAGTTGTATTAGTTCTGCCTAAATACTGAAGCCATTATATGACCCGAAAAACCTAAGATCTAAGACTAAGATTAAAAAAAGGGCAAATCCCTACAACGGTCAGATTTGTGGGTCAACATGTATCCTGTACTTAAGGCAAAAATGTTTACAACAATTGGAAGAGCCCATAAGGAATATGTAGCAAATTCTATAAGGAATATGTAGCAAATATCTAGCTGCTCTGAGATTCATCCAGTTTCTTCACTCCATTTGCAGTAAATACAATAAAAAGCAATATAATTCCCTGCATTATACATTTATTGTGAGAATGAACAAATCACTCCCATCTGGCATCAGATAAGTGGCAAGCTGTGACTTCTGCTTAACCGTTTTTGTTTTATTACATTATTTATTACATTGTATAACTAGCTGTAACCTGTCAAAAATGATGGAGAAAAATAGAACTTATGAAATACTTATTTATTTTAACCAATTAATAGCTCTTTAATTACAACATTTTTTGCAAAAGTTCTATGATCAGCTAAAAGTTTTCTTGGTAGTTCATAGCCTTTATGTAAACTTTCAGATTTTCATAGTTTCTTCCCCAACTAAGCACCAGATACAATTGACCATGTGCAAAAACAGGCTCAGGAAGGTAAATGTTTGTTTCTTTGTTTCTTCGAGGTGACTCAGGTGGTTAGAGGTGAGGGCCTAGCCATTGTGATGTCAGAGGCGTCTCAACCAGTCGCTCCCCTGATCCACTGCCAAATGTTACACTTCACATCAGAGGGTTGATTATATTACCGTTATTGTCTTATCTCCATTTGCTCTTTTTCATCCAGCTGTGGATTCTGTCCCTTACATAGCTTGTGAGCTCTCTGTGGCAAGGATTGTCTTCTTTGTTACTTGTCTGGACTTCACCTAGCAAAGTGCGGCCCTGATCCTTGTCCGAGGTTCCTATATGCTACTCCAGTAATGATTTTCCTGGCATTGTAGGTACACTGGAACCATGCTGCTTAACAGATGGTCCTGTTTGAGAGTTGACTGTTCCTTCTCACGGTAAGGCTGTACTTCAGGCATGGGGGCAAGATGTGAAGGCAAGAAATGGCATGCTGAACTGGTCCCTGAGATGACATGCCAACCCTGCAACAATTGCATTAAAGGCTGTCGAGTTGTGGCCAGTTAGGATTTAAAAAATGGAGACAGCAGGTTCTTGCCAGTTGTTTCATATTTTCAGTGACAGAAACTCTGTATGTGTGGAAACCATGTGTGGTTAGTCTCTAAAGCAGTGGTTCCCAATCAGTGTTCCCAGTCAGCTACATGCATGTGTGGGCACACAGCTGCTGTCCTCACCCACCTAAGCATGACTTCCAACTGCAGAAGGCTGGCAGCTGCAACCCGTACCTGGCTTGGAAGACACATACTTCTGGAAGACGCATCCTTCCACCTGGCAAGGAGCTGCTCCAGGCTGGGGGAGTTTAAAATCTTCTGCCCTGAGCATGCTCAGTTGCATGCTCAGGGCAGGAGCAACGTGTAGTCATGTAGCAGCTCTGGCCATCCAGGTAAGGGGAAAAGGTCCTGGGGATGAATTACATTTTAATAGAGACTGTTCTCTTAATGTTTTAATCCAACAATGACGCATATTTTTACTTCTTAAATGCATCTTAGCTGCTTGAAACAGCTGTCCATGACATTTTTTCTTCTTGCTTTAGTCTTAAGGTTTTTGTGTTGATTCCTGTTTGTTTCTTTTGGTTTAAAACAATCTTCTTTTTCTTTACTAGGTAAGTTTCCAAAAGCTTTTGTCGGAAAAAAATTCCTGAAGAATCTATGAACATTAGGCTGATGAAATAAGACTGGTTTTGCACACAGGCACAAATGATTTTTATTGTGGATTCTGAGATGGATATTAGGCTTTTAAAATTATTTTTAATGGATTGAGAATTGGGCAGCCAGCTACCTGAAGTGCCTTTGAAAATTTCACCTTTAGCTTACAAATGTATTAAGTTCACCACTTTCTATCAATAACTTGCCCTTCTTTCTTTACTTTAAGTTCTTTCCTAAGATTTTATTTGTGTTTACTCTTATGGTTCCCCCCCCCCCCAACCAGCAGATGATTGATTTGTAAGGCAGCTTCACAAAATCTAGATCCACCACATTATTGTGGAGGATTGCGTCTATGTGTGTACAACTCTGAAACGAATTTCTGTCAGTAAATGTTAGCTTGAGCTTTTTTTTGCTTTTTTTTTTTTTATTAAGTGGCTTCTTGGAAACTTGTCTAATTTGTAAACAGTGGATCAAATTATGCTTATTTACACCAAAACAGATCCTTTCAAAGTAAAGCAAACACGGAGTCCTGTGGCACTTTAAAGGCTAACAAATTTATTTATCATATGGGCGTTCATGGGGGAAAATCCCATTTCATTAGACACTTTGAAGATGGGGGAACTTACAGAATGGGAGGAAATAAATGCATGGAAGTTTAAGTCATGGGAACAGGTCACAACGTAACGGCAAATCAAAAGATTTGTAAAGATTTAAACACATAGAGGAAGATGAGGTCAAGCCACCAGTCTCATCACCATCTTTACAACTGTTTTGATTTGTTGTTACAGCGTGACCTGTTCTCATGACTTACATTCCCCTGCATTTATTTCCTTCCATTCTGTAAGTTCTCCCATCTTCAAAGCATCTGACGAAATGGGATTTTCTCCCACAAAAGCCAATGCAATAAATAAATTTGTTAGTTTTTAAGTGTCACAGGACTCTTTGTTTGTTTTTACTGAACTAGACTGAAATGGCTAATGTGCAACATGGTGACTTGGTCTCTTGAGGTAGAAATGTGAGCTGGCAAGTGAAGGTTACTGTGTCTGCTCTCTCAGTGTAATTTAGATAATTATTAGCAAGATATTTTGACTTGAAATGGAGCAAAATTTGAACCTTTTTTTAACTGCCTAAATATAGTTTGAACAATTCACTACCTACCACAGATCTGAGGTTAATGTTTGGAGCACACTGGGAAGGTGATATCCTTTCCTGGATTTCATTTGGCAGAAAAGCCAGCATCTCAGTCTGTTTCCCATGGGGACTTTCAAAGTGGCCCACGGTGCCCCTCCTGCTGGCTGCAGAAGGGAGCAGATGACTAAGGACCCAAGTAGAACACGTTTCTCTGAGGCTACAAGACTGGTGCAGGTTTCTAGCTGCATCCAAGGGACAGAAGATCAATATTTCCTCTTGTGTGTAACAGATAGCATGGCAAAGTGCCCCGTGGAGGTCCATAGGTGCTGGGGTCCTTTCTGGACTTTGAGGGAGAGGAACACTAATCTTCCATCCTCCATGCCACAGAAGAGAGCCATTGCATAGGGTAGCCCTGTGGAGCGTACAAGGCTATAGGATACATGTGGTTTCCCTGCTGTAGCTGGGGAGATGGGAGTTCAGCAAGGATGCAGCCTCCTCACTGAATTCCTTCTGTCTGTTTGCTGTGCAGCCTGGCCTGCTGGCAGAGACTGGTGGCCTCTCAGAGTCATAAAAATGGTATCTGTGGTCCTTGAGCCAAAAAGCTTGGGAACCACTGCTCTAAAGTATAAGGGAAACTGGGAAAGTTTCCTGTTCTTGTTAGGAAATATTTGGTAATGGGGTGCAAGTGCACTTGATTAGTTTCTGAACCAAAAATATTTTTGTGGTTATAAGAGCCACCCCCTCTCCGCCAAATATTCTTTACTTTTGTATTGTGTATCCTTGACTTTCTGGGGACTGGGAGGGAGGGATACAAATGCCTCCATGACTGAAGGGACAGCACCATCATCACCATTTATGTGGCTGGAGCTCTAGACATTTATCCCAGTTCATCATATGTTTTGGACTTGAGCTTTTGCATCAGTGGTTATGGGCCCTTTTCTTTGTAGAAATGACTGAACCAGTTAAGACCATTGTTTTATTTACTCTTTATCCAGTGTGACATCAATTTGACCGGGGAAATGAGAACCAACTAAGCTACTCTTTATTAATGTTCTGAAATATAGTTATAATATACATACTTTACAGCCTTTCAGTAAAAATCTGCTGTTGTGCTATGCAAATCAGGAATGACTTCAGAAGAGATTTTTTTCGTTTACACTAATGTAGCTGAGAGAAAATTTGACCCATTGAATTCATGCATTGACCACCTTTCCAGAACACACTGATAGAATCCTCCGTAATTTATATTGTTGATGAATAATTTTTTAGGGAAAATACCATTTTAAATACATGATCTGAGAGCTATCATGAAATCTTTATTGTATAAAATGTATGCCCTTCTCCCTCCAGTATTATTTATAGTGTCTTGGAATGATTTAACGGTAAGGATTGGAAATAAGATTTTAAAAGTAGCTAAGAGGAAATCTCTCTCTCTCTCATATGCTTTTGTAAATTTAATGCCAGGTGAATGAAAGATGAATGAGAATGGGTAGTAGTGTTTAACAGAAGTCAAGAATAAATGACATCTGGTTTTGTAAGTTTTAAACTGTTCAGTTTCCCATTTCAATCTTGGAGAGCTCATCCAATTGTTCTCCTCTCCCATCTGTCATGAGAGGGCTCTAGCATGTAAACCTAGCAACAGAATTAGACTTTCAACCAGAGAGCAGACTTAAGAGGATTTTGCAACTAAATTTATAAGAAGTCTCTTGATACACATCAATAGAAATTTTGTATATGAGAACAGAATTTAGCTGTAAGACAGATATTTTTAAAAGTATTCTGGTTTAAATTTACCACTTTTTGTCTGGAAATGTTGATTTATGCATTTGAAAAAATAAGTATTTGGATACATTGCAGTTTTATTATTAAAATATTAATTGCTTCTTAGACTTTTACACATTTCATTGTTCTGTTATTACTTTAGAAAGGGGAAAATGCATAAGATTTTCAAATTAGCAAGAATGATAAAATTAATAACTTTTTAAAACAATGTATTTAAATGATTTTTTCTTTTAAAATAAGCCTTTATGAAATGACAAACAGTGTCAAGGCCTATACTTGGTACCATCTTTTAAAATCATTTCAGTTAAATACATATATATGAAGCAATATGTTGTCAAAGTTTTAAAGAAAGTCATATCATTGAAATGGTGGAAGTAACTGGCAAAGTATCCAGAACTAGTGTTTGTTGAAGTTCAAACTTTCTTTGGGAAAATAATAGAGTACAGATACCAAATATAATTAAAATCAAAGACTTAACTCAAGATTTCTTGCTTGCTGAGTTAAATCATGATTAAAATTGGTGATTTAACATCCTTTGATTTAAACCAATCCATCTTATAAATAAATAGTTTTAGTTTATTTTGTTCTGAAAAAATGAAAGTATGGGTATGCCAGCTTCCTAATGTGTTGCCATAATCAATTTTGATTTGTTGAGGGATAGAAGAAGTGTAGCCATAGTCGGCATCTATAAGAAAACATCCTAACCTTCTTGTCTAGTTGTAACACAGAAGTTATCAGATAAACTGTATATCAGAAATGGAAGTTGGGATAATGTCAAAATTAGGGTTAGTCCCAAGAAAAGTTAGTGATTCAGTAATTAATGGAAAAACAGCCTGAAACATTCAATATGGAAGAGCTTCCCACTATTGTATTAATAAGCAATAATGAGTGAAATATTAATCAATGGGGAGTCCAAACAGCCCTGTGTCTTTACCAGTACGTGATGGAGCATTATGGTATGCCAACAATGAAGTCACATAAAATTTTAGCACTTCAAATGCTGCCCGTTCTTCCTCAAGTACAGTGTGAACATTTGATCAGTATTACTGACAGCTGGAATGAACAGTGAAAGGGAATAGTTTCATATGTTATTTTCATTAACTATTATGAACATACTCCTCTGTCGACTGAATAACTTGGCTTCCACATGCATCTCTTTTTGTGCAATGAGATCAGGTATCTTTGAGACCTTTGGATAATGCTTTTACCTACGTCATCTTTGTTGCAAAAGGGAATTTGATTATGATATATGGCACAGTACACTGTACAAGAATGATAACTTTGGAAAATAAAAGTGTATTTCTTTCTCTAGGGACTGATCTTCAGGTTTGTACATCTAAAAACCCAACGTGCTGTACCAGAAGGATGGAGGAGAGATACCAGATTGTAGTAAAGCAGAATATACAAGAAGTGCTTCAAACATCAAGCTCTACTTTAAAATCTCTAATATCTCATAATGCAGCTGCTTTTCAAGGTAAATCTTTCTGGTGTACATTCCAAAGTTTACACAATAAGCATTTTTTCAAATTTGTCGTATGATTAAACTGATCTATGATAAGCTATTATTTTAGTTCCTCTTAGTGTTTATTGCATTTTATTAAAAAGATATTAATTGTACTGAGAAATGCCAACTAGAGTGTGTGGCTGGAAGCTAATGGCCTTGGAGAAATGGATTTAGTTATATGCTTTCCTTAGGACTTTGCATCTTTGGCTGTCTAAAATGAGTCATGATGAATTTTACTTTGATATAGACATGTAATGCAGAGCCCTCTCTCAAATCAACTAGTCCTTGACAGGGTTGATGGTATAGTAGCCATTCAGCAGTTTATCTGTCTCCAAGCAATGCACACTAGTAAGAGTTCCTCTGCATAGGCTGAGGTGGAGGGCAGCTTGGGGCATGGAAGATGGAAGAAACATGAGATAAGTGGGTAATATGTAATAAACTGGGAGAAACTAATGTAAAGAGAGAGAGAGCACTACAGGCAAAGTCCTGGTCTCATTGAAGACAACAGAAGTCTTGCCATTTGTCTATCAAGGTACTATTGTGGTACTGATAATCAAAGTGTGTCTCACTGATTCATAAATTCATCCTTACAACTCCCCAGTAAATTGGGGCAATATTGTTAACCCTGTAACCATGGAAAGATGCCTCTGCTGTTGGCTGTCTTGTAATTTTTCAACCTATAAAGTAAACTGATAACCAACAAACAAGGGACTATTGCTATGGGTGCTCACATGGCCCCACAATATGCTAACATATTTATGGCTGACTTAGAACAACGCTTCCTCCAGTCTCGTCTAAGTACCATTCCTCTACTTACACTACACTGATGACATCTTCATCGTCTGGACCCAGGGAAAGGATGCCCTTGAAGATTTCCATGAAGGTTTCAGCAGTTTCCCCTTCATGATCAACTTTAGCCAGCAACACCCCACACAGGACATCCATTTCTGGACACTACAGTACAACTTAGCAATGGACACATGAACAGCATTCTCTACTGAAAATCTACAGACCTTGATAGTTATCTACATCCCTTGAACTTCCACCTAGGGCACACCACTTGATCCACTGTCTACAGTCAAGCCCAAAGATATAACTGCATTTGTCCTGATCCCTCAGACAGAGACAGACAGACATCTACAGATTCTCTATCAAGCATTCTTTAAACTACAGTACCTACCTGGAGTAGTGAAGAAAAAATTTAACACAGCCAGATGGATACCCCGAAGTCAACTGCTACAGGGGAAGCCCAAGAAAGAAAACAACAGAACACCACTGGTCATCACCTACAACCCACAAATCAAACCTCTTCAGCATGGCATCAAGGACCTACAGTCTGTTCTACAAAATAATCTCAGGTCCTGGGTGGCAGACTTCTCCCTGCTCACAGACAGCCCCTCCCTCCCCCCAACCTTAAACAGATACTCACCAGGAGCCACAGACTTAACCACAGAATCATTAAAGGAGGCACACATCCCTGCAACAAACCATGATGCCAACTTTGCCCATGCATCTGCACAAGAAACATCATCACAGGACCTAACCAAACCAGCTGCTCCATCAAGGGCTCATTCACCTTCACTTCAATCTTCCTGATACTCAGGCAAATGGATAACAAATCAAAGTTTCAAACAGAAATTGCAGAATTAGAATTCATATGGAGATTTGACAGAGTCATCTTAGGACTGAATAGATATTATGCCCCCCCCCATTACAACAGGTAATTTTCTTTCCTTTTCCCCTACAACTCCCTCCTATATGCTGTTATCCTCTGTTTGAATCTAAGCAACTGCTTTGATCTGCTGTAATGGTCTGATCCGATCCTATGACTTGCACTCTCCTGCATTTAGTTCGATCCCATTCTGTAAGTTCGCTATCTTCAAGTATCTGACAAAGTGGGATTTTCTCCCATTGAAGCTCATGCAATAAATTTTGTTAGTCTTTAAAAGTGTGACCAGACTTCTTGTTAGTACAGTAGACTCTGACCATACCTATACTTTGCTCCTATTTTGGAGATTGAGAGCAAGCCTTAAATGCCCTTATAGTACTCTACCTGAACTAAACAGGATCTCTGCTCAAGTGATATTCTTAAGGGACACGTTTGCTTTATGGAGTCAGAATGGTGAAGGATATAGTGCAACTGAGAATCAGGCCCAGAACGTTTGCATCCTGGTACACACAAAGCACAGCATTGAAAGACTGTCTTAATGACAAAAGACAGAATATTTAGTTGAGTACTGGAAAGTTTATTAACTCACACTTAGGCTTGTATTGCAAACAATGGTTTAACCATTTTAGGGAATTTTATTTTTATTTAACCATATTTTAAGTTTTTGGATACTTGTTTATACACACAATATCTTGAGCTATGTATGCCTACTACAGCTGTCAGTTCTGGCTATTATGAGTATTTAAAGGGGGTTCATAATGATTATGATATGATCTCTCATATCACTCTAATTTTTTTTTCTTTTAAATTGTAACTTGTGAGTGCAGAGGAGAGCTCATTGAGTCTAATGTGTAAGTGTAGTGTTACTGGAGAGACACAAATGTAGGCTTTTTATTCCTTACCAGTATGTAGCACTGCATACCAATGTCATTGCATGTGGGTAAGATTTTTTGTTTTTAAAGTGTGGTTCTGACCAGCATCTGTAAAATTACCATCTGTTTAAACAACCATTATGTTAATTGTATATAGATGTAAAAACTAAAATAATTTGTTACTATCTCTAATTAATAGATATTTAGTTTCCTGAGTAGTGCAAGCCTTTTATATCCTTTGCATGTTAGAGAGGTGGGCTCTCCACTAGTTTGCTGTGAAAGGGACCATTGGAAGTGGACCAAGAATCCTGCCGTTTATCCAGATCTTGTGACTCTAGCCCCCGAATAATGTAGGAATTCTGCAGGACTGTTGCTGAGTTCTTAGACTTCCACGGGCCTAAAGTTCTGCTCCTTTTGAACCAAAATCTATTCTGCTGTGGGGTTGAGATGGTTAGGGTGTGTGGGGGAAGAGGACTGAAGCTCCTCTGAGCTATCCAGTTGAGTATCAATAGGGAAGGATGTAGTTAAACTATTGAAATGTGACTTTTTAACTTTTTGTAGTTGAACTATTGGAATGTGACTCTGGAAATATAAATTCCATTCCTAGCTGTATTGCAGATTTACTGTGCAACCTAGAACTACTAACTTAATTGGTCTATGCTTCAAAATGGTGATAATGCTACTTAGTATTTTACATATTCACCGTACTTTAAAGGCATTGACTAATTAATCCTCACAACTCCCTTGTGAAGTAGGTAGGTAAGTATCCTTCTTAAAGATAAGGATGCTCAGACATGTGAGATGAAATGACTGTTCTGAGTATCCTGTCTTTTTAGTCTGTAACCTCTTTGGGGTAGGACTCTCACTGTGCATTTATAGAACCTAATAAAACTGGATCCCACTCTCATATGAGACTTGTCAGTTTTACTAAAATAAATAGGAGTTATTTAAAAATTCCGTATGTGAAATTTGTAGGGCATGAGACTTCTTTTTCAGAAAATGTTTTTCAAAGTGAAATTTAGTTATTTGAGTTTCTAATTTATATCAAATAGAGAAGGTAGCATATTTACAGTCAGAAACCTGAAAAAATTTGGCTTACTGATCATAAAAAAGTAATGCATTTGTTACCATAAAGATATGAATAGTTCACTTGAAGGGACTTACAATGATATGTAGTAAGATAGAATTATGTGGAAAACAGTTTGACAGAGAGAGAGATGAGGTTAATGGTTTAGAGTAGACTGAAGTCCACTATGTTCAATGCAGTTTCAAAGAAGGCCATTTCTGTTCTTCAGTCTCCTATCCAAGGCAAAATATGTTGATTTTCCAGTAAAATAAATAGATTTGTTAGTCTTTAAAAATGACACTGGACTCCTTGTTTGTTTTGGATTTCCGGAGTAAAATTGGTTATACAGTATTTGGAATATTATTCAATATTCAGATTCCATCAATTTAAAAAAGATATTGGAAATCACAAGGTGGCAGGACAAATAAAATGATATGCAGATGTGAAAATATGATTTAAAAGGAAGGATTATGGGAATTAAGAATTTAGCCTGAAGAAATCATGTTTCCATTTGACTTGTAAATGCTAACAAAAATGTTCATTTAATAGCCCATTAAATAAGGATAGTAAAGCAACACAATACTGGCTACAGACTTCCATACTGCATCTGCTTTTATAATCATAGATCCCAGTTTTGCAAACACTTGTATATGTGCCTAATTTTATGGATTTAAGCAATCCCATTGAAAGCTATGTGAGATTGTGGTCATAGAAGATGGAGCTGGTAAACCTGAATTGAGGGAAAAATAGATAAGTAAAGATGTGTGAAACTCATGACATGTGACAACAACAGGATTCAAGTTATTTTGCATTTTGTTAGAGTCATAAATAAGCTTATTTTTGCCCTAAACATATCCAAGTTAAACATTCTCAAGCCAGGCATGTTCTCCGGCACTAATAGAAATATATACTGCATTTTCAGGAGAAAAGAGTCCAGTTTGAGGAAGAAACATCTTCTTTCTAAACAAAATTGAATCTGAAATGCCTGGTGCTTGCTGGGACTTTATTTTTCAGTGAAAACTATTTTTTGTGTCCAAAACATGCAAAAATCCACTTTTGTATATGGAAGTTTTCAATTAAAAAGTAGTCATTTTGTCAGCTGCAAATAAAACAAAATTTAGAGGACGTGTAATTGTATGAAATAGAATGTAAGCATTTTGCACAAAATTCCTCTGAGCCAAAATAATGACTTTTAGACTTCTCTAGTTTACATTTATGTGTTTAAAGTAATTGAAAAGGAAGGAGGACTATACACACAGGGGTAGTATAAAGCAAAGAACATCAGGTGAAGAATAAGAGAGGGCAAATTCAGCTTAGAAATATGGAGGTACCATCTGATGGGAACCAGAGATGGACGACAAACAGTCTGCTTACCCTCTGATGATATTTTTCCTGTTCACACAGACTTACCACCAGATTGGTTTTTTTTGTGTGATCATTTGTCCCTGCAACAGAAATATAGCCCTCAAAAATTTCAGATTCCCAGAAATCTCACAGAAGTATTTACCTCTGATATGACTTTGTTCTATGCTGTACTTAAGGAGCCACTCATAGAAGGGGTTTGTCAGGTGCAGTTTAAACTCTGGGATGGATTTTGTACTGGTTGCCTAGAGATAGTAAATTTACCCTCATGCAGCCTCTCCTCTCAAGGTGGTTTGGGGAGGATAAGGAAGCTGTGCAAGTAGCTTGTCACATTCAGGGGAGCAATGAAACACAAACAATGATCCTAGAAGAGCGTTTCCCTCCACTATTAACTCTATGATAATTATGGCTTGAGTTGAATTAGATAAGCTTATGGGAGTACAGTATAGAGAATTCTCAGCAGAATGATAATCTGATGATTAGGTCTGCAACCTATAAAATGTGGTTGATATTTTATGGTTGTATTAAAAAATTACAGTATTTTTGAATGCCTTGATGGATATGTGAATTCCATCCTTGCTGTCACAGTGTACTAGACCAGATCCAATGGAGAGTGGTTAGAACACTATGGCCCTCTTAAGGTCTAAACACCTTGGAAAAACGAGTGAGCACAAATCTAGGAAAACCAGTTCTATCCTGCCCTTTGAAAGCGGTGAGTGGACACAAGGGCAATGGAAAAGAACAAGGAAATCCATTTGACCAAAGAGGGGGTTACATTAGAAAATACAAAGGGACAGGAAGGGTGGGAAAGGAAGGAAGAAGGCTGGTGAAGGATATTCCATGTGAAGGAAGAACATCAGTGTGTAGAAGCCTGGATGAGGCGGGGGCACCTGCCTACTTATTGTGGAGACAGATGGGTCCTTAGAGGAAAGGTCACTTAATGAAGGGGCATTGGATATAGGATATTTGTTGTGTTCTATATACTTTCTTTGATGCTTTATCTTTTCAGTATAAAAGCAGTCATATATTAAACTTCTGTATAAAGTATCTGTTTGTATTATGTGCTTCACAACTGTTGTGTCTCCTGAAAGAGTTAAACATTAACCCTTTGACAGGCCTGTTGTAACTCTTTTACAAATACTAAGAAACTGGGTTCAAGGGCTACTGTAATAGCCTCAAAAATAATGTGTACAGTCCAGAAATATTACAAGATATTTTTATTTTCAGTCAAAGCATACATTTCAATTTAAGAGGCAAGGGAATCAAATTATCATTAATGAATTTGGCAGTATTAACAAGATATTCTTAGAGTAGATGCAGCCATGTATTCTACTCAGGTATGTGCTCACCCAGTGCACTGGAGCCAGAAACTTTGCCTAACAGCATCTGTAGGGGTGCTGCTCATCTACTTACAGTGCTAGCCCCTTCTCTGTCCATAGAAATGTGGCCTTGTCCCAACTCCTTCAGTTCCTTCTCATCACCAATTTCTAAAATCAGAGTTTTGTGTGGTGTGTTCCACCTTGTGCTTTTGGGCTCAGTCTTTAAGAATTTTTTTCTTGTGTATACTGATTAGTAGTTGTGATTCTATATGGCAACATTCTGATTGACTAAAGATGCCTATCCTGTTTAAATCCATATATCATCACTTTGTCTGAAGTTATAAATATTGTCTCTATATATCTGTATCCCAAATGTCTGTGTTCTTGAGGTAATACTCATGAGCTAAAGTCTAGATTGAAGCTAGACAGATCTGTGCAGATGGCTCATCAGAAACAATGAACTCTTCCAATGGGCCATAGGAAAAACTTGTCTCTCCCAGTGAGTCTTTCTGTGAACCCTGCCCTCCGTCACACCAGAATGTGGAGAATAGTTGCCTGTGTGAGTCAGCAAGTCGTTTAAGGAAATTTGGCTTGTTCACGTGACCCTGGACTTCATCTTATGCCTGTAAGTTTCCACAAACTGTGCTTGTTTTGGGTCAGTGAAATTCCAACCTGGCAGAGGTGATAAAAGACCCTGGAACATCTCTATCTTGACTCTTTCCTGATATGATCTATATACTATGGACTTACACTAAACAGAGCACTCTAATCTATGAAGTGAGGCCTTTGCAATCTTTTTAGAAGCCAGCAGTTTGTTCCATTGCTCCTACAAAACTGATATAAGGACTTTTGCAATGCATATATTCGCCACTAACTGTTTTATCTCTCTTCTTTTCTTTTAGAAATAAACCTTTAGATTTTAGTTATTAATGGATTGGATACAATCTCTGTTATATCTTAACCTGGCTATGTGACAGATCTTTTGAGATCAGAAGAATTCTTTGTTTGATTAAATTGATTTTCATCATAAAGCCTACTTGTGTTTAGGTGGAGAAAAAAGGGCTGTTATGCTTCAGGACGCTGCATTTTTGGCTACTTGTTAAACAGTATGATGAGACAGAAGTTTATTTTGGGTAGTGGCTTGATATATCTAAGAATAGCAGTCAGGGGTGAGTCTGCCCTATTTCTTGACAGTTTGTCCTGAATCTGGCATTCTGAGCTACGAGCCATTGAAGAATTATGATCTTCGGTTAAATTTAGTGTTAGTGTAGTATTAATTAGAGTAGTTGGATGCCCTGTATTTTGCCCTAACCAGGGTTAAGGCAGTGTTCATCATGTTATGGTGGAGGGGATCCCCAAAACTGATCTTAAGATTGGTCATTCTAATCAGGGCAATGGTCCATGTAGCCCGGTTTTCAGGCAGTGACCAATGCCAGATGCTTTAGGGAGAATGAACAGAACAGGGCAATTATCAAGTGGTGAAGCCTTTATTGTCCTGTCCCAACATCTGGCAGTCAGAGGCTTAAGAACACTCAGAGTATGGGGTTACATCCCTGACCATCTTGACTTATAGCTGCTGTTGGATCTGTCCTCCATGAAGTTATCTAATTCTTTTTTTTAAAGCCTACTTATACTTCTGGCCTTCACAACTTCTCTGGCAATGAGTTCCACAGGTTGACCGTGCATTGTGTGAAGTACTTTTTTGTTTGGTTTAAAGCTGGTGTGTATTAATTTAATTGGGTGACCCCTGGTTCTTGTGTTATGTGATGTGTTAAATTATACTTCCTTATTAACTTTCTCCACATCATGATTGTATAGAACTTTATCATATCAGCCCTTCATTGTCTCTTTTTCTAAACTGAATGGTCCCAGTACCTTTAATCTGTCTTCATTTGAAAGTTGTTTCATACCACTAGTTTTTGTTGCCCTTCTCTGTACCATGTCCATTTCTAATATGTCCTTTTTAAAATATGCAGTGACCTAAATTGCACACAGCACTCGTGGCATGGGTGAACCATGGATTTATATAAAGTCATTATGATATATACCAGACATGGCCAAACTGCAGCTCACGAGCTGCATGCGGCTCTTTAAAGAAAAATTGCGGCTCCCGGGAGAGTGCAGGAGGCAAGGGCAGCAGGGCGGGAGCCAGGGGTGAGAAATTTGCGGTGGTCAGGGATGGCAGAGAAGCAGCGGCATGGTGAGAGCCGGCAGCGGAGGAGCAGCCCTGGGAGAGCCCGCAGGAAAAAAGCAGCCTGGTCAGAGCGGGGAAGGGAGGGTAGGGACAGCACTGAGAGAGCCTCGGTGACAGAAAAAAGCAGCTTGGTGAGAGCTGGGAGGGGAGGGCCAGCATTGGGAGAGCCTGCAAGTCATCAGTTAGGTTGAAAGAGAAGCACTCAGAGCAAGTAACTGCCAGATTGTACAGTTTACCCCACAATATTGAATCTACCCTCCTTGTCTGTGTGCATAATGATAGTCTTTAATTTCATCAGTGCATGATTTTTAAATACTTTTTTTTTTAATATTGTTCTCTGGGTAAATATTTTTAAAACTGGCAACATAAATTGATCAAAAACAAGTCTACAATGAACTACAGATAAGTGATAATAATTAACAATTTAAAGCTGAAAAGCAATTGTAAATTAATTTTCTTTTTTGATAATCACCTGGCATTTCCAGATATTGTAACATAATGCAAAATTATTTCTCTTGTATTTCTATTTTGAGAAATAAATAAGAATAATCAGAAATGACTGAAAATTAACACAAGTGTTACATCCAAAACCACTGACTGCTCTCAAAAGGTTATAAAAAAAACCCCTCTATTAATTTAAAGAATGTTACAAGTACCTACTATGGATCATGGTTCATTTTCAGCATACAAAATGATTTAGACTTAGGATAGACCACCACTACTGAAAACTGGCTTTAGAAAAAAAAAATTAAGTCCATTGAACAAGTGTGCCTGAGACATCAGTATGCCATCTGTTAGCAGGAGGAACTGCTAGCACATTTATTTTATAAGAAAATTTTAATTAATATAACTAAGTCAATTACCAAGATAATTTACATTCACTGCAAAGTTCAATAGCAGCACTATAATTCTACTGATTAAATAGCATTTAACATTTATTAATTCTCTTTTGTTGGATAGTCAAAATCTATTTATATTTCAGTGCAGTCTTCATGAATGACTCTGTGGGTTCCTGACCCCATTAGACAAGAGAGTAATTGTTGTGAAGGGCTGAGTTTGGAAAATTGTGTTGTAAACTTTCTGAAAAAAGTCTCTCACCAATAAAGATTTTACGTTGTATTATAAAAACCAAATATTGATATTTAGAATTTCTACAGGGCCTGACCCCAAACTGAAGAAACTCAATGGGATTTTTTCCATAGTGACTTCTTTGCATGGACTCCAAAGCACTCACTGAAACAGGCTCTGATTTTGCACTTTCTGTCCCCATAAATTCTCATTGATCAGTTGTGATTCTGAACAGTTGAAAAGGTGACCATGTGTGCATCTCTTCACAGGATTAAGTTGAGCAGTATTTTCCCTTACTATTACTGTCATTTTAAAATTAATTGTGTCTGAGTCCTCAGACCTTTTGTCTTCACTGTCCATGAGTAGTTTAGTGAATAAGTTTACTGGCACAAATATTGGCAGGGAAGTGGGGGCATAGTAGGTGCCGGGATGGTTTGGGAGACAGAAGTGTGGCATGGTTGGGGAGAACAGAGAAGCAGCAGCGTGGCAAGAGATGGCAGGGAAGCGGCAACGGCGGGTGGGGGAGAGAAGCATGACATGGTCAGAGAAGCCATAGCATATTTAGATTTTCTCATAGGCCCTCATGCAGCATACTCGTTAAAATAAAATCATGTTTTACAAGTCCTAAACATGATGTGGAATACTAACAAATGAAAATACAAAGGAGAAAAGTTTAAAACTGAACATAGATTACTTTAAATTTTTGTCACAACTTATTGCTGTGAAGCATCGTATTCCACAGTGAAATTCTAAACATGGTGCAATGTTTAGAGATCAGCATCTGAGAGAGCTTTTACCTACTGTATTGACAAGATACTGCCCAGACTTAAAAAAAAACAAAACAAAAAACTTTGCCACAAGCCTGTTGTGTTCTACATGTAGCAACAGCTAAGTTTTTATTGTATAGGCCTAGTTTCATGGTAACCTTAAATAATTATTAGAATCTGACATTAGTGAGATCAATATTTGCCCTATTTTTATGATAAAATTAAAGCGCTCAATGAATTTTAAGCTTAGTAATTTTGGAGTAGGTAAAAATATGTGGTTATACACCTCAGTCCAGCTCTCGAAGGTTTAATAATCGACTTGTGTGGCTATTGAGATACGTAAGTTTGGTCACCCCTGATCTAATCAAATCTATTACCTCACCCACCTTATCTTCATCCTGGGATCAACCACACTACATATCTAGAGGGCGTTAGTGAGCTCTTATAGAGAGACAGGCCTGGCAGAGAGAGGCTAGGCAAAAGAGTCTGTAGGGAGCTACAAATAGTTAAACAGTTGATATGCTGAACATGTGTAGTGTATTTTAATGCTTTTAATACATTTTCTCTTTTGTTCTAAACAAAACATTGGTTTAAAGAGTCTTTTTGGTCACTAATTACCACCCTGGAAATATAACTTTAGGGACAGAGCCTACGTTAGTAGCAGGGGACTGCAACTTAGAACCCAGCATGGGAGGCATGGGGGAAGGTTGCACACAACAAGACCAGAAGGTGTAAAAGATGCAGTTCAGTGGGTAACTGTGACAATATTTCATTAGATACTCTGTTTAAGCTGAGAACTAGTTTTACATTTCCTGACACTTATAGTCAGAATATAGAAAACTGTTTTCAAATATAACTTGTATAGTTTTGTTATTGGATTTGACTGTGGTTTGTCTAATGTTACCTAACATACTTTCTTTTTTGAGTTAGCTCTTCTGTTAACTTACACTAGTACTGTGAATCCAGTGGTCATTGTGTCCTAGTCTCTCAAAATGTGGTGCACGCACATTACTTATGTATATATACTAGCTTGTTCTGGTATTGTATCAGTGGTGTTCTTGCTCCTTGGTTTTAGCGCAGCTGGAGGGGTAAGCAGTAGTAGTATGGCATGACTGTAAAGACCACCTTTAGGATATTATACCAGACCTTTCTATGGGACAGATCTTGTCTGCCATAACTGAATGTCATTCACAGAATCAGTACCCTCTACATCCTCTTTAAAAAATGAATAAATAAAAATAAAAATAAGCGTCTGAAGCATGGCTTCTATAACACAAAAGAGAAGAGTCAGCGACCCACCGTATTCAGGGGGAATTTGCTGTTGCCAATCTATTTTCTGTGGGCTGCACTGATATCATAGTTATGATGGGAGGCAGTACAAATCCCTTAAATCAACAGATATTATGGTCACTTTAATATTGTCCCCATTCCTGCTGCCAGACCAATTTCTAGTAAATATTTAAAAATACTTGTTATATTTTTTTTTGTTTCATTTGGCATCTCTCAGTTTCTCTTTGTGTTTTTTCTTTGTATACTCATGATTGTTAAAAGTAAGAATGAATGAAATAAAAGCAGAGGGAAAACTGAAAATCCCAGCATATATATTAACTATAAACTTCAAGAAATATTTTTAAAAATTAGGATTAATTATTCTGTTGTCTCCTGCTCTATCTCCTTACTGCTAATGCTAACTGGAACTCTGCTGGGATAAAACTGAACTCCCATGGAAGTCAATGGGATTAAGAAAGGCCCTGAATTTGCTGTTGATTTCAGTGGACCTTTGGGTGGGTAGATGGCTGTCTCTGTGTGGATCATGGAGCAGGACTAGAACCTGAACTGAAGATGGATTAGGCATGAGATATGTAATACTTTCATAAGAAGGCATTATGTGCTTAGCAACAAGATCATCCAAAATCCTACTAATGTAGTTTGTTGATTATGGACACAGTTTTTCCACAGTAACTGTTTCTGAATTGAGACTGCTTTTTCTCATTTCTTAGATTAATCTGACAGAAAGGTTATGTGATTATAGTAGCCTTTCAGCTGTGAGCTGTCCTAAAATATTTTTGGAGTCTAAGAAAAAAGAGCACTTTTCCTTGGCATCTTTGGAGCTCTTTAAAGATTATACATTCAGGTCTTTTTATTAGTCACTGACAAAATTACATTCAAAACTAAACGGATCAAAAAGAATAGCCAATAGAATGCTTAACTACATTTTCATAAGGAAGTTTTACTGCCAACACAAAGGTTAATTATCTGGTTTGCTCTCCAAACTAACTAACTAAATAACTAAACTGTTATTTTCAAGAAATGCATTGAAGAAAACTGTTCTCTCATGAGGCCTTCCCTTAATGCTTGTAGATGCATGAAAGTGGAGACTGAATTCTCCTGATATTTATTTTTGTTTAAAATTTATTCATGAAGAGCCAGTAAAGGTACTTTGCATTTAATTACTTATAATTTTGCTTTTATGCTAATATTTCTTGTGGTTTGACAAAAATAAACATCCTGGGAGCACATCCTTAGAATTTTAAGAAAATGTATGCATTGAATTTGTTTGCATATAATCACTTGAAAACAGTATGAAAAAAATTTACTTTGTCACTTTCTCCCACTCTAGCCCTGAAATATCCAAGCACAGTAACTCAGTAGGCTTGTAGCGAGGCAGAGTGGCCTCCCTCTGAATTAGAGAGTGAGGGACCATCGTACTTCCCTACGTGAGTGGAGCTAACTTCTCATTGATTCCCTCACCAGAAGTTCAGAGGTGGGACAGGAAGTATAAAAAGAGAATACCTGGGGCTCATTTGGTGCTCAAGCACTGGAGGGAGCATTCAGTTCTTCCAGGTAACTGTATTTTAGCAGGATCACAGACTAAGAGGCTCAGAGTAGAGCTGCACTTCGTGGTCAGAGGAGGCAGATGGTACCCTGTGGAGCTGTCACGACTGCCACCAGACAGATGCCCTATGGACCTGTGGTGACTCCAGCTGCTGAGTACCCCAAGAAGATGGAGGACCTCTGGACTCCCGAGCCCTGCTCCCCCCCCCCCCCCGACAGTGGTAGAAAGTAGGCCAGGGAATCAATTTTAGTCTGGTTTTGCTGTCGGAGAGTGCGGAAGCGTGTTTTGGTATGATCTCTGCTGACACAGTGGTAGAACTATCCACCACTCTTAGTTCCTAGAGTAGGACCCAGTGGAGTAGGGTGTGTAGAGTCCCCCTGCTGCCTTGTCACTGATTCCATCTCTGTGGTAGTGGCACTGACCAACTTTCCCCCAATTTTGGCCATAATTCCTGTTAGTTTACTGAAACCAGAAACCTGTGGAGTCATGGACTTTTAATTGCTTTCATGGGACAAAATCTCACTTCATCAGATGCAAGTGGGATTTCCTTCCATGAAAGCTCAAGCAAAAAATAAATTTGTTAGTCTTTAAGTCCCACAGGACTCCTTGTTTGTTTTACTGAATGAGACTAACACAGCTACCTCTTTGGGTCTGGGCTAGGTTTTTTTTTAAAGAGAGCTGAGTTTTTTCACCTACTCACTTGGGAGGTGGTTCTTAAAGAACATCAGTTATCATGAGACTCAAAATTATAGGAGTTTGCAACATTGAGTATCTGAGTGGACACATCCTTTCATTACGTCTTTCACAAAACTCAGTAATAGTATCAAAACTTTAGTTTCTACAGTAATAATTTAGATATAGAAAAATTTGTCATACAAATGTTTTTGAGGTGCCAGTTGTGATACTTTTTGGTATTACCCAAGGTATACAAGGTGAAGCTCTACCAACTGCTTGTAGTGTGAGAGAGCCTGGTCTTTGCCCATCGATGGGAACATTCCCAACTTTTCCGCCTGCTGGCAACAAACTCTGCAAGCCCCACTATTTTTGTCTGCAGGTTAGCAATTTATACACCCCATTTTGTCTCACTTGAGTGCCCAGTCCCTTGTCTTCTGGACACCCTCAGTGTACACCAATCTATTGCCTCTGTGGAAGCAGTGTACCCCAGTTTATTAACTTCACATCAGTTCAACACCATCCTTAGCAAAGGCACTGAGGTATGTCTATTGTGAAACCAAAGTTAAGGTTATTTAACAAAGCTTGAGTTAAGTAAGTAAAATGATTTTAGAATGTAAGCTTATAGGTAAAAGAAAAATATAAAACACAATCTATAGCCTTTATTCTTGTCAAATAAGGTTTTTCCTACCCATTGGTGACCCCTGAGAGGGCTTATCTAACCCAGAAAACTGGAATCTTCTTTTCATGAGACACTTCAGTTGGCAGATCGTCACCTCCATAATATATTTGTGCCTGCCTTTCTTTCTTCTCTTAACCAATCTCAGAACTTTGTCAGTACTCAAATTTGCATTTTCCTCAGCCTATAAAGAAAGGACTGGGCTGGGTTTATGGTTAATTATTCTGAATGTTGATTGAATCAGCTTTGAGACCCACCATACCACAGGTGATAAATTTCACCTGCAGCAGATTTGGAAACAGGAGATTGCAAAGGATTAAACACCAATCTGGGGCAATTTGAATATACAATTTAATAACTGTTGGCTAAAATCCTCAATACACATTATTGTCATCTTTTGCTGCTAGTTGATAATTTGACTGAACGATTAACCACAATCCAGACTAATATTAAGAAGATATTGGACAGGAATTTCAATATGTCAATGATTAGATAGCTATTGTGTTAATGCATATGTTTCAAAGAAAAAAGAGTTTTATTCCTTTTAACGGTGAGGACTAAACACAGTTTATTTTCTAGCCCAAAGTTTCAGTATTTACAGGTCACGAATTACATTGCCATATTTGGTCAAAGAGGTTATTTTCAAGACTTTATTTTGTCTGAAGACTTCTCTGCCTGAGATGCTAATTGATTTTGAAATCATATAAATGTAATGATGGGTACAGATGTGTGGCTAGCACATCTGCTTTACATGCAGAAGGTCCTGGCTTCAAACCCCAGGGGGTTGGACTAGATGATCTCATGAGGTCCCTTCCAACCCTATGATTCTATTCTATTGGGAAGACAGAGAGATTGGTTCAAGGCTTTGCTAGGCACAGAAAGTTTGATTTATTGTAGATGAAAGGAATTCTTATTCAGATTGAAGACTTATTATTAGTAGATTACCCCTTTATAATAGAAAATATAAGGCTAGTTATGTGGTAGGTTTGTGAACATCCAATTGAGTGAGATGTGGAAGGGTCACATTTCCATCAATACTGTGACTGTCTACCTGTGAATACAGGATTTCTGGAGCCAAGTAGCTCCAAGTGACAGAAATAAAAGTTTTCTGGAGCCAGTGTTTTATATAAAAACTTTAAACCAAATGATACTTATAGGCAGCTATCACTATGGTGAAAGGCAGCTGGAAATTCGTGTACAATCCTTTAAGGGGAGGAAAGTTAGCTACAGTGATGGTAAACTCTCACAAAAAGTGACAGGAGACTGTTAATGCAGAAGCAAAACATATAGTCACTTGAATTTTCTTTTAAGGTTTCATCAAGAAGTTATTGATAAAGGTATGGGGAAATCAATTTTAAAGTTTAAAGTTCTGTTGTTGGGTTAGTGTAGGAGTTTTCAGACTTTTTTCCTTGGGACCCCCCTGAAAGATATAATTTTTGCCTGTGACCCAGCATTACATCTTTAACCAATACATTCCAGTCTTTTGGTGGATGCAGGGGGAGGCCCTGTGACCCAGTTCCTGAGGGTCTGCAACCCAATACGGGTTCTTGACCCATCATTAGTGGATAGCTATTTCAGGAACAATGGAGTTCATGTGCCCTGGTTTCTGCTTAGAATCTGCACCATGTTGCCTTTGTTGGAAATTCATTCCAATTTTATTAGACTGTTAAAACATATTGCTGTTTGGTAAAAGGTAACTACTAATGTCTAGGCTGATAAGAATAATATGCTCCACTGAGGAAATATATTTTGATTATTAAAACAATTAGAAAAATAATCCTCCTCAACTTTATACCAGACCAGCTATGATGATCTGAGAGAACCATGAATTAAGTCTTTAAGACTTCAGTAAGGAACATAGTGCTGTAATTTAATAATGACCTGGCATGTTTGAAAGTAATATACAATATATTTATTGATTTGACCTTTCAAGCTCAACCTTTGATTTTGATAAAATGTCTTAAAATACAAACATTTTCTAGGTATGAGTAAATTAAATCTGCTTTAAGGCAGCTCATTAACAAGAGCGATTTATATAGCCAACCTTGCATCACATGATATATGCCGTTATCTCTACAGTACAGAGCAGTTTCAGGAAACAAACAATTTACATCAAAACGTAATGTGAAATTCTGCAATATTTTACATAGACTGACTTATCACTCCACTGGCAAATGCTTCCCTTATCTGAATATTTTGTTTCTTCACAGTTTCCTTAGTTCTCTCTTCTTTGTACATGAATAAAACAAGAATTTTTGTTTTTGGATTAGGTGACCACCCAAGTAACTTATGCAATTGTATCAAGAAAAAAAATCTAGGAACATGATATTGAAAGGATGGGCTTTGTTGTTGTTTTAATAGTTAAGAGACACCTACAGGTTGAAGCTTGTCCAGTAAGCTAACAGGGGCCTGTGCTGAGAGGTCTTCAGTTCTCTAAGGCAGAGACACAGGAAGATGCCCCATGAAATATTCACTGACATTAGCTTAGATCCGTATAAGATGTTTATAAGTTCCTTGTGCTTTAGTCATATTTATTTTCTGTACCGTCTCTGTAACTTCAGGAGGTAAGTAGTCTCCTTTTAGACTGTACCCCACATATACAGTCAAAACCTGTGTTGTTGCAGCTTGTAATAGACTCAAACACCCATGTGCAGAATGAGTGTGACAGTTCAGCAATGTTGCTAAATTCTTCTGACCAAGGAATGAATGTCCAAAATGAATTTCCTTAAAAACATTTGGACGGCACTCAGCTATTTGGTTAGACATATGCTAATTAAACTGATGTTAGAGCATAAAAATTAGAAAGTATATAGATACTAAAGAAGTAACCATTAAAATGCTGTAAAATCCAACCACCAAATAAAAGTGCTCTTAGTTATATAACACCATGAGAACTATACTTCTGTGCTCTGAAAAATTGGTCATTTATATATGGGGCTGACAGCATCCAAATGAGGACTTGATAAAGATAATGGTACTCAACTTGTGGTGTAGGTGTACCTCATCTAATGCAATAAATGCCCTTGTGAAAACTGTTGGGGTAAAACCAGACTGTCACTATTTTCTGGACTGAACTTGTACAGATAAATTATGAAAAACAAAAAAACCCCCTTGTCATTTCCTGCCGAACACTTTTCACAGAATGGTCAATCTATATCTGATGCCTCAGTCCAAAGGAAGTATGCACAATAACTTCAAAAGACAAGTCTGGGAACTTAAATTAATAACTTTGCTAGACATTAAGGCTATGTCTACACTAGCAAATTAGTCCAGATTAAGGAGGCTTAATCCAGACTCATTTAGTCCCTGTCCACACTAGGATTTTCCTAGTTCGAACTGTAAATTTTTTTAGTTTGAACTAAGCCAAGTTTAGTTTGAATTCGTAAGTTCAAATGGTTATTTCGAACTTAGAGCTTAGTTCAAACTTAGTTTGAACTTTAGTTTGAGCTAGTCTGACTTAGCTAAGCGGTTAGTTTAAATTTAGTGCATTTTTTAGTTTGAACTAACTTTTAGTTCTCCTTCAAGTGCTTGCTCGTGTCCATTCTCACTATGGGTTATGCATTCACTTGCCTGCTCCGCCACTGGAAGACTTTTTGCCCTTAGCAGTAGCTGTAGACCCGGGGATGGTGCCCTCTGGCATTGCACGCTCACGTAGCAGTATAATAGCACTCCCCGGGTCTGCGCACACCAGTTCGTTCTTTCCGCCCCCACTGGTCACTGGAACTTCTTGCAGCTGCAAGTGTTGGATTGCTTTGATAGTTAGTTAGAAGTTTAGTTAGCAGTAGTTAGATTTGTTCGTGTTGTAGGTTCTCTACTAAGTTCATACCGCGGGAATGCCAAAATCCCCCGGTTTTAAATCTTGCACGGAGTGTGGCAAGGCTTTTTCTGTTAGCGACCCTCATGCTTGCTGCCTGAAGTGCCTAGGAGAGGCTCATAGAAGAGATAAGTGCACTATCTGTAAATCCTTTAAGCCCTGCACCAAGAAGGAGAGAGAAAACTGTTTGCGAGCTCTGCTCATGGAGGTGGCTCTGAGCCCACTTACGGCCCCTGTGGAGGTTCCCCCGGTCCTGGTAATGTGTTGGGGTGCAGCACTCTATCAGCCCCGCTGCCGGAGAGTTTGGCACCGTTGTCATCAGCTGCCCGCCCTTGGCACCGTAGCTCCTCCACAAAGAGGAGGGGGAAGACGCGCTGCACAGACCCTGAGGAGTGCTTAGGCAGTGGGACCATGGTGCCGGCCCATGCAATGCCTATTTCAGAGGGCTCTGACCTGGGCAGAGTGAGGCCATCCCCCCGAGTGGAGTGAGGCCATCTCCCGACCCCTGGGAGCGGAAGAGTGTGTGTCTCTACCGCCAAGAGTTCCGTCTACTCCAGAGTCGCTTAGGGCCATGGCAGACTTATTCTCTGTCCCCAGCTCGCCTAGGCAACTATCTCCAAGCACTCTCCAGCCCTTGTTGGGTGACCAGACAACTTTGCATGATTGGGGTGTGGAGCCCCCAGCCGTACTGGGTCCAGAGCCTGCAGCAGAACCGGCACCGGTACCCAGTTCCACGAAGCGGCATGTGGCGAGGTGGCCCCCGCCGCATTTTAGTAGCTCCTCCTCCAGCTCTGTAGCTAGATCCCCTTTGGTGCCAAAAAGGAAACGGCGTGCAGTTAAACGTACTTATGGTTCCGACTGCTCCCCCTCCTGCTCTCCTGTTAGAAGGGGCAAACGCCGCAGACAAAGCCAGGTGCCGAGCCCATCTACAGACACTAGAGGGCGGCAGAGCCCATACCACAGCCCATCTTTGCCTCCCAGACCCAGTAGCAGGACTAGAAGGGCCCGTGGAGATGAGACTTCCCTGACCTCACTTGAGGCGTGGCACCATTGCCCCCAAAGGGGACCCACTGGGCAACACTTCAGGCATGGCCCACCCTCCCCCAGCCGTAAGGGAGACTGCCATGGAGCCCCCATGGCCACCACAGCTGGTGCATGGGCACAGAGTCAATGGGCCATCCACTGGCCATACTGGGGGCCCTGGCCTGTCCCGCAAGCACCGGGCCCGCACCCCTTGCAACAGCCATTGGCTTCGTCTGCCATACCTGGATCACAGAGCGACCATCCCTTGGACCGGGAGCTTTCTGGCACGTTTAGTAGTATGCCTAGAGCGGACACCTGTGGGGCAGGGGACTGAGACCCTTATTCCTCTTCATTGTCGGGCTCTGAGCTGGGCTCCCAATGCCCTCCTCCACTAGCTGAGGACCTTAGATCCTATCAGGATTTCCTTAAGAGGGTAGCCTTTAACCTGGGGCTCGAGGCAGAGGGACTGAAGGACTCTGCTGGAGGACTCTTCAGTCTCCTCCAGTCCAGCTCCCCAACCAGGTTGGCCCTCCCTATGCACGAAAGTGTCCTGAAGGTTGCTAGGGACCTATGGCAATCTCCTGCCTCAGTTTTCCCCACCTCCAAATCGATGGAGAAGAGGTATTTCATCTGTGCAAAGGACCTTGAATACCTGTTCACACACCCGACATCTGGCACCTTGGTCGCAGATGCAGCAAACCAGAGGGAAAGGCAGGGCCAACCCGCCCTGACCCTGAAGAATAAGGACCTAAGGAAACTAGACTCCTTCGCGAAGAGAATCTACTCCTCAACAAGCCTACACCTTCATGTGGCTAACCACCAAGCTCTCTTTAGCTGCTATAACTTCAACCTTTGGAGCTCCTTTCAGTGCTTTGGGAGTCTGCTGTCTTGGGAACATAGAGGAGATTTCTTCACACTCCTTGAGGAGGATCTGGTGGTAGTGAAAATGATTCTCCAGACATCACAGGACTCCGCATATCTTGCCAGCCATTCTATGGCCTCAGTGGTGTGTTTGCTCCGTTCCTGTTGGCTTCAGGTTTCTGGTTTACCTCAGGAGGTCCAAGATAAAATCTTGGACCTTCCTTTTGAAGGCTCTACTCTGTTTCCAGAAAAAACAGATGAAAAATTACATGGTCTTAAGGATTCTAGAATGACTCTGAGAACTCTGGGCCTCCAGGGCCCACAGTCGGGGTGCTGCAGCTTCAGGTTTCCTCCGTCCTCCCATCCCAAGTCACAGACTCGCAGAACACCCTTCTACCGGCAGAAGGATGGAGCAAGATCCCAGGGGAGGCGTGCCTCTTACCCAACGTCAGGGACGGGTGCTTCCCACACTGGTAGCTCCTGTTGCCTCCCAGGTGGTGGCGCCAGGCGAAATTTTTGAGGCTGGGCCTGAGGACAGCCCTCCAGTCAAGACCAGGGACCCCTTTCCCCCCTTTCTGGACCATCTTTCCCATTTTTCGCCCCGCTGGTTCCGGATTACCTCAGACCAATGGGTGCTGGACACCATTACAAGGGGCTACTCCATGTAGTTCTGTTCAGTACCGGACCTCTTGCCCCCCTCCCTGTTCCTCTCCCAGGACCCCTCCCACAACCGCCTCCTGTCCAACGAGGTCAACTCCCTTCTGGCCCTGGGCGCGGTAGTCCTGGTCCCAGTAGGACAAGAAGGCCAAGGGTTCTACTCTTGGTACTTTCTTGTCCCCAAGGCCAACGGGGACCTGCGTCCTATCCTGGACCTCCGTCGTCTCAACAAGCGCATCGTAAAGAAAAAATTCCGCATGGTATCCCTCCCCTTAATAATCTCATCCCTGGACCCTGGTGACTGGTTTGCCGCCCTCGATTTGAAGGACTCATATTTTCATATATCAATCTGCCCTCACCACAGGCAGTTCCTGTGGTTCATGATGGCCAGCCAGCATTTCTAATTTATGGCCCTGTCCTTTGGCCTCTTGTCCGCTCCCAGGGTCCTCACCAAGTGTATGGCTGTGGTGGCTGCATACCTCAGACGCAAAGAGGTGCACATTTTTCCCTACCTGGATGACTGGTTGCTGAAGGGGCCCCCCCCCCCCCAGACCAGGGTCAGGTCCAGTCTCAGATTAGCTCTGGACTTATGCGCTGAGCTGGGCCTGAAAATAAACATAGAAAAGTCCGTTTTGGTGCCAGTCCAGAGAATAGAATTCATTCATAGAATCATAGAATCATAGGGTTGGAAGGGACCTCATAGGTCATCTAGTCCAACCCCCTGCCAGAGGCAGGACCACTCCCACTTAAACCATCCCAGTCAGGGTTTTGTCCAGCCGGGCCTTAAACACCTCTAAAGATGGAGACTCCACCACGTCCCTCGGCAGCTCATTCCAAGACTTCACCACTCTCCTGGTAAAAAAGTTTTTCCTAATATCCAGCCTCGACCTCCCTAACCGCAACTTGAGACCATTGCTCCTCGTTCTGTCCTCCGTTACTACCGAGAACAGTCGAGCTCCATCTTCCTTAGAGCGTCCCTTCAAGTAGTTGAAGGTTGCTATCAAATCCCCCCTCAATCTTCTCTTCTGCAGACTAAATAAGCCTAATGCTTCCAGTCTTTCCTCATAGGGCTTGTGCTCTAGCCCTTTAATCATTTTGGTTGCCCTCCTCTGAACTCTCTCTAGCATGTCCCTGTCCTTTTTGTAGTGGGGAGCCCAAAACTGAACACAGTATTCTACATGTGGCCTCACCAGTGCAGAATAGAGGGGGATGATCACATCCCTTGATCTGCTGGTAATACTTCTTTTGATGCAGCCCAGTATGCCATTGGCCTTTTTGGCAGCAAGAACACACTGCTGACTCATATCCAGCTTCCCATCCACCATGACCCCCAGGTCCTTTTCTACACTGCTGCTACTTAGCTGAATGTTTCCCAGCCTGTAGCAGTGCATAGGGTTTTTTTGGTCCCAAATGCAGGATTTTACACTTATCCTTATTGAATCTCATAAGGTTTCTATTGGCCCACTGTTCCAATTTATCTAGGTCTCCCTGAATCCTGTCCTTGCCCTCCAACGTGTCTACTGGTCCCCCCAGCTTGGTGTCATCCGCAGACTTACTGAGAATGCAGTCTACTCTGTCATCCAGATCATTGATGAAAATGTTGAACAGAACCGGCCCCAGGACCGACCCCTGGGGCACACCACTTGTGACCGGTTGCCAGCTAGACATGGAACCATTGATTCCTACACGCTGAAACCGTTGATCTAGCCAGTTCTCTATCCACCTTATAGTCCACCTATCCAAACCATAATTCCTTAATTTGCCAATGAGAATGCTGTGGGAAACTGTATCAAAAGCCTTGCTAAAATCAAGGTATAGCACATCAACGGTGCTTCCCGCATCCAGAAAACCAGTCATCTGCTCATAGAAGGAAATGAGATTGGTCAGGCATGATTTACCCTTGGTAAATCCATGCTGACTGTTCCTGATCACTTTATTTTCCTCTAAGTGGGTGAGGATGGATTCTTTGAGAATCTGCTCCATAATTTTGCCAGGGATTGAGGTGAGGCTGACTGGTCTGTAATTCCCTGGATCCTCCTTTTTTCCCTTTCTTGAAAATAGGCACTACATTTGCTTTTTTCCAGTCCTCTGGCACGTCTCCCGTTCTCCATGAGTTTTGAAAGATAATGGCCAGCGGTGCGGCTATTTCGTCGGGCAATTCCCTTAGCACCCTTGGATGCAGTTCGTCCGGCCCCATGGACTTGTGCACTTACAGCTTCTTTAAGCAGTCCCTAACCTGACCTTCCGTCACCAAGGGCCTGTCTTCTTCTCTCCCATCTGCCACTCCCATGGTAGTGGGCTGGGAGCTGACCCTGCCTGTGAAAACTGAAGAAAAAAAATGCATTGAGCACTTCAGCTTTTTCCTCATCCTCTGTCACAAGGATGCCTGCCCTATTCAGCAAGGGGCCTACACCATCCCTGATCCTCTTTTTGTTACTAATATACTTGTAGAACCCCTTCTTGTTATCTTTTACATCCCTCGCTAGCCGCAACTCCATTTGTCCTTTGGCCTTTCTGATTTTATCCCTGCAGTCCCTAGCAATATCTTTATATGCCTTTTTGGACATCTGACCAAGCTTCCACTTCCTATAAGCTTCCTTTTTATGTTTAAGCTCAGAGCAGAGTTCTCTTGTAAGCCATTCTGGCTGCCTCACATGTTTGTTCTTTCTCCTAATTGGAATGGCAACTTCCTGTGCCCTTAGCAGAGTTTTTTTAAAATATAGCCAACTCTCTTGGACTCCTTTCCCCTTCAGATTAGCTTCCCAGGGGATCCTGCCCATCAGTTCCCTGAGGGAGCCAAAATCTGCTTTTTTGAAATCCAGGGTTTTTGTTTTGCTTCTTTCCTTCCTTCCTTTAATCAGCATCCTGAACTCAACCATGTCATGGTCACTACTGCCTAGCTTGCCATTTACCTCTATGTCCCTGATCATTGGAGCAGTCCTGGATTCCACACATGGCACGGCATTCCTGCCGAGGTCGAGGTACAGCAAGATGAGGAACCTAATCTTGTGCGTCCAGCGCCATTCCGTAACCACCGTGAGACACTGCCTCTGCCTCCTGGGTCACATGGCTGCTTGTACCCACGTAGTGTCCCTAGCCTGCCTCAGGATGTGACCCTTCCAAGCTTTGGTCTCCTGCAACTACACCCTGACCAGGCACCCACTTGGCAGGGTACTGACAATCCCCCGCAGGGTGCTATCCCAGGTCGACTGGTGGAAGGACGCCCGCTTGGTCCTGGAGGGGGTACCATTCGTAGAGGAGACCCCATCGTTCACCCTCACGACTGATGCTTTGGATATGGGGTGGGGAACACTCCTCAATACAGGCGACCAGACCGAAGGCTGTTGGTCCCTGGCAGACAACTGCACATAAACGTGAGGGAGCTACACGCAGTCCACCTAGCCTGCAGAGCATTCCTCCACCTGCTGCGAGGAAAGGTGGTAAAGGTCCTGACAGACAATGTAACATTGAGGAGCCCACTCCCCGCCCTTTGTTGGGAGGCCGTCAGTCTTTGGGAAACGGCAGTGAGGTATGGTTTCTGGTTAACAGCTTCCCATCTCCCTGGGACTCAGAACGGGGCAGCGGACAGACTCAGCTGGTGGTTCCTTCCCGCTCACGATTGGTCGCTCCACCCCGAGGTGGCATCCATGATTTTCCAGAAGTGGGGTACTCCCCAGGTGGACCTGTTTGCCGGACGCTGGAATAGGAAGTGTCCTTGTTTTTGTGCTCTTCGGGGCATGGAGAAGGGATCAATCTCGGACGCGTTCCTGTTTCCATGGACTGAGGGCTTGCTTTACGCCTTCCCTCTGATCCCCTTGCTCCACAAGGTCGCCCTCGAGATAAAAAGGGACAGGTCGGACGTCATCTTGATTGCGCCAGCATGGCCTCGTCAACCATGGTTCACAATGCTGATGGACATGACAATAGCCCCTGTCTGGGAGCTCGCTCTGTGGCCAGACCTCCTTTCTCAGGACCATGGGAGACTGTTACACCCCGACCTGCGGTCCCTGCACCTAGCAGCCTGTAGGCTGTGTGGCTAACTGCGGAGGAAAGGGCGTGCTCCCTGCCCATCGAGGAGGTGCTCCTGGGAAGCAGAGAGCCCACCACACACAAGTTGTACAGTGCCAAATGGAGACGCTTCACCGTGTGGGCACAGTCTCACGAGGTATTCCCCCAGTCAGCCCCTATCCAACCGATGTTGGACTACATCCTCCACTTGCAGCAGTCAGGGCTGTCCCTGTCATCCCTTCGGGTCCACCTAGCGGCCATTTTGGCCTTCTGTCCACTGTACCAGGGCAGGGTGCTCTTCTCCCACGCGATAGCCACACAGTTCTTCAAGGCAATTGAGCACCTTTTTCCTCAGATTAAGGCCCCGATGCCCTTCTGGGATTTAAACCTTGTCCTCCACAAGTTAACGGGCCCTGCCTTCGAGCCAATGGCATCCCGCTCCCTCCAGCATCTGTCATGGAAAACAGCCTTCCTAGTGGCAATTACCTCTGCCCATCGAGTGTCAGAACTTCGGTCATTGGTCTCTGACCCTCCGTACACCACGTTCTTCAAAGACCAGGTGGAGCTGCGACCGCATCCGGCTTTCCTCCCAAAGGTGGTCACACCCTTTCAATATAACCAAGTGATAACCCTACCAGTCTTCTTCCCAAAGCCACACAAATCTAGGGAAGAGGCCAGATGGCATACGTTGGACGTCCGAAGGGCACTGGCCTTCTACATTGAATGCACGAAATCATTTTGAAAGACTACACAGCTTTTCGTAGCGGTCGGTGGTAGAATGCAAGGCTCCCCCATCTCATCCCAGTGACTGTCAGCATGGATAGTGGAATGCATATGATACTGTTACACCCTGGCAAACCAGCTACTGCCGTCCAGGGTAATGGCACACTCCACAAGGGCCCAGGCATCCTCTTTGGCATTCTTGGCTAACATTCCAGTTGTGGACATCTGCAAGGCTGCCACATGGTCTTTGATCCACGCATTCACTGCCCGCTATGCCATGGTACAGCAGACCAGGGATGACGCTGCCTTTGGAAAAGCGGTCCTCCAGGTCTCCCAACGTTAACTCTGCCCACCATCCAGGTACGGCTTGTGATTCACCCATAGTGAGAATGGACACGAGCAAGCACTCGAAGGAGAAAGATGGTTGCTTACCTGTAACTATCGTTTTCTGAGATGTGTTGCTCGTGTCCATTCTACACCCACCCACCGTCTCCGCTTCCGGAGTTAGTGGAAAGAAGGGACTGGTGTGCACAGACCCGGCGAGTGCTATTATACTGCGATGTGAGTGTGCGACGCCAGAGTGCGCCGTCCCCGGGTCTACAGCTACTGCTAAGGGCAAAAAGTCTTCCGGTGATTGAGCAGGCAAGCGAATGCATAACCCATAGTGAGAATGGACACGAGCAACACGTCTCAGAGAACGACAGTTACAGGTAAGCAACCATCTTTCAAACTAGCCACACTTGTTTAGTTTGAACTAAAACATTAGTTTGAACTGAAAAAAAGCATGGCTGGCTTGAACTAAAAAGTTAGTTTGAACTAACCAGGCACTGCGTAGTTCGGGCAAAGCAAGTCTGAACTAAGCTTTTTGGTGTGGACATAGACATAACCTAAAAGTCATGGACTAAATAGGAACACTAGATTTATGGTTTTTAATAACAATAACCTACTAAAAGTCCTCCCTGCGTCCCATCCATGTCGTACACTTTTGCCCCCCCTTCTTCCTTTCTACCATATGAAAAGACCATTGTTCAGTGGCCATTTCACTTTGAATGGTCCCTTGAAATATGTAACTGCTTATGCTAAACTTCCAAAGTGGTAGTCATGTTAATCTAGTTCAGCAAAACAAGCAAGGAGTCTTGTGGCACTTTTAGGCTATGTCTTCACTAGGCAATTAGTCTGGACCGAGCAAGCTTATTTCAGACTAATTTAGTCCATGTCTACACTAGGCTTTGCCTAGTTCCAACTAAGAAATTTCTTAGTTTGGACTAAACAAAGTTTAGTTTGAACTAATAAGTTTGTCTGATTAGTCTGGGCTAAGTGCTTAGTTCAAACTTCAGTTCAAATTAAGTGCAATATAGACATGGACTATGGTTTAGTTCGAACTAAAAAAGTTTGAACTAAGCCATTAGTTCAAACTAACTGTGCAAACTAATTTGAGGGACGTGCGGTTAGCTTGAACTAAAAAGGAAGTCCCAACTAAGCTTTGTTGTGTAGACATAGCCTTAAAAACTAAAAAAAAAAAATTATTGCATGAGCTTTCTTGAGGGCAAATCCCACTTCATCAGATGCTTGAAGATGGGGAATTTTCAGAACGGGAGAAAAATAAATGCAGGGGTGTATAATCATAAGATCAGGCAAGACTGTAAGAGCTCCTTTGATTTGCTGTAACAGCCTGACCTGATTCATACATTTAGTTTCCTTCCATTTTGAAAATTCCCCATCTTCAAGCATCTGAAAAAGTGGGATTTTCTCCCATGAAAGTTTGTGCAATAAATACATTTGTTGGTCTTTTAAAAGTGCCACAGGACTCCTTGTTTGTTTTATTTACACCAGGCTGTCAAACATGCAGCCTGGGAGCCATAATCTAGCCCGTCAAGGGCTTTTATCTGGCCCACTAAGTGCTGCTACAAGAGCCTGGGAGCTGGGGCTGGCTGGAACTATCTGGAATACTCCATATTGCTACATCAAGTCTGCAGGCAGACATTGACAATTTGTGCAAGCAAAAGCAATGCCAAATATCACACTAATCTTTATTTTATTGAAGCTTATTAAGACAGATCAGTTTTCATGTCTTATCTATATCATATTTTTCAAAAATGTTCTTACTGGCTCCCCTGACTGAGAAAAAAATTGCAGTGTGGCCTCTCACCCAAAAAGGTTGCACACCCCTGACTTACACTAAACAGTCAGTTCCATCTTATTTTAGCTGTGATGCTCTGAGTATGTTTCCCAGACCTGAAGAAGAGCTCTTTTTAAACTTGAAAGCTTGCGTCTCTCACTCATAGAAGTTGGGTCAATAAAAGATATGACCGCATCCACTTTTTCTCATAAAGATGACTGATCTGTTTGCATTAGGGCCCACATTTTCACATCAGAACATGACATCTTTATATGCATCATTGCTTATAGTATCATAGGATTGAAAGGGCCCTCGAGCGATCTGTAGTCCAGTCACCTGCACTCAAGACAGGACTAAATTTTATTAGACCATGCCTGACAGGTGTTCGTCTACTTGGATTTCAAAAATGTTCAATGGCAGACAACCTCCCTAGGGAATTTATTCAGTGATTAATCACTCAGTTAACAAGTTTTTCCTAATGTCAAACCTAAAGTACCTTAGGTGAAATTTAATCCCATTGATTCTTGTCTTACTCTTAGAGTCTAAAGAAAACAATTTTTATCACTATTCCTTGAAACAGAATTTTATATAGTTTTAAATTATCATGTCCTCCTCAGTCTTCTCCATACTAAACAAATCCAGTTTTTTCAATCTTCCATCACTGGTCATGTTTTCTAGGCCGTTAATCATTTCTGTTGCTCTTTTCTAGACTTTTTCCAATTTATCCACATTCTTTCTGAAATTTGTTGCCCAGAACTGTACACGATATTCCAGCTGAGGCCTGACCAGCATAGAGTAGAGCAGAAGAATCTCGTGGTTTTATAACACTTCTGTTTATACATCCCAGAATTATGTTTGCTTTATTTGCACCGGTATGAAACTGTTGACTTTTATTTAGCTTGTGATCCAGTATAGTCCCTAGATCACTTTCTACAGTACTCTTTCCTAGGTGGTTATTTCCATTTTGTATGTGTGGAACCTACTATTCCTTTCTAATTGGAGTAATTTACATTTGCCCTTATTGAAGTTCATCCTGTTTACTACATTCCAATTCTCCAACTTGTCTGTATCAGTTTGAATTTTATTCAAATCTGTCAAAACATTTGCAAACCGAAAGTCAAAATAATCTACAGCTACTACTTTTTTACTATCCGCAAGGTTTGTTACCCAGTCAAAGAAAGCTATCAGGTTGGTTTGACATGATTTGTTCTTGACAAATCCATGGCTTCATTGAAGTTACCAGAGCATTAACTTCAGCAGGGTAGACTTTAGCCAGTGTATCCAATGCAGTATTTTTTATTGGGTCCACAAAAGTCCTGACCTAACAGCTTCAGAAGGTGTGAGTTGCCCTATTCATCATAATGTGGCTATTAGCTTTGAAATCTAATTATAATTTTAAATATAAACATTGTTAATTATTTCACTGCTGATAATTTTAGAAGACCTATCTACTTAATAACAGTGTAGGGTTTTGATTTGGGTTTCTTGTCCTCCATTAGATATATAGCATCACCGTAGAAACATGAGTCCAAATTCTTTCCTCTTAAATGAGTGTAAAAGAGATTTTCTTTGTAGAAAAAAGGTAGAAGGCTTCCATAAATCTGCCTAGTTCTCCTTGTAGAAATATATTATATTTGTGTTCTTTTTGAGAAAACATATCTTGGAAAGGATCACTTTCATCAGCAGAGCTTCACGTAAGGGATCACATGCCAGATATTGAATTTGCATAGACTGGAATGTAGCAGTTGTTTGGTGATCTGTGCAATATCCTTCAATGCTCATAAAATTCTTCCCTGGAAAAGCTGAAATATTCTAATTATTCATCCCCCCCCACCCCAGGTGAGCAGTGAAGGAGAGTTTCTGGAGGTATTTAGGTCCCTCCCCTTCCCCTTAACCTAGATCTGCCAAGCAGCATAAACCTGAGGATAGGCTGCTAAGGAGCCAGGTTCTCATTTATTAGTCTCTACTGGGACAATACTTAGCACAGGGGCTTCCAACCATATCTGTGCATAAATGATATAATATGGAAAAAGCATTTTAGTAACACACATACCAAAACAAAGCCAATTTTAGTATCTTATTAGTAAATTAGGTATTTCATGAAGTATCCTTGATTATGATGATCTGTGAAGTGTCTGTAGCCAAAGTGTGTTACACAATAAGCAAAAAACAATGAAAATGCCATGACCAATACTCTAAATTGAAAGGATTATTATTTTTCCTTAAGTAACATACTTAGAAGTGCACTAAAAACAGTTTTAATTATTTGTCAATAATGTTTTCTGTATACTACATGAGGAATTTCCATATCAAGATATAGCTTAATTATACCTGTTGAGAACTTGGAGATACTCAGCTAAATTTATTTTCACCAATTTTAATATAGTTTTTAAAAGGACACTGCAAAAATTTGGGTCTAGATTTACTTTAGAATTGTTATCATGAGGAGTAAAATCAGAACTTTAAATATAATCTGTATCAAATGGACACGTCATAATTCACACTAAAAAAGTCTTTCTACTTTTCAGTGAGGTTTTAATAGCAAAATGTTGTAGTAATGTTCATGTCACTAAGACTTTGGTTCTTTTACAAAGTTTAGTATGTTTATTAGAACATTTTTCCTTATTAAATAAATAAAGCAAAGATGCACTTATCAAACAGTTGAACGAAATACAACTAGTGATGCATAACCCTTGCTTTTGCTAATCAGTAAAATTTTGGTTGGTCAAAGAAAGTTTTCTGTGCCATTTCTCTGGGTTATTGAGACTCTATTGTATAATATATTTGTCAAAACCTGACTTCTTTGTTATGTTAGAGGGCAGTAGGTGCTGTGCAATGATTAAAAAAAAAAAAGGCTGGTAAATTAGTATGTAAATATATTGCTAAACTTGTGCCTTGACATGTTTCAGCATATATATTTCTCACTATCCAATATATGAATTGGTCCTTCATTTCATTGGATATGTTTCATGCGCATACTGTGTTTGAATAACTAGTTTTGCTGTGTTGGGCAGATTTGTTATGTTTTGGATTTTTTATTGTGCTTAATAGTGGGCTATGCTCCTATTTATATGCTGGGATGTCTTGATTATTTTCAGTGTCATTGGGCCATGATAATGAACCTTAAAACTTCTTTACAATAGAGGAAAGAAGAATCATGAATTATCTTCCAAGTGAGTGCTGTTTGATCATGAGTTGTTCTTTTGTTTGTTTTCCCACTAAACCTTTCCTTTTCTCCTTGAGAAGCTAAACATAGAATTTCAAGATGTGGCCTCTTTGCATTGCAGTTGAAGCATAGAGAATTACTGCATAAGCAGTTCCCATAAGTGAAAATTACCCCATGCCTATGCTCCACTTAAGTCCCAATTGAGCTCTACGTTAAGGACATAAGGGGATTAAGTGTTTCACAGGCCTTGCCCCAACCTTCTCTATAGGCTGAATGTGACTATATGTTCTGGAAATCACTTCAACGTCAATCAGATACGCTCTGTCTCCACCAGTCAGAGTGTATCTTGTTCACGGCCTGCCTATGATATAATGGTACTAAATTTCAGGTGTAATTAAAATTCTTGTGAAGTCTAACTATCAAATTTTGTATTTTTTTTTTTTAAAAAAAACATTTTAAACAGACAAGGAAGGGACTTAAAATTATATATTAATATTACACTGAAGTATGTTTTTTCCTCCTGCGATGTATAAAACACAAAGATTTGAAATGGATTTTTTGATGATCTGTATCTGATCAGAAGTTGTACTAGTGTGGCTATTAGATTATGTCTGTGTCTACTATGCTGATTTTAATTTCATCTCCTCCACTTACTTAGCTTGCTAATTAAGTGGTTTTCCACATTGGTGAAGCTGAAAATTTTTTTTAATTTTTCTAGTGAGCATTGGACTATATGACTGATGAACAAGAAAATAAGATATTCTTTTGCTAAGTCTCCAAGGCTATGTCTGCAATGAAGGCTTAAGTTGACTTAAGCAGGCTTAAGACTTAATAAAGTCAGCTTTAAATGGATCCCCTGGCTTAAGTCAACTTCTGAAGTTGACTTAAACAAATGGGGACTCTCTAAGTCAGCTTAATAAAGTTGACTTTAAGCTGACCTTGTTAAGTCGACTTAACTGAGCCCTATAGTGTAGACATAACCCTAGGCTATGTCTATACTGGGGGGCTATTTTAAGTTAACTTAATAAGGTCAACTTTAAGTTAACCTTGTTAAGTCAACTTAGTGGTATGTCTACACAAATAGACATATCCAGGGCCCAGTTTTGGGCCCCACCCCAGGGTTCAATCACCCCAGCTGCCTGTGACAAGTGTTGCAGAGCCCAGTCTAGCTCCTGCCGCCAGGGGCAAGTGTCATGGAGCCAAATCTGGCCCCTAGTCACTTGCCATAAGCAGCTCAGAGCCTAATCTGGCCCTGAGCTGCTTGCCGCTGCTGGCAGGTGGCTTGGAGCAAAGCTGACCTTGATGGAGTCCTACTCCCTCCCAATTGGAGTAGCCCGTGAAATTGACCAAGCTGGATCACAGGCATTGCCTGGTGTCAGGGGAAGTAGGACCCCATCAAAGTCAGCTTTGCTCCAAACTTCCTGCCGGCAGCGGCAAGTGGCTTGGGGTGAAATTGGGGCCTGAGCCACTTGCCGCCAGCAGCAGGACCCAGCTCCCAGTCCCTGATGCCTGTGGCAAGGGGCTGGGGGTTGGACTGGGCTCTCGGCTCCTTGCCACCATTTGCAGAATCTGGCTCCAGCCCCCACTGTCTGCGGCAAGGGGCTGGGCGTCAGATGAGGCCCCTGGAGCCGGATAGGGCCCCCAAGCTGGATTGGGGCAGAAGGCAGGACCTGGTCCCAAGTCCTGACCCTTCCTGTCCTTGAAAGGAGATCTAATGTTTAAGTCAACTTTCATGGCAGGAGTTATTAAGTCAACTTAAACAAGTGGTAAAGTTGATTTAATAAATTCTGAATGGGGCCAGGGAGTACCTTGGGTTGACTTCAGGGTCCGGTGTATACATACCCCTAGAGATTGCAGAAGAATGTGTTTAAATGGCGGAGAGGGCTTACAAACCTAGTTAACTGCAAACTATTGAATGCAGATGAGGAGCTGGGAGTGAGAGTCACTGCTGATGTGAAATACGAGTTCATTCTATTTAATAAAAACATTTTCAGCAGGTCTAATTTTAAAATTCAAACTAAAGTATAATCTGTGTAAAAGACATTAATAAACTGTGCCGAAATGATTTGCTATTTAATACCTGATGAACCCTAGCACAGAATTGATTTAGCTTACTGCAATGGAACGCTGTGGTTTGAAAGCTTGTCTCTGCCACTAACAGCTGGTTCAGTGAAAGACATTACCCCATCCACCTTGTGTCTCCAACAATTTCATCTTCATTTGAACAATTATGAAAAAAATAATTTTTTGGTTTGATAACAGAGTGATTAAGACTTTTCTGTATATTTGGAATTCATTTTTTAAAGCTCTTGAAGTCCAGCATCTTCTTTCACGATCTATGGGTACGGTAAGGTTGGAATTCACATACATGAAGAAAAGTTACTCTACCCATTAGTACATTAGATAGAACTGGAATGGCATCTACCTTTGTTCCATGATGACTACCGGCTGGAAAGACAGCAGGGGTGATAGATACTTTGGCTCAATTTACCCATCTCATGTAGCCTATGCATGCCAGTATGCATTGGTTAGAAACTGCTTCTTTTTAATTCTTTTACAATTGTAATACTGTGTTTTGGGGAGTATTTATAACCCTAATCTGTATATGTTCCTTATTTTATTGAGTATTGATAACTGTAAAATTTGATTTTTCCATTTTTTTCTCTGTTTCTCTTCCATCTTTCCTTGCTCATCTCAAACTCAATCATGATAACTTGTTCACGTATTTTAGGTTCTAAAAAACTGTCAGGTGTGCACTGAACTGCTGCAGTATAGATATTCACAGATCGGAGGTCTTTTTGTAAAGCAAACTAAAGCAGAATCCTCAGATCTTCATGTTTACTTTCTCTATATAATCTTTAGGCACACTGGGAAAGGAAGTGACAAATGTTCTTTTCTTATGAAATAGTAGATTCTTGAACTGCTGATCCACATTCCAATGCTGCTAGTAGAAACCTGATGCCCTTCAGTTCATGTGAGGTCACACACTGTACAGCTTTAAGCTGTAATTCATAAAATAATATTATAGAAGGAAGAAAGTCACAAAGGAAGCACATTTTGCATATACTCTAGCCATAAACTGACAGAAAACTTTTCACAAAAACACTGCATGATTCCACATTTTATAGGATCTTTATACACTGGTCATTTGGCAGATATGAGAAATGGTTAGTATTCATGGCCACCCTTTTAGAAAGTGATGGGTTTTTGTTCCACACACAATTGTACTGTGGAAAACTACTTTTAGTACATTCAGCTTTTTCCTTGTCTCTGCTCTCCCCTTCTCCCACATTTCAGACATTGGAAGAGAACCTAGGATACAGATATAAGGGAATTAGATAGAAAATTCTTTGTATTAAGAAGAGTCTGCAGTTTCTTTTTTGGTTCGTTATAGTGAACTATAGCCATCCCTGGTGTAACAGTCACCGCTTCATAATCACCTAGCTTGTGGAGCTTTTGCATTAATACATTTATAGTACCAGTGTTTATATTTCTTGCATATGTAATCCAAAACTGTGCTTTAAACAAAGTGGATTTGTGTGGGAGAGGAAGGCTATGATTTCATTAGCATGGTTCATATAGCAATTTCCTTTCCCCATAAGATTTTTAGTTCTAAAAATTTGGTTAAAAATACTTTTTATGCTTAGTAACATTTTTGTTCATTCAGTTTCATTTCCATTATGTAATGTATACCCATCATACAAGGGGTTTTTAATTTACATCTACTACACTCCAAATGCTTGTAGGTGAGAAGGCGTTTTCACCTTACTGCTCTGAAAGTGTCTAATAGATTAGAAAGTTATAGAAGTGTCATGCTTTCGAAAGTTTGCTACAAGTTCATAGGTCACATGTTTTTCATTCTCAAATATATTACCATATTTTATATAGCTTTACTGCTGCCCTCAGACCCCATGGAAGTTGAGACACTTGTTGTGTTTCTGATTGATGCCACTGCAACAAATTAGAAAAAAGTTTCTTTAATCCTAGAAACTGAAAACGTATGTTGGAGATATGTACAGCATATTGTCTGTGTTCAGCAGCAGAACAGCCTTCAAGAAATCAGCTGATTTTCCTCCCCAAAGTGACATTTGCTTCAGCCATTCAGAAATAATTTCAGAAGAGTGTAGAAATAATTTATGGTGAGAAAGTGAACATTTAAACAAATTAAAAAAGTGATGTACTCTTCTTATAAAACAGAATTTACCAAATGAAGTATTTTTAGCAGACAGCCTTATTGTTCATCTCTTCTACAAACCAACTGCAAGACTAAAGCAAAAATGTGAACTTTCCACTATTACGACAACTTCATCACTGCCACAATATTTTACTTGTACACATTTCAGTATTTTCCTTAGATACTAGCTAACTGGCAAAACTCCCATTGACTTCACCCAGAGATTGGCTTTTATCTTTTTGTTTTGTCCCCCTATCTCAGCAATTAAAACAAAAGTTTATCTTCAGTAGTTTTCAAGAAATATTTCATGGTTATTTTAAAATTCGTTGCAGAAATAATGCACTACACATTTCTCAGAAGAAAAACTGTGAAAATAATGTAAAGTGAGAGAGTCACATGCACGATATTGACACAAGCTGGCACATATTAAAAGTAGCTGAAGCAATAAAAAATGGTATCAAGATGACTTCCTACTTCTATTATAGAACCGTTCTTTCAGCTACTGATAACTTTCTCAAACAAAAATCCCTTGGGGCTGAAATTTTCCATGCCTGTGCTCAGCTTAGAAGTTAATATTTTAAGGAAAGTTTTAGCATAATGTGTTGATCCATTTTTGATGTATGTGAGAAAACTGAAAATAAATTTCCACATACATTCTATTCAGGTTAGTCATCCACAATTGAGTATGCTTTGATGTTTTTACAAAGGGAGTTGTCTTTTTAGATGCCATTAAGATCTATACAATGAGCAACAACTGAACAGACCTAGAGGACAAGTCTCTTTTAAAGTAAGTTTGGGTTACTAAGATTAAAGATGCAAACATTTCTTCCAGGAAGACTCACCCAGAGCTATGTGTGACAAAGTGAGACAATCTTTATTCAGGTATGAATGAATGAGACGTGTGTTTATGAATGAATTTTTTCATCTTAGTTGACTTGTTTTTCTTCTGTTGTTAGCCCCTTAAAAGTTAGTGCATTCCACACATGAATATCATGGGAAAGTTTTTTTTTTGTTTGTTTGTTTTGAAGTGGCTGTGTTTGCCGATGGCCCATGGCACATCTCTCTTTGCTGCATGTGGTCCATGTAACTTATTGATGCTCTTGGCTGTCACCTGGAATCTGTATGAAGATTTTTATCCATGGGTACAGCAGAAACTATAGTTTCAGACACTGCAAAAGCCACGCCTTCCATGTTATGGCATTTATTATGCTCACTTTTCTGAAAAAGTATTATAATAAATACATAATTCAGTAAGGTGTATAATTTACACACTTCCTGAACTGCAGTTTAGAAGAAAAAAAATGCCAAAAAGGGGAACAAACCTATATGTGTGTGAATGTATACATAATCACTTTGTCATCTTTCTCATCTCCACATCCCCACAGGTATTTTTTAGGACAGTCACTAGATCTGCTGTCAGTTTCCATTGGAACTGAACAAATCCATAGGCTTATTTTAGAGCTTAATCAGACTTGTCAAGTTTCTCTACACTATCCTAGATTTAAACAAACCAAACTTGAAGCAAAACTCAGTGGCTGCAGACTACATACAATGGAACAGGGAACTTTTTATTTTTAACCAGAGTGAATATTTCCATGCATTTTCTTATTAGCGTGTTCTTTCTTAACTCTCAATGGCTGTGTTTGTTGGTTACAAGGAGTGGTTATAGTGGACTGTTTAAATGGGAATATATTTTAAAGACACCATTCCCTTTTGGTGCTGGTTTTATAGACAGATTGTTGACCTCCCTTTAATGGGCTCTTCGCTTGGTGTGGAACACCAATCTAATTTCTGAGGTCTGTTATCCCACAATAAAGCACATAATGACAGTAGTCATTGTTCTCAAGCGGTTTTAAGAGGAGGTGATGACAGTTGAAATGACAACATGAAATAAAGAGCGAGCAGAATCTGAAATATTAATAGTGTGATGACTAAACACTTTATACATCCATTTAAACAACTACATGATTGTGAGTTATCAGTAGCCAAATTATTGTAATGCTTACTCATTAATGATAACAATTAAACTTAGATAATGTCTTTCCCTCTTGAAGAGGTTTTGTTTGAATTTTATGATCTTTTCCTTCCCTATTCATTTTAATGATAATTCTTGACTGTCCGATTCCTTTACTGTAGTACCTTTAATTTTGAATAGTAGCAAACAAAATGATAGACACTTGATGGACAGGTGTTATCTCAGAAAAGTTTGAGAGCACCTTTACTATTATGTCAGGAGATTATCAGTGACATTCTAGGGGATGTGCATCAGTATTCTGCCTTTGCCATCTCATGGACAGTTTAATTTCCTATACAATATTTGGTGTGGACACACAAGCCTTTTTTATTGGTTTTACTGAATCCTTCAGTGATTGCAATTATCTGAAATATCTTAAAAATAATATCACCAGCTTCTGAAATATAGAAGATAAATGAGGTTAGAATATTACAGCTCAGTCAACCCCCTCCTTTTTAATTTCAGATATGTAAATTGATTAGTTCTAAAAACTGTTTTCAATTTATTTAAAAAAAAAATCAGTTTAAATACTGTGAATGAGCTTCTGCCAAAGTAGAAAGTCCTATAAACAGCACATGCATGTTGCAAGCATCCTACAACTTTAAATGAGAGCATTGTTTAAACTGGATCATCAAGTCCGATCCCCCTCTTCATCCTAAATTAACAGATTTGTTCTTAAATCAGCCAAAGTGTCATCTGTACTGCCAACTCAAGCATTCAAAAATCTTGAGCTGCACCTCAAAAATCATGACATTGAAATATACAATGGGGTGGGTTTGGGTTTTGTTTGTTTGTTTGTTTTTTTGTCTGATGCGTCTGAGTCTGCAGGGTACACTTTGTTCTTGTTTGCAAGCTTTTGCAGGGTACACTCTGTTCTTGTTTTCAAGCTTTTGTCTGCAACCATTCTAGCTAAAAAACTATTTCTTTTTAAATGGAAGCTGAGATTCACAGACGATCACTTCACTCCATGAGCTGAGAGATTAAGTAGAACACAAAATATTAAAGAATTATGATAAAACCTTGAGAGCTGGCAACATTGTGCTATGGGTGTTAGCTGCAGAGTCAGCTAAAAACGGTGATTATAGCAGAGCTTCCTGTGGCATTGTGTCACTTTTTTTTCTTGTCATATTTTTTCAGACTGCACTTAAACTTCCTTGCTGTAGCTTTAGTCCATTACTTTCTAAAGTGTAAAATATAGAGTTCTTCAAATATTTGTTTTTTATATTTTTTTTATTTATGCAACATTTACTATGAAACTGTTGACCAGCCAGACTGATTGTCCTTCGATAAATGTTCGATAGAAACTTTCATACAGATATTACTAATTTTTTTGGGGACTCTGAAAGCTTCTATGCTCAGATACCCTCCTTAATAAAAATGGCAGTGTTTTTCATTTCAAAATATGGCTTTGGTGTGGAGAAGACAAGGGTCCGTTATCCTTCTTTATAAATCATGACCTGAATTTACACAAAACGCACAAAAAAATCTGGATTTCCAACACACCTCAAACTTCCTAGCTTGATTTCTATTCAGTGTTCAGGCAGTTAACAAACACTGTGTCTGGTGAAAGTACTTGAGGCAAACAGCTGTATAAATGACATATGTTACTGTACGGCTGGTTTCCCAGCAGGGGGTACTCTATTAGTGTTGTCTCAGTGTGTTAGTGTAAATTCTGTTCTCTGATGTGTGTGTGTGTGCGTGCATGTGTGCGTGCAACTCAAACTCAGAGAGAGAAAGAACCATATATTTACACGTGCAAAGACAGAAACTGGCCCATCTTGTTCAAATAGCTATTTAATAATAAGATTTTTCTTTATGCTTTCGATCTAATGTGGAAGTTAATCATCTGCTAAAGGCAGAATAGTAAATTGGCTTTGTCAATTAGTAGAACAGAGGGAAATGGGCTTATTTTGTTTCAGTTTTTGGCAACACTACTTAAGGTTTTTTTTTATTATTATTATTTTTCTTTCTTCTAAAGATGCCTATATATTACAATAAAAGAATGAAATTGTAATGAGAAGTCCTATCCTTATTGCTTAGTCTGAGCTTCTCAGGGTGTCCGATTTTCTTTGTGTCTCTTTTATGATGACTCCACAAAAAGAATCATTCGGGCCAATCCTGCCCTTCAGTTTCAGAAAGGTTTTCACACAGGTGTGAGGAGCTGCCTATGAATGGTTCTTTTGCTCATGAGTGGGACTTAGATTACAAACTCTCCAGAGCAGGTGTCTATTTTAATCTTTATATCTCATATGGGATTGAATACATTGTCAAAGCTGAACAAAGAGGAATAGCGAAAACACAAAATTTCAAGTAAAGTAAAATTTATTTTAAGAGGATTTTACACTATATGGGAGATACAATATGTAATAAATGAAGTAATTATCTGGGATTTGGAAAGACTACCACTGTGATTGACAAAGTATGTGAGCATGTATTTAAGTCCGACCTTTTCCAGCAAAGTACTTATGTAGGTGTTCTCTAGAACAGGAACCTAAATCTTGCTGCACAAATTTGATGACTTTCTTTAATAGAATTACAAAGTTAGGGCAAAAAAGGAAAGGTAGTAGATGTAATATATCTGGATTATAGTTAAAGATCTGTTTTCAGGTGCAGTTCAGTGTGCTCATGACCTTTTGAAATGTGATTCTGTTCTGAGTAGTGATTGTGAACATTAAGATTCATGTCTACTGTTTTCAATCACTTCTAGATCAAATTTACTCAATTGCCAAGTAAAATTTTCTGCTACTGATGCAAACCCAGATTGGGGTTTGAAAGTCAGTCTTTTCTAGCTTGTCTCCCCTCACTAGTGGAAAAAAAAAGATTCTGTAGACAGGATCTGCCTTAACTGTCATCTGTGTAACCCAAGTGTTTTCTGTGGGTAGTTAATAGATGATCCTGATCATATTAGATGTAGGGTCAATCGTCCATGGATAATTTGTGAACAAAAATATGAATTTACTGTCCTGCAGTTTCTGAGTGGGTTCCACACTAGTAACAGGAGCACAATTTCCCCCTTACAGTGCATTCTAGCCCACCCAGATATGAAAAGTTCAAGAAGTCTGGATGAAATCCTGGTATCATTTACTTAGTGGAACCAGGACTCCATCTTCTAAATTGTCCTTAACTTTACAGTGGGTACCACTTCTAGAATCTTCTCCCCTAAATGTAGGGGTTAAAGTATAATTTGGTTGGCCCCGGAACCCTCCTGATCAGGTGAACCCTCCTCCCTGCATGGGTGGCCCCCCCATACCTGAGCACCTGCCCCCCAAGCGCCTTCCTCCGACCCCAGCTCCTGCCCCCACCCCGTCTACTTCCCTTAATATCTATTCCCCTGTCCCCAAAATCCACCTGACTTCCGGGAGCGGAGCAGCAAGTTCAGACTTGCTGCTATCTGCTCCTAGAATGCCAGGCTGACAGTGGCACTATAGTTACCTACATCCTTCGAGCTTCCATCCTAAACACACCACACGATCCATTATATATAACCGCATCTGCTCTGATCCCTCAGACAGAGACAGACATCTTGAGGATCTCTATCAAGCATTCTTGAAACTACAGTACCCACCTGGGGAAGTAAGAAAACAAATTGACAGAGCTAGACGGGTTCCCCAAAGTCATCTACTACAGGAGAGACCCAAGAAAGAAAACAACAGAACACCACTAGTCACCACATACAACCGTCAAGTCAGACCTCTGCAAAAGATCATTAAGGACCTACAGCCTGTTCTAAAAGATGATCCCTCCCTCTCTCAAGCATTAGGAGACAGACCACTCCTTGCTTATAGGCAGCCCCCTAATCTTAAACAGATACTCACCAGCAACTACAGATCTAACAACAGGAACATTGAAGCGGGCACACACCCCTGCAAAAAACCACGCTGCCAAGTCTGCCCACATATCTGAACAACAGACACCATTATAGGTCCTAATCAAGCCTGCTACTCCATCAAAGGCTCATTTACCTGCTCCTCTACTAATGTGATCTATGCCATCATGTGCAAGAAATGCCCCAACACCTTATATATTGGACAAACAGGACGATCGCTCCATAAGACACTGAATGAGCACAGAGCTGATATCAGAAGTCAAAAAACAAAGAAACCAGTTGCTGAGCTCTTCCATCTTCCTAATCACTCTATGACGGATTTGTTAACGACTGTCAGGGATGTGGCTGGGACATCAAGACTTCAAAGAGAAACAGCTGAACTCAAATTAATATGCAAGCTAAATTCTGTGAAAGCAGGACTTAATCAAGACTATGTGTTCTTTTCCCATTACAAAGGGTAATTTGACTTCAGGCTTTCCATGGTTTGAGCCTGTAAACTGCTCTGATTTGCTGTTACTTTATGACCTGATCCTATGTTTTACACCCTCTTGCATTTAGTTTCATTCCTTTCTGTAAGTTCACCCATCTTTGAAGCATCTGAGGAAGTGGGATCTTTTCCCATGAAAGCTCATGCAAAAAATAAATCTGTTAGTCTTAAAGTGCCACACAACTCCTTGTTGTTTTTTTTTAGTGGCACTTTTGCCGCTGTCAGTATAGACATACCCTAAGAATTGTGTTTATGTAAAATTTGTCTAGAGTATTTCCATTAAACTACATTCAGATTTTTAAACACATTTCAAGCTTTATTTCTTAAGCATCTTTAATGAAGGAGATCCAATATTTCAGTCCTTCATGCATCCTTTATCAAAAAATATTTAAAAACCTTCTAAGATATTTATATAATTACTAACCCTCTCTTTCCTACAGAAAATTATATTCCTATCCCAATTTTACTCAATGTTGATCTGCACCTGTGTTTTTCATCATTGTATGTGATAAAATACATAAAGGAATTCTTTCTGTAGGTACCTTTACAAATTGTAGCTGAGGTGTAACTTGGGAAGGCTAAGGATTCTTTAGGAGGAGGTATTAAGAAGTCACTGGTGGAGGCAGAAACTTAGGACAGGTTTCCTGACTCGTAAACTAGTATAGTATCCACTATAGCAAGCTGCCATGTAAAGAATTGTAAACAGTTGTAAAACTTAGAAAATGAACATAAAAAGAAAAAAACTCATTGCTGAAAGATATTATTCTGGCAGTAGCTGACTATATATATAAAATTAAACACCTGTGTGGAAAAGAATTAATCTGCTTTTCCAGTGGTTTGGATAAAAATTACAAAGGCTATAAATCTTCGTGTTTCATTTCTTAAGGTGACATCTTATATTAGAAAGAATTTTCTGCCATGTTACACAAGTGAGTAAAGAACATTGTGGATGTTTCTGGCATTCCTCTGAATCATTCTTTAGAGATGAATAGTAGAGATAGGGTACTGCAAATAGAAAGACTGTTGTTTTTTTTCCTCATAACTATATTCCTGTGTTCCTTTATTTGAAGGTAGACAGGCATCAGATTATTTTTACAGTTCCATTCTACTACTGTGTAGTCTTACTAAAGCCCTGATTAAGCACATATTTATCTTTAAGCATGAATAACACCACTAACTTCAATAGAAACTTAACGTGAAGTTAAATACATGTTTAAGTGCTCTGCTGGATCAGAGCCTAACTGAGCAAGGGTTGGAGGATTCAACTGAATGGATTTGTTTCTGTATTTGTTAAGACTTTTAATATGTGCTGGAGTTGTATCTTGAATTACCTATAGACTACAGTAGCATTGAGCTTCAAGTTGAATTTGTATTTATTATTAGTGTCAAAGAAAAACAGCTGAACCCAACTTTGAGTGCAAAAACCAAATAGCTAATTGTTTATTACAGATAAATAAAAGAAAACATCAGTGGGGAGAGAGCAGTTACGATGCTGGTCTCTGCCCCTGAGATGCATTACAGAAACTTTTATAGCTTAACAGCAATATTAACATACATGCATATACATAGGCAACAGTAATAAAATCTAACATTCTCTAATGGGTGCAAACTAATATTATTCCCTTAAAAGGAACCAATGTCAAAGGGAAAAGAATCTTGCATAACATCTTAACAGCGTCAGAGTTAATGCCATCTAAGCAGGTTTGAAAAAAGAATGTTTAGTATAAGTCAAGGATGTCAGCGAAACTGTTGAAGAATAACAATGTCTGGAGCAGGCAGGCACAGAGAGACACTAACTAAAGTCCTGAAGGCCGGCAGTTTCTTCACATATCTCTAATGGCATGTTGAGTGCATTCTTACAATTTTCCTCCTCAGGTCTACTGAGCCATCTGTGTCTTAAGACTGTCAGGCCTCAGCTAGGAATTCTTCCACATTAGTGTAAATGGGATAAATTTGACAAATTTATTTATTTATTTACATTATGGGAACACCAAGCACTCCCAACTGAGTTTGGCAGTGAAATCTTGGCCCTTCTGAAGGCAAAACTGAAGGCAAAGCTACCACTGGCTTCAGTGAGGCCAGAATTTCATATCGGGGTGTCAGTGTGCTTGTCATTGTGCAAACACATTCTGAGATATCTGCGATAAAGAGTTTACAGTCTAAATAAACAAGACAAAGAGTGGGAAGGGAAAAAAGCACAGGGGAGTGAGGTGACTTTCCCAAGGTCAAACAGGAGGTTTGTGGCAGAACAAAGACCAAAACACAACTTTTCTGACTCCCAAGAGACCAGACTACTTCTGATATTATATTTTATTACCATTATTCTCAAACAGGTCTTAGTATGTGTTACTTATCAACAGTTTGAGAATATTTTGCAAGAAAAATGATAGGATTTCTTATTTCTACTATTTAGGCATCTATTTCTTTTGAAATACTCTTGAATATAGTAAGGAGTTACTGTTGCAATAGAAGCGTGATTTGGTATTTTGCATGTCTTTGCAGTAGGATTTTCACTAATCTTCTCTGTCGAATCTTGGATTATACCTGTCATCCTCCATGTAGACTGGGGAAGGCACACTGGTGATATTATGGAATCCCAGGGGTTGGTTTGCACCTTTTGAACTGTCAGACTGTTTTTCAGTTCTTTTGTTCTTGAGATTTTGCACTTCTCATGGACTTCATTGAATGAGCATTTGTCTAATACCCAAGAGGGAGGAAAAAATTCCCATCAAAACAAGGAATCATGAGAATTACTAGTAGAGCTGGTCAGGAGTTCTTTGATGAAATAGATTTTTATTAGAAAATGCTAGGTGAGCAAAACCAGATCTTTTTGCAAGAAAGGGTGGGGAAGCTTTTGTTGAAAAGGATTTCTCTGGTCCAACATGGAATAAGAGAGAGACACCCATATTAGAAGTACCTGGCAGTCAGAGCACAAACCTAGGCAGAAAAGATCGGCTTCCTTCTCTGCATGATTTGGAGTAGAAATTTGAATTCACATGCTCCATATCCTATGTGAGTTACCCTACCCACTAGGGTATTGGGTGAGCTGGGGTGATGTCTTTTTTTTTGTGTGCAGATTTTCAGAAGGCCTTGGGTTCATTCTGCCTTTTTAATTACTAGTATCAATTAGAGGCTACATCCTTTACTTTAAAATCTATATCAGATTGTATCTTTTGTGAAAACAATGAAAGAGGTAATTTTATTTACATGAATTTGCTGACACTAATATTATGCATGGAAACTCATTCACAAATCTGGGCTGCAACCCCCTGGATAAAGTGCAGTGGGATGAGGATCCAAGCAGCAAAGAAACACTGTCATCTGCTAGACGATAAGAATCTAAAGCATTCTGAGGATTCCACAGATCTGAAGATTCTGGATATTTTTGGTGGGCAAGAGTGCATAGGTGGTATAGGGTTAACAATTAAACTTTTTAATGGTTGGATAATGGGAGCAGATTTGAGTGTCATTTTGAAGCTCACGTCTCTTCCAAGTCTTGGGTTATAAGGATTTGTGAAACAGGAGAGGAAGTTTATTATGATCAGGAAAATGATTAGCTCTATTTTTCTTTATTGTGAATGTATGAACAAATGCTAGCAGAAGGAAGAGATTTCATAAGGTCTTCTTCAGGCAGGGTGCTCATTCTTATGAGGATAAATTGTTTTTTTCTGTAATTCTGTTAACACAGACTATAAAATATTTTGTTAGGATGTGACTTATGCTCTGTGTTAGCAAGTTTTATGTTTGTTTCTATATTTAATATCACATTTAAAGTGACTGAATATATTATCTGGAGATTACAGTTATGAAATTACATAAATCTGGGCTTCTGATTCATGCTTTAATTCATAATGGTATAAACTCTCCTAGCTAGATTAATGGTACTAGAGCATTAGGAATGGGTTTTCTGGTACAGATTAGCTGATCTTCAAGAACTAATTCTTTTTTTGTTGTTGTTTTTGTCCTTCTGATTCTGATCATGTTTTTTTTAAACATTAATTTATTCAGAGTATTTTAGGCAAATCTGATAGCGTTATCTATTTACCCTGCTGGCTATCTGTCATAACATGAATTTTTTGATAGCTGTAGCCATAATGATTTTGGAGTGAAGTTTTTGTACATGTTAAATCTGTGGTGATCTTCTCTCTGTAAAAATTCTAGTGCCCTCATTTAGAACAAGGACTTACAATTTGGGAAGGGAGGATAGACTTTGAGTTAGGGATATGCTTTTGTGGTCATCCTATGAAAATCCATTCAAATTTGTCTAAGATACGGACTTTGAAAAAAAAAAATCACAGTTTGCACATTGCAGAGATTTCTTACATAAGTTCCATGGAATTTCTGTCTTTGCTGAGCAGTAGTTCCCAGGCAAAGGCAGCCCTGAGCTTCTATGAACTGTACCAGGAATGGTTCCTGTCATTTGAAGTGAGAACAGGGGATCTCTCCTGCGCTCTCAGTGATCCCCACACTGGGCTCAGGCAATGTGTAGGAGGAGGCTGCCTGAATCAAATGCATAGATGAGGGGACAAAGCCAGACATCCAAGGAGGGCAGACTGGTGGGGGGGGGGGTTGAGTAGATTGGGACTGAGAGGCTTGGAGGAGCAGAAAACTAGCAGGATTGTAGAGGGAAAGTTCTGATGAGAAGCCAGAAAGGAGGTACTAGGATTGCCTTGACAAGAAGATGGGCAAAAAAGGAATGGTGGAGGGACAGGGTCTGGTTGGGCAAAGACACTGATCTAGGATGAGAGGCTTGAGGAGTGGAGATTGGGACTTGCTATATAAGGACAATGGATCTGAGACAATGAGGCAAGGGAGAGAAAGAGACAGGATTGTGGCAGGATCAAGTTGGATGGGACAAGGCAAAAAGGTCAGACTTAAAGGTGAATGGTCAGAACAACACGTGCCACAGTAATTTGCTGCCCACCGGAGACTGGAAGTAAGATTGAACAAGAAATCTTAATCCAGGTGTTTCCTGGCAGTGACAGACTGGGAGTAAATTTTAGCTCTGGCATTTAAAGCACACCAACCCAAGTTCAGGCTGTGGGCTCTGTGCTACCCCACCCCTTCCCCTAGCAATAACACAGCATCCAAATCCACAAAGTTAATTCAGATGGGAGAGAACCTGCAGTGCCCCATACAGTGCGTGTGCCATGCACCAGTATTGGGCTGTCTGCAGGCACTGTATCATGGGGTGTGATCCTCAGTGCCAGCCCTGGCCAACCCAGTAGGGCAGTAACACACAGACCTTGCGATAAATAAATCTGTTAGTCTTTAAGTGCCACAAGACTCCTTGCTTTTTTTGCTTTACTAGACTAAGATGGCTGCCCCTTTGGAACACACCTTGGTTGACTAGATAGCCCGATTTTACAGGGACAGGCTGATTCCAGGGTGGAGAGCTGTAGCTGGAGAGGAGGATGAGGAGGCACATAGCTGGAAGGGACAGGGAGGAGAGGAGGAACCTGCCTGACAAACAGCAGCAGTGAGGAGGCTCAGCAAGTCAGGGACACCATGTTGGGAGCAGTGGGTGGGGATGCAAGTAGGGAGAGGAGGAGCCAGGTTAGGTTGCTCACTAACTCACTGAGAGGGAGTCCAAGGAGAAACCAGGGAAGGTGAACAGGAAATACTCCCAGGTGCTGGGGAACCTGCATGGAGCATAAAACCTTCTACCTTACTAGCAGGTAGGGCAAGGAAAGAGGCAGGGCCACTATGGCCACATGCTTTTGGCAGCAGCAGCTGTTAGGGAATGCTCAGCCTTTCACCACCTTTCATATGGGCTGCCCATGTGGCCCACCAGCCCTAGAGTGCACTGGCCCTTTTGGCATTTGCCAGAACTGCCCTCTGACCACTGCACTCATTTTCTAGTTTTTGAATGCTTATTTCTGCAGTTTTAATCATGTTAGTATTTATTAGTTTTTGTGGGAGTGATTTTAAGATTATATATGGAACTAACATCAGTTAATAATTTAGATTGCTTTGAATCATTTTCTTCCCAATTATTTTTCCAAAGAAGGACTGTTGTAAGAAGAAACAAGTGGTTTCCTAATAATCCTCACTATAATTACTCTTGTGGGGAATTCTGTGTCAAATTCACATCCCCTGCAATTTTCTTTGCTTCCCTGAAGAAAAATTTCTTTCTGACATAGAAGCAGAAGGGGAAGCCACAAGGGTAGTCATGCATGACTGGATTCATGCAGGGGCTTTAGGAGATAAAGCCCCAAACTAAAGGGGGCTCCACCAGCCTGCAAATATCTAGACCTGCTTGAGGCTTAGCATGGGCCTGTGCCAGCCTGGCCCCATGACTGAAGATGGCCTGGCCTGTCTGCTGGGCCTCAGGGGGCCCTGGAGTGGTGACCCAATGGTGTTCCCAGCCCTGGCATGCCACCACCAGCCTGTTCCCCCTCACGTGGTGGTCTGGCCAGTCTGTTCCACCAGCAGACCAGGGGCAGGGCAGGAGCGCTGTGGGCCATAGCCTCTGGACCAAGGAGGTCCTCCATACTGGGTCCCAGCACCAAGCTCTGGCCCACTGTACCCCCACAGCTGGCCCATCTGTTAATACTGCCCCCCCCCCAGTGCTGTCCGAGCTCCAGCATCAAACAGTGGCCTGCTTTCATGACTGGCAGGTCTGCTGGGCAGCCCCACGGTCAGCATGCCCAAGGGCTGCCCACCAAGCTGCAGTGGGAGGTAGCGGGGGCCGCTGGGCAGCTTAATATGGCCCTGCAGTTATGCACCTCTGCCCAGTAGAGTGGGTGGATTATTTTAGGTGTTTGGAACAATTGGGGTGGGGGGGAGTCTGGGGATGCTCCAGCCTGTGGCTTTTACTGTGTGCAAGACTTAGCTGTTAGTTCCAGGTGGACTAGGGAAAAGGGAACTTTCTTTCCCCTGGTCAAGGTGGCCAGGGCTGCATCAGAAACCTCCTGTGCTGCAGAAAGCACCACCTCCATAAGTTCTGTCCCCATTGCTCCTCAGCCATGGGAGTGGGGGGTCAATGAACAGAGAGTTGCTCTACTGTCCACGCAACCTATGCGTCCAGATTTCCACCCTCTCAGATCCCACCAATCGAGCCTCATTTCCCTCTACCCAGAAACCCCCCAAACAAGCCATATGACACTATCAAGTCCCCTTTTTACCAGATTTTCTGGTCAAAAACCAGTCAGCTGAAAACCCTAGACCTAGAGGAACTAGAAAGCAATGAAAGTGGTCCCCTGAGGTATGATGGTGGTTGCTTAAGTGTCTTCTTTTTGAGCCTGATCTTGCACAATTTAGATAAAGAGATTTTAGCTATTTTAAGTATGCGAGATAAACTAACTGATGTGTCATGGGATTGTTCTTTGGAATGCATCTATACAGGCTGATACAGTCATGTAGAAAACAATTTGAGAAAAAATGACTTATTTTAAATTAAAAATGAGTCATTGATGTGTGCTAAGGATCTGTGAGAATTCAGAATAATTGTCATTAATTTTCCAGAAATTACCTCCATCAGCAGAATGAAAAAAAAATCCATAAACTCATGCAAAATAATGTTTTCCCTAACAGAGCCTGAAATGGCACAATCTGTTCCCTAGTCTATAATACCATATAATGGAAGCAGAAACTAAAAGGGAAAAAAGAATGGTTTCTTTTAAGTATGTAAAGGCTCACAAAGAACTCTAATTGCAAATAATTAGATTTGGAAACATAATTTGTTGGTTAGATATTAGAAATTTTAAAATTAATTTCTATATTAATCCTAGCATTTAAAACAGTAAGCGTATACCATGGATTCATTTTGCTAATTTTCAGGGTGTGCTAAAGAATGAAAAAAGTTTGTTAAATATTTTTTTATTTTAAAATTTCTTTTGGATTTGTAACAAACTGCATTTGATAAGGTATATTTTCACAGCCAGATGTAGGCTTTTAGACATATAATTACCACTAACACTAATGGGAATTATCCTTCTAATTGCTTAGAGCACTGCAGTGGAAATCTAACCCAAAGAGATAATTAAGGAAGCTTGATTGGGGAAGGAGGGCGGGAGAGTATGTCACTTCCTTATTCTGCTACATTTTTTTATTTCAGAAATTAGCCTTTCATCAAGCAAAATTGCCAGTGAAGATCTTGCTAGTGTAGTTTTTACTAAAATGCAAATTTTGCCTATGGCAAGATGTGTGTAGGATGACAGCTATTTGTTACTATGGGTTAGCTCAGTTCAATAATCAAAAATGTTATCAAGGTAGTTATTCAGGTTATGTGGTTTTTATCCTCTCAGATATTGGGGAATTTGGGTTGTCATTATATGGCTCTGTTTTTCTTGTTAATTAATTAGGAATATATAGAGAGTGCATTCTATCTATATACTATATAATAGTTTTCTACATCCTCCAAAAAGTGATGTCACCTTATGTTTATATATTTCCCTTACAGCCTAAATAAAAGAAACAGTAATTAAAGTCCTTACCTCTGTATGTTGTTTTTCTTTGAACCTGAATATACTAACACCAGCTATGTCTACACTACAGGGTTCAGTTAAGTCGACTTAATAAAGTCTACTTAAAGTTGAGCTTAAGTAGACCTTATTAAGTCAACTTAGTGAGGCCACATTGCATTGTCTTCTCTATAAAGTCAACTTTAGCCAGGGGACCCATTTAAAGTTAACTTTAAATGGGTCCTCCCAGCTTAAGTCGACTTAATGGCCCCACTGCACTACGTCAACTTTATTGAGTCGACTGTAATGGCCGCATTGTGTTAAGTCATCTTAATAAAGTCAACTTAACCCTTAAAGTAGACTTTAAGGGCAGAAGTTAAGTCGACTTAATGAATTCCAGATGTGGCCAGGGCATTCCTTAAGTCAACTTAAGCCCCATAGTGTAGACTTAGACCCTTGAAAGCTACAGGATATTCCACTTGGAGGAATAAGATGGAGGCCTTAGGATCGATACATGTTTTTCAGTTTCAGGTCAATATTAAGCATCTGAGCTGAAAGAGTCAGGTAGTTATTGTAAATTAGATTTGTCTATATTCTTTTTACATTGTTAGTGTATATACAAGTGAAGTATGGCAATCATCCAGTGTGGAAGATAAAAGACAGTCAGGACCCAATCAAAGACCAATTATCTCAATGGGAATCTGTTTATTGGTATCAATGACAGAAACTTTCAGTACATAGGTATGGTTCTTGCTTGTTAAAGTATAGTAATTCCTTTAGCAAATATGTTATACAGTATTTATAGTTACTTGGAAGGAAAAGGGAGAGATCTATAGTTTTCAAATTTCACATTGTTGAAAAGTACAATATAAAATCCTGAATCTTTGGCCTTTCCTCTTAGTCTCTTAATAATGTTGATAATTCTGATAGTAGTTTCTGAGCTATGAACACCCTTTCTGCAGTGAATTGACTAAGGCCATTAGCTTGCTATTTTATATTTTTTATAACTTGACTGGATTTGACAAATATTGGTATTTATTTTCAAATATATTTCATTCTGCTGGGAAGTTTAGAATGGTAAAAGCATTCACTATGATTTAAAGTTCACTTTTCAAATTTCTTAAATGATTTTATATATACAAAATGTTCCTGAAGAAAACTGACAGATGTAAGAAAGAAAAAGTGGTACTTGGGAAATGTGATGTATGACAAAATTTTTCATGACAGACATTTAAAGCTCACTTGGGTTAAGCAACAAATAGCTGTTACTCAAACAACAGTGACTTACATAGTTATAGAAGATGCGTAATTTAAACAGGCAAAGAAATAGACAATTGTTTTGAATACAAAACACATTTTTGTGCTTTCCTTTGTATTTTGTTTGATACAACATTTATCTTAAAAATTCTGGCATCCTGTCATCAAACCCATAAAGTAGCAATCCCTTAAATACTTTGGTTTTATATTTACAAATAGATGTTAATACAGCGGTCCGGGCATTCCTTATACTCCCCTATTGTTACAAAGAATAGCGCAAATTATGTCATCTGATTATAAAGAAAAGGTTTTAAATAGTAACTTCAATAATATAATACCTGTGTTACTTTCTGTATTGACCACTCAACCTGCAGCTCAGCTTCCTTTCAAAAGAATCAAGTGATGGAATGCTGCTTCAGCTTGTGTGATTCCTCTGTCACCCCTATAGTGTCCACATTTATATTTTATCAGAATTTTACAGCATTTTTATAATTAGTTCTGAGTAAGGTAAGTATATGTTGGTTGTTGCGGCAGCATTATTTGAGACTGAAAAGAAAGACTGAGTGAAATTAATCTTGAGCTTAATTCTACATAGCTGAATGAAGGATAAATTTGTTCTAGTATCTTTTAGTTGTTTTTCTTACAGAGAGCAATTTTCATCTCCTTGAATTTTTGGTTAGCTCAGGAATTTATGTATTTCTTTGATGGTGCATAGCGTTGTCTTCTGAATTTGAATCACATCACAAACTGTGAGGGGCCAGTTTTTTTCTGAGATAGAAGTATAAGCTTCTGCCAGATAAAGTTGACAGAAACAAAAGATGAGTTCAATATCTAGGAGAAAATAGAACGCTGCCAACTTTGCCCACATATCTGCACAAAAGACACTATTACAGGACCAGCTACTACATCAAAGGCTCATTCACCTGCTCATCCACCAATGTGATTTATCCCATTGTGTGCCAGAAATGCCTCTCTGCCTTATATAGTGGATAAACAGGACAGTCTCTGAACAACAGGATAAATGGCACAAATCTGACATCGGAAATCATAACATTCTAAAACCAGAGGGTGAGCGTTTCAATCTTCCTGATCACTCCATTGACGATTTACTAATTGTGGTGCTTAGACAGATGAATACCAGATTAAGGCTTCAAAGAAAAGCTGCAGAGATTGAATTTATTTGCAAATATGACTGCACGGCTTCAGGGTTGAATAGGGACTTTGGATTTTCCTCTCATTACAACAGGTGATTAGACCTCATCTTCTGTATGCTGTTCCCCAGTGTTTGAATCTTAACAACTACTTTGATTTGCTGTTGTGTGACCTGTTCCTGTGACTTATACTTCCTTGCATTTTTCTCCCATTTTGTAAGTTCCCCTATCTTCAAAGCACCTGATGAAGTAGGATTTTCTCTCATAAGAGCTCATGCAATAAATAAATTTGTTAGTGTTTAAATGCCAGAGGACTCCTTGTTTGTTACACTGGCCAATGTCTCTCTGCTGCCTCTGAACATCACTGATGCCATCCCTATGCGCTTTCATCTGCTACCACTGTGTCTCTTCTGTCAGCCTTCTGCTGCTGCTCTCTCCTGCTGCCACCTCTCTCTGGAATGTGATGATGTTAGGTTCTGGCTCTTAAGCCAGGTCTCAGTGATCTCAGCAAACAGTGGAGAACCTCAATGACAGCACAGTCTGTGTTGCCTTTCACTGTTCCCACAAAGGGTCTAAGGTGTAGCTCCTTGACTTGCCCAGTAATGAGGACAGCTCTAGAAGTCACCAGCTGGAAACAAGGATTCACATGTGACTCTAATCAGTGCTGTCATTAAACACTGTAGAGGAGTAGGTCAAATTGTGTCTAGGACTCCTCAGGCAAAGTTCACACAAACAGATAGGAATGCTTATCTCCCACCTACTTTCCTTTCCACTGGGATATGGCACCCCTACCACCACTTAAGCATGCGACCACTTCAATCAGACATGCTATGCACACTTCTTTACTGCCCTGTACTCATACGATCATGCTAGTATTTTATTACCCCTTCATTCAAATTCCAGACTGATTTGTAATCCAAACCAGCCAAAATTTATCATTTTGGCAAAGCAGCTCCATCGTGTATTGCACCTAGGCAAAGTAGATGTGTCTGCGCAAAGCCCGAAGTTTTTCTCCCCATTGGGACATTAGATGCCGGGGAGAGCTCATTGAGACCCTGCTTATAAAAGGAAACAATATGTCTTCCAGTTAGTATTTAACTTCATGAATCCACCTTGGAGTTTTATAATTAGTATGTAAGTGTTTATAACTAAGCAGCTTAGCTGAAAAATATTTCTCACATACAGCATAGTCTTTAGACAATTAAAGACATAATTAACATTTTTAAATCCCAGCAACGTAATTATGTATGTCTTTCCTAATACCAGTAGTAAGTGAGAGGCTGTGTATTTTTTTATATCAGTAAACTTCTGGAGTAACTTCACTGACATTAATGGAGTTACATCACAGTAAGTATGATCAGAGTCAAAGCATTTATTGTTTAAATGACAAAATACGATAGCCATAATAACTATTGTGAGACTCTACAAGTTCTGTGCTGCAGTCACAAGTGAAAGGGTAGCATCTAATCATCAATCCACCACATAAGCTTGACAGTTATGCTGCCTTTCTGGAGAGAATTGTGCATATTGGGGCTATTCTACAAGTTCTCCATTAGTGCTTAGGCTCCTTTGAGTTCACAGACTGTTCCCCTGAATGCTGCTACAAACTCCTTTTTCTGTTCTTCTTTTGAGAAGATTAAGAAGAAACTCTCTGACTATGTCTATGCTGGCAACTTAGTTCAAATTAAGGAGGTTTAATTCGAACTAATTTAGCCGCTGTCTACACGAGCATTTCATTAGTTTAAATTAAGAAATTCCTTAATTCAAACTAATGAATGCTTAGTTCAAATTCGTAACTACCGCCAGTTAGTTCGAACTAAGCGCTTAGTTCAATTGTTAGTTCAAACTAAGTCCAGTGGAGACTAGGACTGTCCCTTAGTTCAAACTTAATAAGTTCGAACTAAGGGCAGTTAGTTCGAGTTATCAAAGTTGACAAATTTGGACCAATGTTAGTTCAAACTAGTCCATGTTGTTAATTCGAACTAATAAATTCAAGTTTAGTTTGAACTAACCTCGAACTTATTAGTACAAACTAATAAATTTGAATTAACTTTCTGAAGTGTAGACATAGCCTACAAGTTTAATTAGTAACAAGTTGTTAGCAAGTTCTATTTCTGGCAGGTTTACCTGGGGAGGAGAGACACATAGCTCGGGTATTTGTTAATGCTGATAACATTTGGAAAAAGTCCCTGATTTTTCAGGAATTTTGAGTACACCATAGTGCATAGACTATGGAAAGCAAGAAATGGTCCTATTAATTATTCCTGTTCTACTTGCAGGCATGAGATTTGCAGAACGTGACCCAACATATTTGTTGTTATGAGTTTTTGTGTGTCTCACTTCATAAAAGGGAGATTAGGAGTGAAATATTGGCTTCTCTGAAATCAATCAGAGTTTTTCTACTAGCTTGAGTCATGTCAGTAGTTTATCCTGGAGTTTGAAGCTCTTTTCTCCAGATTTTATGGCCTGTACTCTAGCATTCAGAAAGGGGCTTGGATATCAGAATGTTCTAATGAGATACTCTCCTCTAAAAGACTCTTTCATTGACTTTCCTTTTAAATACTGGTTGTGGAACTTGTAACTGTTTTTGCCAACAACTTTGTCCTTTCCTTTGTCATGCTAGAGATTTTCATGGTGATCTATATAAGAAAAGCAGGAAGAGAAAATGAAACAAAAATAAGTTGGCGATGAAAAAATGGTCTGCGGATGTAGCTTTTAAAATTAAGCAAAGTAAATTTGGTAAAAATCTATTTTGCACTCTCATGCATTTACAATTCTGTGTTTGAGATTATTTTCAAAGTGATTTTCTGAATAAGATAAAGAGAAGTTTTGCATGTATCTCATACAAATGAAAAAGTTCTAATCTTATATGAGAATGTGGCCTAAGTGCTCAAAATATTCCAGCTGTAAAACTGCACTTCAGTGAAGGAATATTATGGAAACTATTGCTTAATTTCTAGAAGCAGCATAGGTTTAAACCTGCAAAATTGAAGTTTAAATAATTGGATGATGCTTTTCATCATTTTTATAGTTTATATTACCTGTAAGGTTTCCAGAATCACTATATAATTTCACATTTCATATGCTGAAGATGCCTTCCATTTATATAACTTACTTAGAAAATGAACCATAGTAGGACAAGCAATAAAACTGCAGTGCTATGAATTTCCCTGTTACAGAGCTGAAAGTACCATCTATTGATTTATTTTTACAGTTGGTTCAGCCTTTCCAAATCTTAATATTTGCATTCTCTTTTGTTTGTACTCTCAACAAATGTTCTTGTTACACTCTAGTGAAGAAATGTTTCCATTCTTAGTGTGAAAGCTCAGTTTTTGTCTTTTTGCCTATCTTGATCTCAAGAACATCTAAATGTCTAAATAGGAATATTAAATAGACCAGGTTCTGCTGTTGGTGACAATGATGAAGTCAGTAGAATTATTCTGGATTCACACCAATGTCACTAAAATCATAATTTTGCTCCTAGAGTCCAGTAGCGATATGAAGCCAGTACTGATATTGTCAAATATAAAAAATTAATTCCAGCTAACATGGTTGCAGTCAAGAAAAAGGTTTTTACAGCTTTATTGGGGGAAAATGAATGAGAGAAATGGTAAGTTTACTGATAAATGAGAAGAGATCAGATTAATGATTAATGACTCTAAAATAACTGAGCAGCTCAGATCAAAGCGTTTGACGAAGTGGGATTTTCTTCTATGAAAACTCATGCTATAAAAAATATCTGTTAGTCTTTAAGTGCCACAGGACTCCTAGCACCTCCCCCCCCCCAGTCAATCTTCTTACATTGAGTAATCAGGAAAGAAGCATGGACAGGGAATTGGCATCTTGGATTCCACCATGACTAAGGGGCAGTGTCTAGTTGCACTGCTCCCAGTACTTCTAGAGCAGGGATCTCAAACTCAAATCACCACGAGGGCCACATGAGGTCTAGTAGATGGCCGCACAAGGATTAGTATAGTAGCCTGAGGGCTGCACCACTGAAACCTTTCCATACAATGATATTGAAAATATCGGTAATGGTTGTGTCACTGCGGGCCGCAGGAAATAGCTTTAGGGGCCGCATGCAGCCCACGGGCCACATGTTTGAGACCCCTGTTCTAGAGCAAGGACTAAATTATGACTCTGAGAGTCATAGTTTGGTCCCTGCTTCCTTCTTACTCCACATGGAAAGTAAGCTGCAGCAACTCGTTTTCCAGGCATAACTCATTTCCTAATCCACTGTCTCAAATGTGCTGAACAACATGGTCTGGTAGAGTCAATATTCCTTTTGCTCCTTGCCTACCTGTGTGGGAAGGGAAGGGGCAGCTCAGTGTGGTCTCCTTTCTCCCTGATGCTATTTGTAAAATGCTGATAGTAGCTGCTAAGTAGCAGCTGCCTTCCTTCTTTGAGTAGTGTCCTTGTGGGTGCTATACTGCAGCAGTGTTTGTGTCCTTACACTACTGATTGGAGAATTTTTGGTAGCAATTTCCATTGTGCCCACAGGTGCGCTGTCTTCCCTCATGCTGTGCTGTGAGGCTAACCAGTTCATGCTGGCTAACTGTCCTCAGCACCTACTCAATCACCCTTGGCCAGAGACAAGGCTGGATTAACAGGCCTTGGGGCTCCAGTCTGCACCCAACCATAGGACCTCCTCCTGCCTGGCCCCCTGTGACCTTGGCTCTCCTGCCTAGGCACCCCACCACATGGGCTGGTCCCTGCTCCTGCATTGCTTGGGGAGGGGACCCCAGGGCCAGAGGGCACTCTCACCCTAGCCATGCTATGGCCAGTCTGCCTGGGGCTTGAGGCCAGGGCAACTGACATGCAGCATGGGGCCTCTAATGAAGCCCCACAGGGCCATGGGCCCAGCAGCCTCACTATGAGCCAGCCAGCCCCATCCCATGGACTGAACGAACAGGGGTTGGCCCACTCTGCCTTTCCCCGCCCCCCAGAGCAAGCCAGCTGGCTCATGAGGCAAGGCAAAGCTCAGTGCGTGCCCTCTGGCTCCAGGGCCCCGCTCCACTTGCCAGTGCTGAGTGCCAGATTATCAGGGTTTTAGGGACTGGAGCAATGAGCCCTGTTTTTGGTCAGGTCCCACGGCTTAAGATCACAAAGTCTCTCTGATAATTTGGCCCTGGCTAGAGATGCAGCAGTTAGCAAACCACTAAGTTCTCTTTCAACTGTACATCTTTTACTATGTAAACCTTTAGCATGTTTCCTTTATCCTTTTAGTTGGCCATGCATAAATTAAAAACTAAAAAGAAGTAGAAAAATGTGTTGTATGTCACCCCAGCAGCAGCTGGGGGTCTCTCCTGACATAAAACTATGTCGAGGGTTCAAGAAATGTTGTACACTTGAAGTGAGGCAATCCTGGTCACAGAGAAGTATTCTCAGTGCATTTATTGTCTGTAGGAGGATCACAACCAAAGCAAGCACTCCCTCTGCTAACACCATACACCAAGATCTCACAAGGACAGAGGGCTTGACCAGAAGACCATCTTTATGGAGGTGGCTCTCTGACCACAGGTGGGTATGCATCTTCCCTGCAACTTTCTATGGTAAAGGGTAGTGGGTCAAAAAAAATGGTCAGAGGACTCCTCTCATTAGTTGAGGAAGAGAGCTGGAAGCACTATTATTTTGCCCACGGATTACCAAAAGTTCTCTCCATCTCACTTGGTATCCTTTAATACTGCCAGCACCAAGACAATCCAGTGCCCACACCTCCTGTAGACTGTCAGGTTCTTCTGATAAACCCATGAATCATTTGGGCACAGACTCTGAAGCAGTGATATGAAAGGACAAGGGTAAATCCTAAAATGCTCTTGGTACATCACTCTATTTTGGTATCTCGTTTAGCACCAAAAAAGTCAGCATGGATGAAATCCCTATTACTGGCACCACTGACAATGCCAGAGTGGTTTATACTGACAAACTGCCAGCAGTCTGGGGACCAGATGATGTTATTGGGCCCCAACTCTCCACAGCCTAGTTCCAGAGCTAATCTGAAGCTAACCAAGGGACAGTTCCCCTCTACCACATCCTACTATGCTGTTGTCAAGCAGGGGCTCAGACAGTGAGTCCAGTAAGAGCTCTGTGTGTTCCTGCCAGGCTTCATACTAGATTAATTACAAACAAAATATGAGAATGTTTCAATGGATGGCACTGTCACCATCCCAATATGAGCATCCATGGGCACCTCCCTCAGGCTCTATGCCACAGTGGCTTATGTGCATCCTTGGACACACTGGCAACCAGCCTCAGGAGTGCCATAGGATCTCTTCCAGACATGTTCCATCAGCTGAAATATCATGAACCAGATTTCAAGACATCTGAGAACAGGAGGCAGAAATGGAGGAGGAGCCTGTGCCTAAGGACAAATCTTTCTTCTCCTCTGACAACTCTGTCATGCCATCCTCGCCGCCTTTGACTGATGTCTGCAAGAAATTTCAGGAGCTGGCTAAAAGGTAGCAAAATACCCTCTGGATGTTCCTGAAAGAAGTATAAAATGCCCAGCATGAATGGATAGACATTCCACATGCCTCAGCTATCTCAAAAATTGCCATGACAGTCCTAGACCCAGCCAGATCCTTTGGCAAACCTCAGCTTCAATATTCTTGACTTGCAAGAGAGTATACAGAAATACTGTGCCTCCACGAGGAACTCAGAATTCCTCTTTACTCATTTTCCACCAAGCTACATTGTAGTGAATGCAGTCAACTCCCTAGAATGGCAGTACCATTCCAGAAACAGGCCATATGATGGGCTGGAAGCACCTAAACCTTTTTGGAAGGAAGGCATACTTATCAGTCTCCTTGCAGTTCAGCATTGCCAACTACCAGGCATTACTGGTAAAGTATGACTACTGCAACTATAATAGACTGAGTGATTTTAATGAAACATTACCAGAAGCCTCTCAGGATGCTTTCAAGGTCATCATCAAAAATAGACAGGTGGCAAATATAGTCCTCCAATCAGCTTTGAATTGACTGATTATGGGGGCCAGAACTATTTCTAGAGCAGTGATGATCATGGCTGTATTTTTGGGATTTCCAAAAGCTGAAGACCTTCCTTTTGAAGGTATAAATCTATTTGCAGAGAAAACCAACACTGCTCTACTGCCTGAAAGATTTGAGAGCTACTCTCTGAATATCTGCACTCCAGGAGAAAAGCAACAGTTTAGTGGTCAATACTATCAGAGATTTCCAAAGGGATAGCCGTGTTAGTCTAGTCCAGCAAAAAAACAGCAAGGAGTCGTGTGGCACTTTGAGACTAACAGATTTATTTTTCGCATGAGCTTTCGTGGGAGAAAATCCCACTTCCTCAGATGCTTCGAAGAAGGGTGAACTTACAGAAAGGAATGAAAATAAATGCAAGGGGGTGTAAAACATAGGATCAGGTCATACAGTAACAGCAAATCAGAGCAGTTGTTAGGGACTGAAGATAAAAAATCCTTTACAATCAACATATTAGACAGACTACAGTGAGAGATTATGCCATACGCTCTCACAGAAACTCAGAAACCACCTGATCAGCATCCTGTACAGCAAACAGAGGAAAATTAAAAATGAACTCTCAAAACTAGATTCCTTCTTAGAAAACCAACCTGCAACGCATTCTTCTATATGGCTGGACTTCACAATGAAGAGAAAATACATCTATGACACACACTTTGCTTTCCTACAGAAGAAAAAGATACCAAACTGTATAGACTACTATACACCACTACAGAGAACAAGAGTGACACCCACAACCCAGCCAGCAACATTGTTAATCTCTCAAGCTACACACTTACTTCAGCAGAGGAATCTGTGCTATCTCAGGGACTTTCCTTCTGCCCCACAACTGCCACACGTAAGATGAAATTCTGTGGTGACTTAGAGGCCTACTTTTGTCGTCTGAGACTCAAAGAATATTTCCATAACACCACAGATCAACGCACTGACACACAGATACCTCCCCCCAAACACTACAAGAAGAAATACTCTTCATGGACTCCGCCGGAGGGTCGAAACAGGAGACTTGACTTCTACATTGATTGCTTCCGCCACCGTGCCAAGGCTGAAATCATGGACAACCAACATCCTTTATATCATAGCCTCACCCCTGCAGAACGCAATGCCATCCACAGCCTAAAAAACAACTCTGACATTGTCATTAAGGAGGCTGACAAAGGAGGTGCAGTTGTCATCACAAATAAATTGGATTATAACCAGGAGGCTTATAAACAACTCTCCAACACAACTTTCTACAGACCACTTTCCTCTGACCCCACTGAGGAATACCAAAAGGAATTACAGCAGCTACTCAAGAAACTCCCTAAAACAGCACAGGAACATATAGGAACAGAAACACCACCAGAAACGTGGCCAGGGATGTTCTATCTACTACCTAAAATCCATAAAAAAGGAAACCCTGGATGCCCCATCATCTCAGGCATTGGCACTTTTACTGCTGGCCTATCTAGCTATGTGGACTCCCTACTCAGACCCTATGTTATCAACATCCCCAGCTATCTTCAAGACACCACAGACTTCCTGAGGAAAATACAGTCCATTGGGGAACTTACTGAAAACGCCATTCTGGCCACTATGGATGTAGAAGCCCTTTACATCAACATCCCACACAAGGATGGATTACTAGCTGTTAGAAGAACCATCCCAGATGATACCACAGCACAGCTTGTGACTGGACTTTGTGCTCACCCACAACCACTTCAGATTTGAGGATCATTTATATCTCCAAATCAGTGGCACTGCTGTGGGCACCCACATGGCCCCACAATATGCCAACATCTTTATGGGCTACTTAGAACAACGTTTCCTCAAGTCTCATCCCAAAACACCTCTTCTTTACCTATGCTACATTGATGACATCTTCATCAGCTGGACACATGGCAGGGATGCTCTTGAAGATTTTCACAGAGACTTCAGTAATTTCCACGCCACCATCAAATTGAGCCTGGAACACTCCACACAGGAGATCCACTTTCTGGACACTACAGTACAAATCAAGGATAGAAACATCACCACCACCCTATACCGAAAACCTACTGATCGGTACAGTTACCTACATCCTTTGAGCTTCCATCCTAAACACACCACATATTCCATTGTCTACAGCCAAGCCCTAAGATATAACCGCATCTGCTCTGATCCCTCAGACAGAGACAGACATCTTGAGGATCTCTATCAAGCATTCTTGAAACTACAGTACCCACCTGGGGAAGTAAGAAAACAAATTGACAGAGCTAGATGGGTTCCCCAAAGTCGTCTACTACAGGAGAGGCCCAAGAAAGAATGCAACAGAACACCACTAGTCACCACATACAACCCGCAAGTCAGACCTCTGCAACAGATCATTAGGGACCTACAGCCTATTCTAAAAGATGATCCCTCTCTCTCTCAAGCCTTGCTTATAGGCAGCCACCCAATTTTAAACAGATACTCACCAGCAACTACAGATTTAACAACAGAAGCATTGAAGCAGGCACACACCCCTGCAACAAACCACACTGCCAAGTCTGCCCACATATCTTCACAACAGATACCATCATAGGCCTTAGTCAAGCCTGCTACTCTATCAAAGGCTTATTTACCTGCTCATCTACTAATGTGGTCTATGCCATCATGTGCAAGAAATGCCCCAACACCTTATATATTGGACAAACAGGACGATCGCTGCATAAAAGGATGAATGAACACAGAGCTGATATCAGAAATCACAGAACAAAGAAACCAGTTGTTGAGCACTTCCATTTTTCTAATTATTCGATGAATGACTTGTTAATGACAGTTGTCAGGGATGTGGCTGGGACATCAGGACTTCAAAGAGAAACAGCTCAACTCGAATTAATATGCAAGCTAAATTCTGTGAAAGCAGGACTTAATTGAGACTATGGGTTCTTTTCCCATTACAAAAGGTAAATTGACTTCAGGCTTCCCATGGCTTGTACCTAACAACTGCTCTGATTTGCTATTGCTGTATGACCTGATCCTATGTTTTACACCCCCTTGCATTTATTTTCATTCCTTTCTGTAAGTTCACGCTTCTTCGAAGCATCTGAGGAAGTGGGATTTTCTCCCACGAAAGCTCATGCGAAAAATAAATCTGTTAGTCTCAAAGTGCCACACGACTCCCTATTATCAGAGATCACACTCATCCCAATTTATGCCTCAATGCAATTACAAGCCCCAGAAAAAGATAGATAAATCATCCAGACACAAGCCTTTTGGCGGGGCGGGGGGGGGGGGGGGGCTACCCCCCTACCCCCCCCCCCACTCAATAGCACTTTTGACAGGCAGTTTGAAGTGCTGGGAGACCACTTGCAACTACCATCCGCTTTGTTTGTCCATCACCTGGTAGTATTCCACAGTGCTTCGAAGTGAATAACGCTTGAGAAATGGGTTCTGAAAATCCTCAACCAAGGTTACTCCATCCAGGTTACCCCCCTATCCCTTCTGCATCATTCTTCCCCTTCCCTCTTCAGGGACCCCTCTCATGAAATCCTACTTTGCCAGGAGATATACTGCCTCCTGCAGTTAGGAGCCATAGAATCAGTACCTCAACATCTATAGGGCAAAGCATTTTATTATCAGTTTCTAACACCAAAAAGGAAAGGGAGGTTGGAAACCCAGTGTAGGCTTCAGAAATCTGAACAAATCAATCAAAACTCAGAACTTCAAGTTGGTTACCTTGTTACCGATCATTCCCTCATTAGAACAGGGAATGACTGACTTTTAGCCTTGAACTTATAGGATGCCCATTTCCACGCTGCAATATTACTGTCTCACAGATACTAACATTTACCCTAGGAAATGATTATTAACAGTAGAGTCCTACCTCTTGGGCTGTTTTCATCCCCAGTAGTGTTCTCCAAAGTCCTCTAGATTGTAGCTGCTTGACTATGCTCTCAAAGGATTATGATCAGTCACAGTTTGGATGACCGCCTCCTTGGGATCTGGCCTCTACAAGAGGCTTGTTGAGCCACCAAACAGATAATATGCTTGCTTCACTGAGCTAAGCCTACAGGTCAGTTCCCAGAAGTTGAACATTATATCGGTCCAGTGTCTGGAGTTCACAGAGGCTGACTTGTATGCTCGAAAGGCAAAAGTCTTTCTTCCTCAGGACAGTCTCCTGTCCTTGGTATTCCTTATAGGTGTGGCTCAACACAGCCCACAAATGTCAGCAGAGTTTGCTTCCAATTTTGGGTTACTTGGCTCCCAGCACCACAATAATCTTGCATGCCAGGCTTCACTTGTGATACCTCCAAATATGATTTTACTCAGTATACAGATCAAACAAAGATTCTCTGCAAAACCACGGTCCCTACTCTTCTGGTTCAGCGACTGCTTGAATTAGTGGAAGAACCCAGACAATGCTGGCAAAAGGTTTCCTTTTTTCCCGATGTCATTGATGGCACTCCTCATGACTGATGTATCACTCATAGTATTGGGAGCACATCTAAAGGACCTGAAAATATAAGTTAATGTTCATTTTTCAGAGCCATATCTACCTGTCAACTTCCTTGAACTGAGGGCAGTCAGGAATATACTCTTTTCCTACTGCATATAGCAGTGTCTCACATAAAGGACTTCACAGACCAAGCAGGGGAGCCAGATAGCCCTCCCTGTGTTCGGGAGCAATGAAGCTGTGGAACTGGTGCCTTGCTCATAATGTTCCCTTAGCAGCAGCTTACTTCACATGTGTGCAGAAATCAGTGGTAGACAATCAGACTTACAAGTTCTCACATGATTATGAATGGGAGATGCTCCTATCAGTAGTCCAAGGTATAAGCACACATTGGGGAACACCATCCAAAGACTTGCCCACCACTCACTAGAACACGAGGTGCAAGCTTTACTGTTCCAGTGCAGCGTTCAGCCACCGTTCCCAGGGTGATGCTTTTCTCTTTTCCTTGGTCAAGGATGTTCTTTATGCCTTTCCCTAATTTCCTCTTTTGTTAAAGGTCCTTTAAAGATAAAGAAGACAAAGCTCATGTAATCCTCGTTGCCCTCAGATAGCCTTACATGCAAACCTCGTATCTTTATCTGATGCAGCTTGCTATGTGCCCAGTGGTCTTCCTTCTGTTCCTGGCATGTCTCCTCACTCAGGACAAGGCCTAACCATACATCTCAACCTCTGGATCCTCCGCTTCAAACCTTTACACCTATGTAGTTTTAATATTTATAATTAACGTACTCAAAAAGGTACAGGAGGTCCTGTTATATAGTAGAAGGCCTCCCACATGCCACACTTACCTGCAGAAATGGACTTCATGTTGGCAAATCTCTGTGATTATTGCTAGATGAACGTTGAGGGAGCTTGGAGATTAACCTGATGTCTTAAAAGTTAGGGCATAATCCATTATATCAGGGAGAGATGCCCCGTGACTGGAGGAATTTGACTGGATGAGCAGCAAGCTTGTAACCCAGTCCATTTCCTCTTCATGGGACTTGCTTCTGATGCTGAAAGGGCTCACAAGACCCATTTTCAAACCTATGGCCACCTCTTTATTTTCATTTTTAGTAAAAACAGTCTTCTTAATTGCAATTATGTCAGAAGAATGGGAGAAATAGCAGACTTGATGGCAAATCCTCCATATATAATATTCTTCCCAGTTAAGGTCATACAAAGTTTATTCCTAAAGTTGCCTCACCATTTCACATGAATCATTCTATGCATTTTTCCATCCTTTTGGCTTAGGCCTCATTGAGACAATATGGAGGATAGTTTGCTCGTATGTGCTGGCTAGCCACATGTCATAGGACGAGGGAAGACAGTGCATGTGCAGGTACTATGCATGCTACTACCAAAGTTTTTTCTGATTTGTGGCATGGGGATGCAGAAAAAACTACAGTGCTTGGTATACCCATAGGAAGACACCACTCAAAGAAACATTGGTACCACAAAGAGTGACTACCTTCTTCATGCCCTTTTTTCTTCTCTATGAGTGTGTAGCCAGCATCATGGGCTGGTCTTTATAAAGTGTCATGGGATGCACACTTGTGTACCCCTACGATATGATCTATGTAACTTCACTTTTGCAGTTTGTGTGTAGTTGGCAAAATGTGCCATGAAATGTTCCCATATGAATGGTCTGACTTACTGTTGTGGTATCATATTTCCTGCAGCATCATGTATGTTCATATACGTGAATCATGTTTTCAAGTTTTTTACATGCCTCGGGGGAGGGAGACAGTCAGCTATTTCCCAATTAGTGTTACAAGCATGTACCCAGAGAAGATAACAAAGGGAATGAGGCCAGCTAAGTGCATGTGGCACATTGGCCCAGGAAGAGAGGGAGGGGCTGAGGGGAACTGAAAAACAAAGATAGACACTTTGCGAGGAAGAAAAGCAGCTGGCTTTTTCCAGAGAAACACCATCTTAGAAGCGACCGCAAGCAGGGGGTTAGAGTATAATTCGATGGGCCCCAGAACCCTCTGGCACAGGTGAGGGCCCCCAATACCCATCCCCGGAACCCACCCATCCACACCAGCACCTCCCCCCCCGAAAGTCCTTACCTTGGCTGTTTGCAGGCTGGCTGACCATCTGGAAGCTCTTTCTAGCCACAAGCTGCTCTGCCCTGCAGGGGGGGGGAGAGTCACAAACTCCCAGCCTGCTGCAGCTGTCTGCTGGCTGGGCTTAAGCCACCAGAATGCTGCATTCCAGCTGCTTGTCCTATTTTTAGGGGGGCCCAGAATGCAGCATTCTGTTGCGTTCCTCTATTTTTAGGGGCCCTAGAACACTGCCAGCCTAAAAATAGGGGGCTCCAAAACTGTGTTCTGGTGAGTTCCCCCTTACTTTAACTCCTGGCTGCGAGATACTGAGCATATTCACATGGCCAGGAGGGCCTGAGCTGGCAAAACAACACCAATAGTTAATCCTGTGTGTAGGAATGAAAAGGAAGAGTGACACTGAAACTGTGTCAGTAGAATAGCATGTGTTTTATATCTTGCGGTAACTCTTGACTCCTTTATTAAATGATTGTGCACTGATTTGATATATATATGCACTTAAAATCATATCCTAACCAATAAATTGTTTGTTTGATCTAAAGCTGAGTGGACTTTAGAAAGTATGAATGAATAGGTCTGGGTCTATCCATTTCTATGATAAATGGAGAAATATGAGTCTATGGTAATTGGGAAAGCGATCCAGTTTCTGTAAGATGGGAGTTCCTGGTGTGATATCAGGGGAGGGGGGGGATGCTGGGAGTTCTTCATTGGGGTCAGTTGTCTGAGTGGCCAAAGTGTGCACATCCACAGCTTAGGACTGATTACATGCAGGAAGCTGGTATGGACTGACTTGGGATTGAGTAGTCACCAGGCAAAGTGGGGTAAACTGAGATTCAGGAGTGGAAATCAGAGGGTCACAGCGGCACACTGAACCAGATTCTGGGAGTGACCTATCACATAAAGCATTTAAATCTCTTATTAAAAAAAAAAAAAGAAAATAAGAGAACTTAAGACATATGTTATATAAATATTAAATGACATATATATTCCTGGATGAAAAAATGATTTTAAGATTAATTTTAATAATCTTTAGGATAGAATATTGCTAGCACAGAAACAATACACAGGGACCCAGGGATGGTAATGTTGAATAACAAACACCTTTAACAGTGAGGAATTTGGAAAGTAGAATCAATCTTATTAAACACGACACAGGAATTTTGCATTCCCTTCAACAATCTTCCCTACAGTGATGTCATGAAGTTCTTGTTTCAGAAAACTTTATAAATACTTCTCTATAATATTTTTGCATTTCTAGCAAACTATGAATTAAAATACATGGCTTCCTTCCAGTAAGTGATGGTAAAGTACCTGTCTTCAAATTCTCATTAATATTGTGAATGATTTTAGCAAGGGTAAATACACAGTAAATCATTTTTATAAATTCAACTGTCTGGCTGAATTATTCAAAGTGATTTATGGTGGGAGATGTTTACAGGAATGCGTTGCTAGTTTTCTCGGTAAGCATGCCAAACATATACAGTATACAGGGGAAAAAACTAATGAAAATAACAGTGCAGATACTTAGGGGTCTATCCCAGTGCATCACTAGTACATTTTTTTAGTAGCAAAGGCAAAAGGACAATTTTTTTTCCTGCCACTTATGGGAGGCTGTTTGCTAACAAACTGCAATGTGTTTGCTGATAGAACTAATAGTTCAAGTCATATTAACCCAAAGTACAGTGTGATACATTTGCTGCTTAGGTTATTATAAATATGAACTGAGTGACTGAAAAACTTCCAAAAACTTGGTCTCTGTGAGCTTTTTTGATTATCACCAATTTCCTGTAGGTAAAATTACTTATAATCTTATTGGGGTGCTGGGATCCCAAGTTTATAAGACATTTGTACAGTAACTTTTTGTAAACCAATAGAGAAACACACCAGAAATTCAAATAAGTAAACAAGAAAAACAATAAAAAATCTTTTCATAAATGTTTTTTAAGAAAGAACCCACTGTAATTAGATATTCTGGAAGCAAGGTGATAATTTATGAGCTTAGGAAAGAATCCGTTTTATATTTATATTTATATTTAAAATAGTATTTTAAGAAAGAATTTGCATACTGTGTTTAGCTACCACCTGTGGTTCATAATCAACAGAGAGAAACATGTAAACCAGGGGTTGGCAACCTTTACCAGAAACTGCGCTGGCCCTGCAGGTGCTGGGGTGGGGCCAGCAGGAGACAGGAGCCGTGCACATGACGTGGCCCCTTTTCCCTGTTGGCCCTGTCCCCCAGCAGGCCTGGAGTTACAAGGAGCTGCACATCCATGGACAGCAGAGAAAAGGGGCTGCTGCACACATGCAGCCCCAAACCCTGTTTAGGGGCAAGACCAGCAGGGGGAGCAGTCATAGTACCATGGGACTGGGAGTCTTGTGTGCCTCTGTGAATGATCATCACGTGTGCCATCTTTGGCGCACACGTCGGGAGGGTTACCGAACACTTGCTATAAATATAGCTTTTTCTAGTACTCAAAGCTGGAGCAAATACAGAATGCAAATAGTTAAGAAATGGCAACTTGGTCATAACAAACATGTTATAAACATAAAAATTCTGGAAAAATATATGAAGAGAATTTTTATTGGAATTATTGCAATAATGTATCATATGGAGTACCAGTAAATCACAACTCAAACCAGAATAATAGCATTCCGGCTGCAGATAGATCTTCTCTGTAGAGGTATTGTATTTCTTTTATTGTTTCTCAGCTCTACTAGGATTCAGTATATGTCCCTCTGAGTCCCTAATGAGTCGATCATTCTTCAGAGTTTTGGGCATAGAACCAGTGATTTGGTGGGAACAGAGCAGGAATTGGTTATTCTTGTGGCACTGTTCTTGAATCCAGGTCATCCAACACTCTGCCAGGAAATCCAGGTAGAAATTAATTTAGTTTCGAACTAGTTTAACTCCTCTTGATTTCTCTTTAGAGTTAGTTGACTCTGAGCAGATGCAGCAGAACTGAAACAACAGGAGCACACCGCTCTTCTTGCTGGCCATGTAGAGTGGTCAGTGCAGGCTGAAAGTAGTTGTACATACGTCTTCAGTCTACAACAGATCAGGAGTAGGATGTTGCTTCCCTGTGTATTTCCTGAGTTAAAAGGCTTCTCCCTCTATGAAATCCACAGTCCCATCACCTTTTTTCCATTTGAATGGCATAACAGGAAACTGGAGGAAGAAGCTCAGATTCCTTGGGAGCAGGTAACAATCTGGGCAACAACAGGTTTGTAATATTGCCAGCTCCAAAAAAATCGTCAGTCAACTTTCCCAAAGTCATGAGATTCTGTTAAGATTCATGAATTCTGAGAGTAAAGGAGGTTGTTAGCCTGCATGAATGGAGTCTTTAAGAAGACCACTAAATATGACTTTCACAATAAAACCACGAGACTCATGATAAAGTTGACAGCTGGCAACACTGTAAATTTACCTCATTTTCCAGGGGTATGTCTACACTTACACTTTAAATTGAAATAATGATGATTATTTTCATTTAAAGTAGGACATGTCTACACTAGCTTTCCTTATTTTGAAATGAGGAGCTCCATCATTTTGAAATAATAAAACCTTGCTTTATATCAAAATGACAGTTAAATCAACATTATTTTGAACTAATTCAGTGTAGCCACATTATTTTGATTTAACATGCTAGTTTGATTTGGATTTCTAGTGGGGACATGTTAAATCTATTTAAATAGATTTAATGATTTTTATTTCAATTCTGTTAGATTAATTTGAATTAAATCAATTTAATAATGTAAGTGTAGACTTAGCCTAGGATTTTAATTCTTGCAGTCTTCTTTTACAAATAGAGCGGCAGCACAGAAACTTAGAACAGATGTATGTAGCCCTGATTTTGATCAGTTGCATTAATGTAACTCTAGAGTAACTCAGTTAACATTAATGCAGTTACTGTAGTTTTTTATTAGCATAACTGAATCCAGAATTTGGCTGTTTTCAGTCACAATCTTTTATTTCTGCTACCTTTATTCACCCAGAGTAGTACTTTTCAGTATGAATTGTTTCATTGGTTTCAATATGAATAAAGATAGTAGAACCTTTAAAGTTCATGTTGGAAAGCTTTTTTTTTTTTGCCATTGCATATGATGTAGTATCTAATTAAATGTATCTCTTTCAGTAATTACACAAAGTGAGGTATCATCTTTTATTGAACCAATTTCAGTTTGTCAGAAAGACATGCTTTTGAGTGACATGGGGTTCTTCAAGTCTGAGAAATTAAAGTCTGTTGCTTGGAAACTTGTTTCTTTCACAAGCTGAATTTTGTGCAATAAAATAAGTCTCATTTACTTTTTCTCTCTCTCATATCCTGGAGTTAATATGACTGTGATGACACTGAATATAACAGTTACACAGTTAGTTTAGTGAGGAGAGTGTTTTGCAGGCACACAAGGAAATCAAGGTCTGATCTAAGATGGTGTTACATTAACTTAAATGCTTTCATGTTGAAGTAAAATGCACAACATGTCTTTTTCAAAATCAAGTGTATTGTACTGCTTGTTATAATGGTTAATATTGTCCATGTCATTTTCTCTGACTCCAGTTTTCTAAAGCTGAAATGAGAACATTTTTAAACAATGAGATTTAGTGGAGCCCAAAACCAAAGAATAGCAAATTGAAATAAAAGGTAATGATCAAAGCTTATAATGAGGCTCTATAGCACAAAGCAAAAGTAATATCTTCATCTTCATATGAAAATAGCTGTTATCCTGTAGTTACAATTACTGGGTAATATATGTGAAAGAATGGCATTTCTTACTTTGTAACATTGTCTTGGTTGTTAGAATTAATATCATCATCATTAGAGAGTACAAGGTTTGTTGCTCAGAATCTTGATTCTGGGGTGTGCTTAATCACATGCTAAAATTTCCTTTGATGGGACTTGTGCACAGCTGAAAGAAAAGCACAGACTTGAGTGCTTTACTAATTTGGGCCTTGACTGTAAACTGGTTTGGGGAATGGACTGTATTTTAGTGTATATTTGACAGCTCTTAGCATAATTAGCTTCCAGTCCAACATGGACTTTTGAGTTATGTTGTAATAGAATTCAGTAATAATAATTAAAAAAGCTCTCCTCACCTGAATGGTGAAAAGCCCCAGTGATTTAGTTTGAGGAATGTGAGTAGGAGTAAGTGTATAATGGTAATGTTGAGAAAAGAAGCATGTGTTAAAATGTGGAATAATGATGTAGTAACAAGTTTACATGTTTGTCAGATTATGTGCTAAATATCGAGCTGCTGACATCTATAGCTGTTAATTACTGAACTTCATATACTTTTTAACATCTCTTTATTCTTGTATCTTAACACTTTTTAACATTTCATCAAATTGTTGTATACATGCTGAGAAAAAATTACTAATATTTATTTCAGTGTTAAATCAGTTGAAGTTCACAGAGCTGCATAAGAGATTAATATGTCCTAATAATTTTTTTGCCAAATTATATCAGAGGAACCAAAGAATGTTCTGGTTAAAGGTCTTCACAGTTTCAATTTGAAAGCAAGGCTCTCTTTTACATTCTTATAATGTTAAGCCTATTAAAAAGCTTATAAAGTGTTTTAGATTTTTTTAAGACTTTTTAGAAGTTGATGTGTGCAAAATCATCACTACATTAATTTATTATGTGATATTGCAATTTATAAAAGAAATGAAATTAAAAACAATCTTTTCTTCATAACTTTTAATATCCATGCTAGGGAGTTTGATAGGAACACTAATTTCACCATACATTACAAATAGTATTGCAAGAACAATACTTGGAAAATCAAGTTTAAAACCATACTCTAGCCCTGTTGGCTACTGAGTTTTGATAGAGGAGTATGCTGTCTTTTAAAAATAATTTTGTATATATCAATTTTCTCCTTTGTAACCTTGCTTTCAAGAACTGCATCCGGGCACCTGAGTTAGTGTCATTCAAAGCAGTGAAGATGTTTATATATTCACTTACTATTTTATAGGATCTACATTTGTGTTAGGCTCTTCACAGAAGTTATAGAAAGACACGAGGGCACTACATAATCGGCACATGAAGACTTATGCACTCTCTGTCCTTGTCTAAGGCTGTGTAAGCAGCCACTAGAAGGAATAAAAAGATGTAAATTACAGTAGGGTGGAAACTGCCTTCATTTTCTTTTACATTTTGTCTTCTTGGCATGTCATTTATACCAGTTTAGACTTCTTTAGTCACAGGTAGAGCAAATAATGTAAGGAAGTCTAACTTGCACTATTTTTGGTGTCATTTTTGAATTTTGTCCAAGGTGTCTGTTTGAAAGAGTTTACACCTTAAATTGTAAGTACAATATGAATAAGACTGTCAAAGAGCAGGCAACAGATAGTTGCAAGAAGACAAGGGTTACAGAAATTAGATGACTTGGGAAGTTTTGTAGTTTTGGGCTGAAGCTGTATAAATCCTTAAAAGTGAGGATGAGATGTGCAATTTTATGGGAAAAATAATGGCCAGCACGAGAACTTAACCAAGGTGACGGAGGTGGGGAAGAGGAGAATATACACACTAGCTAGATATATGGATTTTCTTTGAATTTTTAAGCACACTGATTCTTCAGTATAAATTTTAGAGTTTCTACATTCTGTTCAACTTTTTCTACTTAAGGGCCTGATCTTGCAAACAATCTGCACACAGATCTTCATTGAAAGCAATGGTACCTAGAGTGTTTGCAAATTTTCTCCCTTTCCCCCTCTTACAGTATGCTCAGAGCTAATTAGTATTTTGATGGAATCAACTGGAAAATTATAATGCCAATGAATCAAAGGAAATTATTCACATTAGAATGTAAAATTCAAAAATCCCAGAACAAATATTATCCAGAAAACTATTCTCATTAATACAAATTGCCCTCTCTGGCATAATAAAATTCATCTAAAGAGAAACATCTGGCAGAATCATGTACTTACTGTAGAATAACATTCAGAACCAGTAAAGTTGCTTTATTATCACAAACTGCTTTCTGAGCTTCCCCATATTTTATCCATATTTAAACTTATCAGTGTCCCACAATATGTCAGTTAGTCATAGTTTACTAGTGTTTCTTTTAAGGTCACTGTATTCCACACATCATAAAGCATGAATAAATTCTAGAAACTGGAATATATAAATAATACTTTAACATTTGTATACAGTAGCATACTTCATCCCAACATGCTTTATAAAAGCTTATGTGTACTGAGGTGGTAAAATGCAGATGAATTTCTGGCAGGGGAAATACTACCTGGAGATATGGGGCAAACTTCTCATCAGGTGAAAAGTGGCATGTGATTTTTAGTGTTCAAGGAACTTAAGCTTAAATTCACAAACAGCTAGTAGTTTTGGAAGTCTCAGTAGACAAGCTGTTAGTGTGTGTGGGTTTTTTTTTTTTTTTGTAAAAAGATTTTTTTAAAGTTGTGTTAATAGTTGAGTCCAGAACACACTGACTTCCCATCCACAGTGAACCATGGTGGATAATTGACTCTGGCATCAACACCAGAGGCATATGAGACAGTGAGAAGTTTGCTAGCTCTCTGAGAACTTTCATTTCTCCTGGGCTGTGGCTGCTGGGGATGGATCAGGACACACAAAGACAAGTTCCAGTCCTGAGCAAGCCAACAATAATGGCAAAGTTTGTAGGGGCTCAGCATTGTGACAGCAGTCAAGTCCTGGTCCCAGTGCTGATCAAAGTCCTGGTGCTGATTGCAGTCATCACAATCACAGCAATGATCATGATCTTGGTACTATTTTGGGTCTCAATCATTCTGTGCCCCAGCTTCACCTATGCTCATGCTGCCACTTTCCTCTATGACACCACTGTCCACTGCAGCATCAATGTATACTGCTGAGAGATGCAACATCCCCACATCACACTGGAGTGAATCTTTGTGCCCTGATTTGCAAGTGGAGTCCTGTGTGTCCCAAAGGAGTAGATGTTGAGTGGATCAGAAACTTACATTTGGCATCCACGGGGCATCTCACCATCATGGTCATCTTTCCAATGGCAAATACCACCCCTGTGGCCAGTGTGGGTATGACAGGCAGCTCACACCCTCCAAGATACCTGCGGAGGGCATTCCCAGTTGGCACCCTCCAAGATGAGAGCATCTCCATGCTACCCATCAGAGAGGGGTTTGGTTTTGGTGGTAGATGCCCTAGACACCCAGTACAGCTCTGCAGTGGACTCTTGAGCTCAAGAGAAATGATAACACCCTGGAACAGCTTTAGTTATCTTGTCTTCTTCTCTGAACAGGACAGTGTTGGGAAAATCCATAGAGCTGGTATAGGATGATTACAGTGCTCACCAACAGCTCCTGCATAGGATGGTTCAGAACCTTGGTCTACAAGTGGAGGAGATGGAGAAGTCACTCTGGTTTGGTGCACATATTATCATTCTTGGGTCCTATAAATGTGGCTGTACTTCTGAATTAGGTGATTTCATGGCTCATAAAGACATTGTGGCAAACACTTGCATGTCTCCAACCCACAGCAAAGTGGATCAAAAAAAAAAGTTTTGTGCCTCTGAAAGGGTATGAATATCTGTATACCCACTGTCCACCAGGCTCCGTGGTTGTGGCAGCAGGCCATAAAAAAGAGGTGCAAGATCAACAGTCTCCCAAGGTGAAAGATGCCAAGAAATTGGACTTACTTGGGATCAAAATATGGTCTTCCAGTAGAGAACTTCTAATCAGTCTCTGTTAATCATTGTGACTTCAGTTCTAGGTTGGCTATGTCAAAATGTAAAGAACTCATATCATCTGAGTTTTGATTAGAGTTTGTACCTTGATCGATGAAGGCAAGGCTATAACCAAGATGTCCCTTCAAGCAGGATAGGATACAGTGGATGTGGCAGCTTGTGCCATGGCCAGAGCAGTGGTTAATGAGACAAAGCTTGTCCTTTCAATCTTCAGGCACAGCCTATGAAGTCCAGTATACGAGTCCCTCTTTTCTGGACAGACACATGTGCATCATCATAGTTTGAAAGACTCCCATACAACCTTGAAGTTACCAGGCCTCCATATTTGAGTCTCCTTCCAGAAAACACTTTAAGTCCCAACCTTTGGACCATTTTTATGTGCCACAAAACCAGCAGACACACAACTATTGATGGCAGTAAAACAGGGGTAGAGGAGGAAACAGGCCTATAACTCCTTGTTGGTCTCTGTCACGGGGTAAGCCCACCCTAGCACGCCCCTGTAGGGAAGCTGCAAAGGGTGTGAGCAGAGAGGGTGCCTCCATGATCTACTTAATGCTCAATGTCCACAATAATACTCGGCCCTCACATCAGGACAGCACAGCCTAGTGGCCACAGTGTCAAAAAGTGGCCCTCGGGTTGGGGGAACACAACCTAGTGGCCACAGAGTCACTATCAAAGGGTGTCTTCTATGGAGTACAGTGCCCAAGGAGAGGGGCTCAGGCTGTCCTGCTCCACTGAGCCCCAGCCCCGGGCCCTATCAGTGCCAGGGTGTATGGCACCAGGTCAACAGAGATCCATACTGAAATGCACTCACCTGTTTTCCACTATACCCCTGGCTCAACCCTTTGGGTCCCCTGGGTTACTTGCTACCTGACTATCTGGGATGGCTTCCTGTGAGGCGCTGCTTCTTGCCTTCTTCCCACTTGGGACAGCTGCTGGTGGTTTCCCTGCAGGTCCCCAGGGTTGGCTGGCTGTGGCAAGTGCCTCAGGATGCTCATTGTAGGGCAGTTGTTCCTCTGGGCTCCTTCTGGAGTCAGTTTCTCCCATGGCTTGGGTTGATGCAGCTCCATGTCAGGAGCTCCCAGCAGGTGTCCTCCCTCTTCGCTGGTCAGCCAAGAGTGAACTGAGCTGCTCCCTTTTATACTGGGACAGAAGTCCCAGCATGCTGAGCAGGTCTATAAGGCAGAGCTTCATCTCCCTTAGGCTATAAAGGGCTTGCCTAGTGTGGGGTGTATCCACCCTGTCACAGTCTCTACGTCTGCACCTGCGAGATAATCATCAGGCCCTAAGCAAAATCTTGGACCCTATTCTTACATTTGGGAACAGCTTGTCCCACTTTAACTGGACCTGGGCCAGCATCACATCAGATCAGTGGGTACTAGACATGGTGAAAGAGTGATGTATATCCTGCAGTTTATTTTCTTTCTCCTTTCCATCTTCCCTTCCCATCCCTCTTCAAGGACCCTTCTCACAAGAAACTTCTGACCTAGAAGGTAAAATCACTTCTAAAAGTGGCAGCTGTAAAAAAGGTTTTGGTGGATCACAGAGCTACTTGTGATATTTCCTGATCCCAAAGTTTATATTATTCTTGCTATTTCCTGATTCCAAAGTCCAACAGGGATCACGGGCATATCCTAGACCTGCAGAAACCTGAACAAGTTCATGAAGAAGTTCCTTGTGGTCTACCTGTCATTGATTATCCCTTCTTTGGATGCAGGTGACTGCATGCCAACCTCGATTTAAAGGTTGCATATTTTCGTATAGGCATCTTCCAAAGACAGGCAGCTTCAAAGATTACCATGAAGTACGTGACAGTGGTGATGGCTGTCCTTAGGAAAGTGAAAATAAAAATCTATCCATGTCTGGACAACTGACTCATCATCTATCCTTTGGGCAGATGCTATTGTTGGCTTCTGCTTGTTTATCAGGAACCCAAATTCCATAAAGTGGACCAAGAGAGCTTCATGTGCTCTTCCAACAATTCAGTATTCTGGAATCTGGACCTCATGCTACAAAAGCAAAAGTCAACTTTTGCATCAACCCATGGATAGTTTATAACAGCAGTACTCAACTCAGGGCCTGTCTTCCAGAGAATCATTCAGAGTCAAAAAAGCTCTTATAAGTACCCTGAGAAATGTTCTACCCACCACAACAGGAATCTGCGTAAAACTCCTCAGTCACATGATCTTTTGTATTGTGGTACAAAATGCTTGTCTCAGAAGGGAGACCTCATCAGTCATGACAGGTGTCTGTATACATACCATGCCATCATTTGTGGGACAAGGTAGGAACAATTCTGCACATAGTGAGTTGCTCTTTCCAGTGGTGGCTGAACCCAGTCACACTGTGTAAGTGAATTCCCTTGCAAGACCCGATCCACCAATGTCTCTGGCCATCAATGAGTTGTGTTGCTCACTCAGGACTCCTCAAAACTCTGGGCCAGTGGTTGGTGGGGAAACTGACCCTACATATGAATGTCAGGAAGTTATGAGCTGTATGCCTGGTCTGCCAGGTATTTTAACCCAACCTATAGGGGAAATGTATTTCCTTACTTACAGAAAATGCATGAAGAAGGAGGGAGGAGGTGATTCCTCCCCCTTATGCCAGGAAGTGCTGAGCCTATGAGAGTACTGCATAGCTCAGTCTATTCACCTGGAAATTTTCTACCTCCAAGGCTTTCAGAACACACTGGCAGATCAGCTGACCAGATCCTTTGTCAGTCATCACAAGTGGTTCATTCATCCGGACATATTGAACATTGTTTCCCAGAAGCAGGAGTTTACTCAGATAGACTTGTTAGCAATGAAGCTGAACATGAAATGTCCCCAGTTCTGCTTAGAGTTGGGGCACAGCTAGGAATCACTTTCAGATGGCTTCCTCTTGTCCTGGGGGAAGCAGGGAAGTTTCTTTATGTCTTGCCCTTTTGGCATTTATTCACAAGGTATTATTCAAGATCAAGAAGGACAAAGCCTGGGTGATCCTCATAGTCCCATCATGGTGGCACCAGCACTGGTTCACAATTATACTGATCCACTTGATGGACAAACCAATCTGCCTCCCATTGCTCTTTGATCTAGGGTCTCAGGAGTGCAACGGCTAGGTGAGCCTCCATTATGTCTCATTCTGGACTATCTACTCCATTTGAAGAACAAAGGCCTTGTGATTTCATCCACATGCTTTCTCCTGACTGCAGTCTCAGCCTTCCATCCACTGGTGAATGGCCACACAGTATTCTAGAATCCAGTTTTTTCATGATTTTTGAGAGGGTTAGAGAGTTGGTAACCCATTTTTTTGCCACTGTGAGACCTTAATCTACAGGTGTCAAAGCTCATGGGACCCCCCATTTGAGCCAATAATAACATACTTCTTGATCTATCTATAATGGAAGATAGTCTTCCCAGTGGCCATTACGTCAGCCAGGAAAGCCTTCAAGATTCCGCTCCTCACCTCTAAACTGTCACGTGCTGCTGCTGCTTATTTATTTATTTATTTTTTTAAGGACATGTTGCAATTTCAACTACAACCCTCTTTCCTCCCTAGGGAATTTTTAAGATGATAAGGACATTTTCTCCCAATGTTTCGCCTGAAACTGCATGCTATCAGAGTGGAGCAAAGGCTTCATTCTTTAAATGGTTAGCTGTGCACTGGCCTTCTACATAGACAGGACCATACCTTTGTGAAAGCTCATCCAACTTTTCATGGCTATTGCAGATAGAATGAAAGGTGACACAGTCTCTACTTAAAGGATTTCCTTGCGGATTATGTCCTGCATATGGACACTCTGTAAGCTGACAAAGGTTCCACTTCCTCAATTAACAATATACTCCACAAGGTCATAAGCTTTATTGTTGTTCTTTGTGGTACAGTATACTCCACAGGGTCATAAGCTTTACTGTTGTTCTTTGTGGTATGGATCCTGATTCTGACGTTTGTGAAGTAGCAAACTGCTCATCCATGCATGCATTTACTATACACTGTGTAATTATGCACTAAGAACAAAATGATGCAGCTAATAGTATGCTTCTTGAAATAAAAATACAGAGCAAGATAGAGTCTTTGTTAAATGACTAATAAACTGGCAAAGGGGCATTTCAACTCATGGAGTTTTATACCTGTGCTTCTGGGAGGTCTAGGTATTTCACACCTGGGCTTTTGACCATTTACTCCAACATATGTATATGACAGGTATTGGCTACCATTTCTGATTTATTAGCAATTTTTCAGAGAGTGCAGCAATGTGTGTGTTTTTGACTTTGAGTAAAGCAGATCAGCCTGTGGTGGTGTTTTCAGTTGTCCAAATCTTATTTATTGAAAAGAAACATTTTAGTTGACTGGAGCAGAGGTGAGGAAAGAAATGGAGGGTGGGAGAGATTATTTACAGCAGTAATAGTATAAGCTAATTGGAAAAATACAGTCAAGGTCAGCAGGGCCTTGTCCTCAAGAATTATTATCTATAAAAAAGAAGTAAAATATCTTATAATTCAAAATCATATAGGAAAATCTTTCCATCTTCGTATTCATTCCAATTCACTGACCTACTGGGTGAATATCCCAAACTTCCCAAAGACATTCTTCCCCTACTTCCGTTTCCACAGTCATTAATTTTTAATTACTGACGTCTGAAATGTTTGAAATGCCTGGCCAGCTTATGTCAGAGTAGATAAAAGAAACATTTGTTGAGGTTCAGAAAACTTTCACAAACAAAGTGAAACAAGGACAGTTGTTTTATTGCTAGGTTATTGAAGAACCTTTTGTGTTGTAAAATTAGGCATCTGCATATAAGAAATACATATACATACACAACTACTTTCTGTTTTTGGAGAAAGATTTACTTAATGTAATAGCATATTTTTACTTAATTCTTTTATGCCATTTTTCTCATTAAACTTGCTAACAATCTGCAATCAGGTATATCAGTGTTTGTCATCCTCCTTACGCTAATTATTCCTTTTCAAGTATGTTCAAAAATTCACTTTATTTCTAAGCCAGCTTTCATGAACCTTACAAGCTTCCAGTCATTTAGAACCTTTATAGTATAAATAATTTCTTCAGTGTGATCCTATATTCCAAAAGTCTGTCACCTTTTACTAGATAAGCTCCTTGCCTTTGTTCCAGCTAGGTAAGATGGAAATGAATGTGTATTTTCTCATGGTTGCTGTCTGTCAGGCTGCTCTATCCTTTCAGACAGCCTTGTAAGAAAATGAATAAGTATGATGTTGATAAAGCAGCTTTGGCATATAAACTTGACAGCAAAAAAACCCTCCACCATACCAGTCACTAAAAGAAGATTGACTTCTACTGAAATGCTGTGGTTCAAGGGCATGCTGGTAGCTTGAAAGCCAAATTAATAGGCATATATTTTCTAAACTTTAAAAGAAGAATAATACATTTTTGTACTACCTTCAAATGTTTTGAAGTATATTCTTGCCTCAGAGGACTGAATTCTGTCTTCTCACAACAGTTCTTTCCTTAAAAAGTGCAGATGGACTTTAAAAGCAGATTATGGTAAGATCCTAAATCCACTAGTCAGTTAAAAGACTTTGATTAAATTCAGTATGCTTTGATTAATACCATAAGCATGCATCTTTAATATAGTTGGCAATTGCCCCAGGTACAAATTCCTATGCAGACTATTCTTCCCTGAAGTCCAGATAAACTATATAGGTCTGTATATCTGTGTACTGGCCTTTGTCAAATCAAATCACATTTTTATTTTAAAATAAAATAAAATAAAACAAAAGCAGAGCTCCCAACAATAGAGTTCCCACTTCTGATCACAAGAAGTCTGAGAAGTGACTTCTCCAGGTTTAAGTGGTAACTGAGAATAGAGGGGGTTTTCTGGTAGGTGTTTTTACACAAGGGCCTGACAGAATTGGGCTTTATACACATAAGACTTCAATTAATGGATTTCTGTGCAAGCTTAAAATGGAGGAATAGATGACCTTTTATGTTTCTCTGCAGTTCAGTTAAAATAATAATTTGACAAAATTAGCTTTTAAAGATTAGAATGATAGATGATCAGAGTTGGAAGTGACCTCAGGAGATCCTCTGATCCGACCCCTTGCTCAAAGCAGGAACAACCCCAATTGCATCACCTAGGGCTTTGTCAAGTCATACCTTAAAAATTTCTAAAGATGGGATTCCACCACCTCCCTAGGTAACCCATCCCAGTGCTTCAACAGCTTCCTAGTGAAAAAGATATTTCTAATATCTGATCTAGACCTTCCCCACTGAAACCATTTTTTCCTAGTTCTGACATCTACTACACCTGAGAACAGCTTAGCTACATCTTCTCTAGAACCCCCTTTCAAGTAATTAAAAGCTACTATCAAATCCCCATTCATTCTTCTCTTCTGCAGACTAAAGAATCCTAGTGCTCTCTGATACTCCTCATAAGTCATGCTCTATCCCCCTAATCATTTTTATTTTCCTGTGCCAGCCTTTTTTCAATTTGTCCACATCCTTTCTGTACTGGGGATCCAAAACTGGACACAGTACTCCAAATGAGGCCTCACTGGTGATGAATGGAGGGAAATAATAACTTCTCTTTATCTCCTGGCAGTGTTCCTCCTAATGCAGTTCAATATGCTGTTAGCCTTTTCAGCAATAAGGGGACACTGTTGACTCATATCCAGCTTCTTGTCCATTGTACCCCGGAGGCTCTTTCTTCAGAACTGCTGCCTAGCTAGTGAATCTCCAGTCAATAATGATGCATGGGAGTTTTCCATCCTAAGGGCAGGACTCTGCATTTGTCTTTGTTGAACCTCATCAGATTTCTTCTGGCTCAATTATCTAATTTGTCAAGGTCACATTGAATCCTATTCCTGCTCTCTAGCATATCTATCATTTCCCCACCACTTAGTGTCACCTGCATACTTCCTGAGGGTGCAATCCACCCCATCCTCCAGACCTCTAATGAAACAGTTGAACAAGGCTGGCCTAGCACTGACCACAGAGCACTCTGCTTCTTACTGACTGCCAACTAGACAGTGAGCCATTGATCCTGATGATCTAGCTAGCTTTCCACCCATCTTCTACTCCATTCACCCAACCCATACTTTAACTTGCTGGCAATAATACTGTGGGAAGCTGAATCTAAAATGTTGTTAAAGTATGCCATATTCACCATTTTCTCCACATTCACAGATCCTGTCATCTCCTCATGGAAGTCAGTCAAGTTGGTCTAGGATACTGGTCTCAAACTCATTCAGTATCGGGGGCCACATTCGAAGGCAGGACACCTATCGTGGGTCATGCAGCTGCATGGGTTCCCCGACCATTTCCCCTTCCATGTTCAGAGCAAGAAAGTGTCATTTTGCAGTCATTTTCTGATCATTTAAAAAAAAAAAAAGTCCTGATGTGGCCCATGAGTTTGACACCCCTGGCTAACATGACTTGTGCTTGATGAATCCATGCTTACTTTTCCTGATCTTCTCCAAGTGCATCAAAATGGATTTCTTGAGGGGCTGCTCCAGGATTTTTCCAGTGACTGAGATGAGCATGATTGGTCTTAGTTCCCTGGATTCTCCTTCCCTCTTTTTGAGGAGGGGCACTATATCTGCTTTTTTCCAATCATCCAGCGCCTCCCCCAATTGCCATGAGTTTTCAAAGACTCAAAGTCTTTGCCATGAATTTTCAAAGTTTCCAATGGCTCTGAAAGCACATTAGCCAACTCCTTTAGTACCCTTGGGATGCATTGCATCTCACCCCTTGGACTTGTGCATGTCCAGCCCTTATAAATAGTCCTCAAACTGGTCTGTCAGCACGGAGAGTTGCTCACCTCCTCCCCACTCCGTGCTGTCCTCTGCAGTAGTCTGGGAGTTGATCTTGCCTGTGAAGATAGAGTTAAAAAAAAATTGTATAGTTCAGCTTTTTCCACATTATCTATCACTAGCTTGATTCCCCCACTATGTTAAGGGCCCCACACTTCCCTGACCACTTTCTTATTACTAACATGCTTGTCAAAACACTTTTTGTTATCCTTCATGTCCCTTGCTAGCTCCAACCACAATTGTACTTTGCCCTTTTTGATTTCATTCTTGCATGCTTGAGCAGTATTTTTCTATACCTGCTCGGTCATCTGACCAACTTCTACTTCTTGTAAGCTTTCTTTTTGTGCTTAAGCTCACCAGACTTCTTTGTTAAATCAAGCTGGCCACCTGCCATATTTGCTATTCTTTCTATATGTCAGGGTGGTTTGTTTCTGCACCCTCAATAAGATTGCTTTCTGTTTTTGTTTCCTTTTGTTTTAAATACATTCAGCTCTCTTGGATTCCTTTTCCCCTCAGATTCCCAGGGATCCTGTCTATCAGCTCCCTGAGGGAATCAAAGTCTGCTTTTCTGAAGTACAGGGTTCACATCCTGCCATTCTCCTTTCTTCCTTTTGTTAGGATCCTGAACTTCAGTATCTTATGGTCACTGCTGCCCAAGTTACCACCCACTTATACTTGCCCTACCACTTATTCCCTGTTTTTGTGCAGCAAGTCAGTGGAAAAATGGTTATGAGGGGAATGGTAGGTTCTTCCAGCGCTTGCAGCAGGAAGTTTTCTTCAACACTGTCAGAATACTTCCTGGATTATCCATGTTCAGTTGTATTGTGATGAGCAGGTGGTTGATGTCCCCCACAGAATCACATCCTGTGATCTGTAAACTTTCACTGGTTGTCTGAACAAAGCCCCATGTACCTCATCCTCCTCATGTGGTGGTCTATAACTGATGCTGACCATGACATCATGCTTTGTTGCTTATGCCTCTGAACTTATCCCAGATATTCTCAACAGGCTTGTCTCTAGTTTCATGCTGGAGCTCTGAGCAGTCATTGCTCTCTTACATACAGTGTAATTCTACCTTTGTTCCCTACCTGTCCCACCAGAACAGTTGATACCCATCCATGAGAATTTTTCAGTTCTTTGAATTACTCCAAGTCTCAGTTATTTCAATCACACCATAACTTCTTAGTTATGCCAGGACTTTTCAATATGGGGAAAGAGGAAGGGGACTGAAGTGAGATTTTACATACAAATGGTCTCTCACAAAACAGCAACTACTATTTTGTGCTGATTTGTCCTATACATGAGAATTCTAGAAGCAGAATTTCATAAATCCAGGATGTTTCCTTTAATATTTTTATATGTTGCTCTAATTTCAGAAAGAAGACATTAATTTTCTTTGTATTTTAAAAGAACTAGAAAACATGTAATAAATGGAAATTTTATGACAAAGTAACTAAATGTAAACAAAGTCTGTAACTGACAAGAAAAGTATATAAAACTGTAAGAACTGTGGAAATCAGTAATGACAAAATGTGTTATGTTGATAGACAGCTTACACATACAACTGGTTCAGAAAGTAGTTACATGAGGTAAGCTAATGACCTTGCACTTAAAATTTTGGATGTGTTGACTGACGAGTTCATTTGGCCTCTGACTGAGAATCATGGCTTACAGATTGCATATTTTTTAAACACTACCCCATAATAGTTGTGCTAATACCACAAATTTAATGAAATTTCGTATAATAACTAGTCATATGAGTTTTTCCCAAAGCTGGTCTGCCTAGTCAGTGCATCAGAAGGGTATGCCATATAAGCAGTAGATACTTGAGGGGGAAAAATATAAAATTTACATATGGGACTGCATTTTGATACCAAAATAATTGGGAACAATTATACTTTGTGGCTACTCAGCTAACTTAGAGGTGCAAGGCAATTTTTGAGAAGCCATCTATACTAAATCAGTCTCCAGGGTTTCAAGCTTGCTACTCAGAAAAGGAGGAACAGTGACCACTTGTAAAAAGTTTGGTTTAAGTGACTTGCCCAGCATCATGTAGCAACTTCTTGGCAGAGATAGAATCCAGGTCTGTTCAGCAGTATTCAACTGTTTTTAACCATGAGACTTTCCCTGTAATCCCCCTTACTACCCACCTTCCAACTTCTGTAACAAATGAGATGAAGATGCTACAACCAAGTCTTATTCACTGCTCAACTCTCATTATGTTCCAGACCAGATTCACCCTACACACCAGATGACATGATAAGGGTGATGCAGAACAATTAATAGGTGATCCTGTAGAAAAAGACTATAAATTTCCAAATAAAATGGTATAAGCAACCTTAATTCAGACAATTCCTAATTTTTTGGATTCTTGCCTTTGTGACCTTATTTTTTTTAATTTAGTTTTGTAATTTCCTAATTAAAAAAAACAAAACAAAACACCTGTAAAAGCAAATTCCATCATGCAGCATTATACTGGCACCCACATCAATCTTCAGCAAGGTTGGAACCCTTAGCCCCACAAAGCCCTCTGGCCAATGAGCTAAACTAATAACAGATAATAGAATCATAGGGTTGGATGGGACCTCGTGAGGTCTAGTCCAACCTCCTGCTAAAAGTAGGACCACTCTCACTAAATCATCCTAGCCTGGGTATTGTCTAACCAGACCTTAAATATCTCCAAAGACAGAGATTTTACCACCTACCTAGGCAACACACTCCAGTGCTTCACCACTCTGTAGGTCAGGGGTCTCAAACAAGCAGCCCACAGCATGCATGTGGCTCCTAAAGCTATTTCCTATGGCTCACAATGACACTATTTTTAACAATATCTGCAATATCATTGTATGAAAAGGTTTCAGTAGTGTACCCCTCAGGCTAATGTACTGGTCCTCATGCAGCCCTCGTGTTGATTTGAGTTTGAGACCCCTGCTTTAGGGCTTTGAGAAACTTGTTTCACACAGCTGTATGTCAAAGTGCATTACAGAGCTTTTTTGTGTGCAGGAGCAGGGTCACATAGTGGGTTAATGCTTTGGTCTGCTGTATATGCTAGAGTCTCATCTTGCCTTTCCATGCACTAATTTAGTGTGTAGACAGCTTAATTTTCAAAGTTACAAATTGGTAACACTGAGAACTCTTTCCATTCTCAAAGCATGTTATTTTCTTGATCCATCATGCCCAATGCTGGCCCGTCTGTTCTTTGAACCAGTTAGTGAAAGTCCATTCATGGCTATACAGTTGCATCCGAGTTTAGTAACCTTCCTTTTTAAATAAGAGACACGGTCCTTTATCATGGGCAGAGGCGAGTGTCAAAATGTCATAGGCCTATTGTAATATGACCGCACCCTTGATGCACAATGATAGGTTTGCCAGTACATTGTTCTACTGAACTTCTTTTGAAATGCCTTAAACTTTTTTTAATCTGCTTATTTTTTGTTGTTGTTTGTTCAAAAAGTATCATGACCTTCTGCTATCTCCCATGATTGTTTTTGGTACACATCTTTGTTTTAATGAAGTCGTTAGCTTTTTAAGGATTTATCTCAACACAGGCAGCCTTCTGTTTAATGAATGGCGAGTTAATATCTTTTCTTGAGATCAAAGTTTAAACTTGCCTAATTTGTTATAACAGTTACAATTAAAGGACCCCGTAGTTATATGTTTCAGTTGTTGCTGTTTATCAGACAGATGCTTTTCTCAGAAGGTCATCCTACCACAGCCGTCATCCATAGCCTTCCGGAGTTACAGAATTTAGAGGGCTATAGATATTTTTCTGTTTTCCTTATTGTGCAAATAACCTGTGCCGTGAGTCCAGACACCCATTCCATGTCCATTTTCAATGCTGAGACTAAAACTAATAAGGTTTAGTATTGTTTACTGTTTTAAGACATTTTGTAAAAGTACATAGAAAAGATGCAGATTTTCAACAGTACTTTTAAAAATCATAGCCATAGTTTTCAATATCCAACTTCTTGCTCACAGAATATCTGTGTTTTTCTAAGTGCAAACTGCATTTGTCTATGCACATGGTTTACGTGGAGAAAACTGCACTCACAGTTTTGGAGGCCGGATTAAAAATTGGTTACTTGATACCACAAGGTACAAAAACATCAGGAGGAAAAAGATATATTTTTTTAACTTATTTGCAACTTTATCTTGAACCTCTATTACAGAGACGTAGTGTCTGGTATGCTCAGGGAGGGCAATGTAGCTTACACATTTTTTTGAATTTTTTTACTGTTAAAAATAATTTATTAAACTAGATTGGATTTCACACTAGTTCTAAGAGTGGCAAGATGCTGATCCAGTGAAAAGGACATTAAACAATTAAACTACAGAGCTTTGTATAAACTCAAAAATTTGTCTTGTTCACCTACAGAAACTCATGCAATAAAAGATATTACCTACTACCTTTACCTCTTTAACATCCTGAAACAACACTACTACAATAACTCTGCAAGCAAACAAACTACAAACAATTAAACTTTTTGGATGGCACAGTGAACTAAACAAAGTGCTGCCCCTATAAATAGAAGTAGAGAATAGGGAAACAGAATACCTGTGTGTTGTGCTGTTGCTCCTTATCAATAGGCATAGTTTTTCCATGAAATTTTACCGTAGTTGACAATTCGAGTGTTTAGGTACCACATTTCTTGTCAGTTCCTATGGTGTTGCTGCCACTGTTATTTCTTAAAACTACCCTACTCGCTTATGGAAGTGAAGAAATAGATTGACAGAGCCAGGCAGGTACCCCAAAATCAGCTACTACAGGAGAAGCCCAAAAAAGAAAACAGAATGCCTCTAGTCATCATCTACAACCCCCAAGTCAGACCTCCACAGCATATCCTCAGGAATTTACAGCCTATTCTACAAGACAACCCCTAGCTCTCTCAAGCCTTGGGAGACAGACCTCTCCTTGCTTACAGACAGCCCTCCAACCTTAAACAGATACTTGCAAGTAACTACAGACCTAACAACAGAAGCATTAAAGGAGGCACATATCCCTGCAACAAACCACTCTGCCAACTTTGCTCACATACCTGCACAAAAGACACTATCACAGGACCTAATAAAACCAGCTACTCTATGAAAGGCTCATTCATCCACTCATCCACCAATGTGATTTATGCCATCATGTGTAAGAAATACCCCTCTGCCTTATTTATTGGACGAACTGGACAGTCTCTGCACTTAAGAATAAATAGGCACGAAGGTGACATCAGAAATCACAACATTCTATAACCCGTGGTTCAGTATTTCAATTTTTGTGATCACTCAGTTAATGATTTGCTAATTGACGTGCTCAGACAGACAAATATTAGATCAGGGCTTCAAAGAGAAGCTCCCAAAATTGAATTTATTTGCAAATTCAACTACATTGCCTCAGAACTTAATAGGGACATTGGATATTTCTCTCATTACAACAGGTTCTTCTTCGAGTGCTGCTCTTGTCCATTCCACTGTAGGTGTCTGCACGCCCCGTGCACGGCACGCCGGAAACTTTTTCCCCTAGAGTACCCATAGGGTCGGCTGCAGCGCCCCCTGGAGTGGCGCCGTCGCCACTCCCTATATAAGCCTAGCCGACCCTGCCCCTCCTCAGTTCCTTCTTACCGCCCTGTCGGTCGCTGGAACTTTCCTTGGCCTCGAGCGTTTTGCACGTGGCCAGTGGAGTACCCATTTACAGTTAGGACTGTTCTGTTTTTTTGTTTTGTTTGTTATTTTACTATTGTCAGTTTAGTTTGCGAAGTTCGAGCCCGCCCCGGGCCCGGGGCTGGGCTATGCCGGGTTTCAAAACCTGTGGCCAATGCGGGAAGTCTATGCCATTGGATGACCCGCATGACAAGTGTCTCTTCTGCCTGGGCGAGGCTCACTTGGTAGAGAAGTGCAGGTTCTGCCGGAGCTTCAAGCCCAGAACACAGAAGGACCGGATCCAACGTTTGAAGCTTCACATGATGGAGGAAGCTCTTCGTCCGGTGCCCGCAGACTCGGGATCCAGCACGGCACCGTCGGTGCAGAGTGCACTGGCTTCATCGGCGCCGTCGGCGGTACCGAGATCTAGCCGCACGAAGACGTCCCGGGAGCCCCGGCGCCGTTCGGAGTCACCGATACCGCCTAAGAAGAAGTGGGCGGATAAGGGGCACTCGCCGCACCTCGTGGCTAAAGGGAAGGACACTGGTCAGAGCCGGGTGAGCCGACCTATTTCCCTTTCACCAGAGTCCGTGCTGGACCGCCCCACGATTCAATTCAGCCCGGTGTCGTCCCCCTCGCCTACCAGGGACATACTGGGGGAGGAGTTGACATTACCCGCCACACCGGAGGCGTTCGCGGCGGCACAGGCTCTGTCAAGCCACACGACACTAACGGCACCGGCTCTAGCGAGACATACGGCTCCAACGGCACCAGCACCACTTGCGGCGCCGACGAAAGGTGCGGCACCAAGACCGGTACCGTCTCGTGGGAAGCCGACACCGCTCACGGCGAGTCGTGGCAGGTCCTCGGCACCGGCCTCTGACCAACGGGGCCGTTCACCTCCGCCGCCCCCGTCGGTACCGGCGACTACGGCTCCCCATAGTCGTTCTCCGAGCGTATCCCGGCACCGCGCTGTGGCGTCCCGGCACCGGGAACGCAGAGATGAGAGCCGGCACCGCTCCCCAATCCAGTCCTCGTCGGCATCGCCGTGGTCACCTCGATCCAGCCCCTCGGTGAGCTCAGTGGAGGAGTCGGTACCGCGGGGCTCGCATAAGACTGGAAGCTCGCAGGCACCACAGGCTTCAGCGGTACCGCCATTCCACCCCCAGTGGGCAGCTTGGCAGCCGGGGACACAGTGGCCGTTTTTGACCCCATGGTCCATCCAACAAGGGCCGACCTTTGGCACAGGGACCCTTATGCCTAGTTCCGGCGGTGGGAATCCTCCGTCCTCAGCGCTGGGCGCACCACCCGGTACCGGGGATGCTTCGGAGGTGGAGTCCCTGAGGGACGATCAGGACCGGGCGAGCTTAACCAGCGCTGGCCGCAGCACACGGTCCAGAGCATTGTCAGGGGGTCCGGAGTTTGAGGAATCCTCCTCTTTGCCGCCCGATGAGGCTGTGGCGGGCGCTAAGCCCTTGGGTATCCCGGATGATGCTGGGGCTCATCAAGAGCTCCTCCGGCGAGTGGCCTCGGGACTGAACATACAGGCCGAGGAGATCACTGAGGAGACTGATCCGATGGTGGATATCCTGATCCCTGAAGGTCCGGGCCGGGTGGCTCTTCCTTTTATCAAGACCATACAAAATACCACCAAGGCCCTCTGGCACGCTCCAGCCTCAATTCCCCCTACGGCCAAGCGTGCTGAGAGAAAATACTTTGTGCCTTCTAAAGGCTATGAACATTTTTATTCTCACCCCGCCCCCAGCTCTCTGGTGGTAGCCGCAGCAAATGAGTGGGAGAGGCAGGGTCGTCCGGGATCGACCCCTAAATCCAAAGAGGCCAAGAAGCTGGACCTTTTTGGACGGAAGGTCTACTCGACGGGAGGATTACAGTTAAGAATAGCAAACCAGCAGGCTATTCTCAGCTGGTATATGTTTAATGCCTGGTCGGCGATGGAGCGGTTTACTGACTCTTTAGAGCAAGGCTCAAGAGCAGCCCTGGCAGCTTCCGTCAAGGAGGGTAAGGTCGTATCGAAGGCCTTGCTCCAGTCGGCCTTGGACGCGGCAGATGCGGCAGCTCGCTCCATGGCTTCCGGGGTTACTATGCGGCGTAGCTCATGGCTGCAAGCCTCGGGTCTCCCTCACGAAGTGCAGGTCACTTTACAGGACTTACCCTTCGAAGGCCCTGAGCTGTTTTCGCAGCAAACGGACAATCGCCTGCAAACTTTAAAGGACTCCAGGGCGTTGATTAAGTCCTTGGGCCTGCATACACCAGCAAGCCAGAGGAAGCCATTTAACCCCCCCCCCCTCAGGTTAGACCTTTTCGCCGCCATCAGGAGGACGAAAGGCGAAGGGGGAGGAATTTTCGTAGACCCTCAGGACGTCAGTCCAGCAACCAAGGAACCACCCATCAGCAGGCCACCCAGAAAAAAGCCTTTTGACAGCCACAACGAGAGTGACGTAACAAAGGCCAGAGATCCAGAGACGCCCATGTTCCACAACAGACTGTCCCGATACGCGCCGGAATGGCGCAGGATTACAAACGACCGCTGGGTGCTCAAGACAATTGAGGAGGGCTATTCCCTCCAATTTTCTTCGTTACCCCGGCGGCGCCGCCCTGCATTGTGTGGTCCCCTGCAGGATCAGGCCCACCAGCAAATTCTACGGGGGGAGTTACAGGCCCTCCTCCAAAAAGGAGCGGTGGAGAGGGTGCCCCCAACTTGCAAGGGGAAAGGTTTTTACTCTCGATACTTCCTTATTCCCAAGGCAAAAGGAGGTCTGCGACCCATTTTAGATTTAAGGCGCCTCAATCGGCACCTTCGAAAGATCAGGTTCCGGATGGTATCCCTAGCCTCCATAGTCCCGTCTCTGGACCCAGGCGATTGGTACGCCGCCCTCGATTTGCAGGACGCATATTTCCATATTCCAATCAACCCCCGGCACAGGAAGTTTTTACGCTTTGTCCTCGACAAGACGCACCTACAATTTACGGTGCTCCCCTTTGGCCTGTCAGCAGCCCCGAGGGTATTTACAAAGTGCCTAGCGGTGGTAGCAGCGTACCTCAGGAAACAAGGGGTTACCCTGTTTCCCTATTTGGACGATTGGTTGATTGTGGGCAGATCTTGCCAAGAAGTACAGTCCCACCTGCGCTTGACTCAGTCAATATTCAGCCGGCTGGGGCTGCTGGTGAACATTCAAAAGTCGGTGCTCATCCCGGCACAACGGATAGAGTTCATAGGGGCGGTCCTCGACTCAAGGGCAGCGAAAGCGAGCCTTCCCTCTGCAAGGTTCCAAACTATCAAGCAGCAGGTGGATTCTTTAACGAGCTTTCCGCTAGTCACAGCCCGGGAATGCCTTCGCCTCCTAGGCCTCATGGCAGCGTGCACCTTTGTGGTTCCCCTTGCCCGCCTACGTATGAGGCCGTTCCAGCTGTGGCTGGCGGGGGTGTTCCACCCAGTATCAGACAGTTTGGACTTAATGGTAACGGTGCCTGCATCCGTGCTAGAGACCCTTCGTTGGTGGGCTTGCGAGACCAACCTGTGCTCAGGAGTTCCGTTCCGCATTACCCAGCCGTCGCTTCATCTGACAACCGACGCCTCGGATGTTGGCTGGGGAGCGCACCTCAACAGCCTCAAGACGCAAGGCCTGTGGCCGGTGGAGGACTCCCGGTTGCATATCAACGTGAAAGAGCTCAGAGCAGTGCGACTAGCATGCGAGGTGTTTCGGGAGCACCTTCGGGGTCACACGGTGTTGGTGCGTACAGACAACACCACCGCGATGTTTTACATCAACAAACAGGGTGGCACTCGCTCCCGTCGTCTATGCCAGGAAGCCATGAGACTCTGGGAATTTTGCATCCTGCACAAGATTCGCCCGGTAGCGTCATATATACCGGGACTCTGGAACTCCCTGGCGGATGAGCTCAGCAGGAAATTTATGACACACGAGTGGGCTCTCCACCCAGAGGTGGCGAGGGCCATTTTCCAAAGGTGGGGGCTTCCCCATCTGGATCTATTCGCCTCTGAGCTCAACAGGAAGTGTCGGGACTTCTGCTCCTTTCAGGGGCGCAGCCCCGGGTCCAAGGGGGACGCCTTCCAGCTCCACTGGGGGCAGGAAGGGTTGCTGTACGCTTTTCCCCCAACTCCACTTGTGCCCAGGGTGCTGTGGAAGCTGAAGGAGGACAGGGCGAGAGTTATTTTGGTTGCCCCGGCGTGGCCGAGACAACACTGGTTCTCAGCCCTAATGCGATGGTCCAGGCGCAGCCCTATACAGCTACCCCTCAGACTGGACTTGTTATCCCAGGACGGCGGTCACCTCCTACATCCCAACCTGGAGGCCCTGCACCTCCACGCATGGTACCTTCATGGTTGACGGCCAGCGAGCAGCTGTGCTCCTCGCCGGTAAGGGAGGTCCTGCAGGGCAGCAGAAAGCCCTCTACAAGGGCTACATATATAGCAAAATGGAACAGATTTGCACTTTGGGTTGGTGAACAAGGGCAAGACCCAGCACGGGTCTCAGTGCACACCATATTGGACTACTTATGGTACCTGAAGTCGAGGGGGCTGTCAGTGTCGTCCCCAAAAGTCCACTTAGCAGCAATTGCGGCCTTCCGCAGAGACTCCGAGTGCAACGCCCTTTTCTCCATCCCCATAGTTAAAAGACTTTTAGCGGGCCTCTCGAGACTGTACCCGACCCTGAAACCGCCCACGCCCCAGTGGGATCTAAATGTGGTCCTGTCATGACTTACCAGGCCACCTTTCGAACCCTTGGCGACGTGTTCCCTCCTGTACCTGTCGTGGAAGGTCGCCTTCCTCATGGCCATCACGTCCGCTCGAAGGGTGTCAGAACTGCGGGCATTAGTAGTGGAGCCCCCGTACACCCTGTTTTTTAAGGACAAGGTACAACTGCGACCGCACCCTTCTTTTAGGCCCAAGGTGGTGTCTCAATTCCACGTAAACCAGGACATTTGCCTGCCTGTGTTTTATCCAAGACCTCATGCATCAGAGGGAGACAGGACTCTCCACTCTCTGGATGTGCGTAGGGCATTAGCCTTCTATATAGAAAGGACAAGACCGTTCCGCAAGTCCCCCCAGCTCTTTGTGGCGGTTGCGAACTATAAAAAAGGCCAGCCGGTGTCTACACAGAGGATCGCGGCCTGGATTAAAGACTGCATTAAGGAATGCTACAAGCTGGGTGGCAGACACCTGCCGAGGGCGACGGCCCATTCAACTAGGGCCCAAGCGACCTTGACGGCCTTCCTAGCGGGGGTACCAATCGCGGACATATGTAGAGCGGCGACGTGGTCATCCCCGCACACCTTCGCGCAGCACTACGCCATTACCCATCAAGCGCAGCAGGACGCAGTGGTGGGGAGAGCGGTGCTGCAGACGGTCTCTCTGTGATGTCTCCCACCTCCAAGGTAAGGCTAGATAGTCACCTACAGTGGAATGGACAGGAGCAGCACTCGAAGAAGAAGAAGGGGTTACTTACCTGTAACCGGTGTTCTTCGAGAGGTGTGCTCCTGGCCATTCCAATCCCTCCCACCTCCCCTCAGACAGTAGGGTAGAAGGAACTGAGGAGGGGCAGGGTCGGCTAGGCTTATATAGGGAGTGGCGACGGCGCCACTCCAGGGGGCGCTGCAGCCGACCCTATGGGTACTCTAGGGGAAAAAGTTTCTGGCGTGCCGTGCATGGGGCGTGCAGACACCTACAGTGGAATGGCCAGGAGCACACCTCTCGAAGAACACTGGTTACAGGTAAGTAACCCCTTCTTATTTGACCTCATCTTCCTCTGTATACTGTTTCCCAGTGTTTGAATCTTTATAACTGTTTTGATTTGCTTTTACAGTGTGACCTGTTCCCATGACTTAAACTTCCCAGCATTTATTTCCTCTCATACTGTAAATTCCCCCATTTTCAAAGCGTCTGAGAAAGTGAGATTTTCTCCCACAAAAGTTCATGCAATAAATAATTGTGTTAGTCTTTAAGTGCCACAGAACTCCTTATTTGTTTTACTAGAATATACAATACCCACTGTTGCTGTTCTGTAGTCCCTGGAGGAATCAGTCTGCAGCAAGATTATCTATCCCATCTTTACTGTCAGCTTTAACAAATGAAGTATCTTAGTCTGCAACTGTTTGAACATCTTTTCTCTTGTGATATTACTGATATTTTGTCTTTTTGTAGATGGAAGCAGTACAATAAAGTAACAAAAATGAGAGTCAATCTTTATCTCATTCAGAGTTTTTCAATTTTTTTCCTGTAATAAACAATTAACAAGAGCTAGGAGCCACTCATGAATGCATAATTAGATTTAATTTCCACATCTGAGTGATTTTGCATGTGAAGTATGAACACAGAGGTATTTACATTTTGCTGCTGCTAACAAACAATTCTCACTCATCTGTATGAAGAGTTTCTTCAACAATAATCCTCTGTTTGTGTAAAACTGAGATATTTCTATTTTAACTTGTAATATGTATTCATATAATTATTCAAAAAGGTAGAAAAGTATACGCTAACCATACTATGTTTTGACTGATATGTTGTTACAAAGATCACAGTTAAAATTTTCAAAAAGCACCTAAGTGATTTAGGAGCCAAAGACCTATATTAAAAATTTACTCTGGTACTTAAGGTTAGATTCACAACAGGATTTAAGGGTTTAATTGAGGCTTTATGTACTTTAACATCAGACTTAGGCATCCCGGCTCTCCCAGGACTCACAATGCTCCTACTTAGGTGCCACCAAATATCGGAGGTACCTAAACTTGCTTGGTGACTGAATCTTTGTAGTAAGACCTCCCTCGATGCTTATGTTTATGCCTCTGAGCATGTGCAGTACTGCCCGACTCTAGAGGACATGACACCTAAGGTCCAGCACAAATGCACAAATTAAGAAAATAGACAATGCCTCCACTAGCCACTTGTTAGTCCAAACTAAGAAGTTCAAGGTTAGTTTGAACTAACATTGTGTTTATAAGATCAAACTAACTGTCTGTTTTAGTTCGTAGGAATGTTTAGTTCAAACTAGAACGTGTGGTTACTTCGAACAAACTGGCTTAGTTCAAACTTAAGAAGTTTGAACTAAGTGTCAGTCTGTGGCCACATCACATCTAGTTTGAATAAGTGCTTAAGTCCAGACTAACCCCCGGTACTAACCAGTTCAAACTAAGAAATTTCTTAGATCGAACTAGGGAAAGCCTAGGGTGGCCATGGGCTAAGTTAGTCTGGACTAAGCCTTCTTATTCCTGACTAACTTGCCAGTGTAGAAATAGCCAGGGGTGTCGCTGGCTGCGGGAGAGACCCGGGGCATGGACCCAGGCCCCGCCCCCGCCCCGCAGGCCCCGTCCCCAGTCTACAGGCCCCGCCCCTGGCCGGGGACAGGGCCAGGCCGTGCATCCCTCGTGAGGGAGGGGGCTGCCATGGCCTGCCAGGCCATGGATCGCCAGCTGGGGACAGGGCCGCTGTGGCTGCTGGCGGCTGGGCCCCGGGGTTCGGGGCACATGCCCTGGCGTGCCCAGCGCCAGCGACGCCCCTGGAAATAGCCACATAAGCATTCCCTGGCCAAAACTTTTTGTAGGGGCCAATCGAGTAAGTGGTCTCAGAACTTGCCTTTTGGTTTGGGCACAGTAAATGAGCTCATACAATATAATGCAAAGGAGGATGATCTCCTTCATAATGTTCAGCCTAACGGTTGAGATGCTCACCAAGGATGAGAGAAAACCTTTATTTAAGTCCGTCCTCTACCTAAGAAGGGATCTGAATAGGGATCTGCTACCACTTTGTACATGCTTTCACCATTGAGATTTTGACATTGTCTGGCTTTAGAGAATCACTCATTATTTTCATATTAATAATATTTCATATTTGCTGTAACTCATATGCGATATGCCATGTTTGGTACCAATGAAAAGGTTGTAATTCGCTAGGCAGGATTCTGTGGTTTATATGTAGGTGTTGCATCAGCATTAGAAGTTAGGAATATGTTTGTTCTATTTGTGTTCCAAGTTATTTGATTCTGAGACACTTCCAGAATGAATGCCTGCAACCATTGTTTCATTAATGGCCCATTAGGGAAGCTCTCCGGTATAGTGGGTCCAGTGAGAAACCTATTGAACCCCTAAAACTTGCCCATGTGACTCAACTCCATTTTGATTTGCAAAGACTCTGAACAGCATGGGGAGGGAAAGAGGTGATAAAGGCAGCAGCAGCATCACCATTTTGTCTTCAGTACCCAGTGTGCAACCAACACCAACCTCTGGAACTGTTCTGTGATTGATCAAAGGACTGAGACCCACCCAGTACTGGATGTTTATCAGAGGAATTGGACTAACCTGCAAACTCCAAATTCTCCAAAGACTTGCTTTCTGTGGACTCCAGATCATTTGTATGTATGTGATTCACTTTGACCCTTTACCATTTCTCGTATTTTTTTTTTTATATTAAACCTTTAGTTTTAGATACTAAAGGATTGGCTGGCAGTGTGCTATTTTGGATAAAATCCAAACCTATATTGTTCTTGGTGATGTGGCTGACCCTTTGGGGACAGGAAGACCTATTTCTTTAAGAGACCCCATGGCTAGGTGGGGACTGGAGGAGCTGATGTGTAATAAAAGGGGGTTGTTTTCTTTTGTTATGCTTCGTGATGACTGGAGTGGGGAATCAGAAGCATGTTTTGTTACTGACTGGGAGACTGTTTTAAGTACCATCTGTCAGTGCTTTGGGGGTTTGGACCCTGGTTTTGCAGCTTGCCCTGATTTTGGTGCATTCAGGAGGGTTATCCCAGGATCCCCTGGTCACAGAGCTATTGGACAGCCTGCTGAGAAACTCCCTCAATCTCTTCTGTTGAAGCTGTTCCACTTTGAAGGATGAAAGAATCATTATGCCAGAGACCAAATGAGCACCCAACAGGATGAGACTGACTCTAGCCTGGTGGTTAGCTTGCTGATGTGAGAGTCATGCCCTCTGCTTTTTAAAAATAACTTTTTAAGAATTATTTGTCCATAATTGAGCAGCTTCAGCTGGAAAGACTGAAGGAAGCCTGTATCAAATAGCTCAGGAGTTGAAGCACTCCCCTCAGAGGTGATCAAATCTATTCCTGCCCTCAGTTGAGAGAAGACTTGAACCAGAGGCTGTCACAATCTATGTGAATACTGTAACCACTGGACTAAAAGTAGTGTGGTTGGGGTCTCCTGTCTCCTTACCTGGTCTTTTGCAAAAATAATAGAGGCACCTAACCCCAGGTCATGGTGTGCCATGGAGAATCCCAAGTAGAGGGAAATGCTAAAGTTCAGAGGTGGGGGTTGGGAGCCTTAGAATGGCCCCTGGCCTTAGCATCTGTCATTGGCCAGTTTAGCCACAGAGTCACCTACCATGCTGGCTTTTGTCAATCACATTCTGAGCCACCTCTCTTCTTCATTCATTGTATAGGAAGCCTAGGCGCCTAATCTAAACTATGTTAATTGCAGTGATTTCCTAGGAGTCTAAATTCCTTTGTCAATTTGTGCCTTATCGTATTGAAATTCAAGCATTAAAGTCTGAGTTAAACTGTAAAGCACTTAGAAACCCATTCTAAACTTGACAGTGCCAAGTGGAGAGGAACGGATGGCACAGTATATTGGTTATTGTTTACAGATCTTTAAAATATCTAGGCACAACATAGTACGTTGTTATTAAAAAGCAACTCGCACTCTCTGTTTAACTGAGGTAACAAGTGAGACTTTTCATCTGAATTAGGGTTGCAGAGTGTGAGTAAGGGTTGCAAATTAGAACACAATTATTGTAGCAAATAAATTAAACAGTACATTTTAATAATTTCTGATAAAACAGGGATCTTTTGAAACATAGTTGTGCTTGGAGCACATTTTAGTCACCTGTGAAAAACAGGGCTTTTATAATGGCAATGTGAACAGAATGTGAACAAACCCAGCAGGCAGCATTCTAACAGAATAGTGTTTTATTGAACTTTTGCTTCCTATTTCTGAAAGTAAGCTCTATGGTGTTGTACACTCCACCAGTAGAAAATAGCCTGCAGTGTGAGGTCTGGAGGTCAAGGTGAAGGTGAAGGCACTTGAAAGTTTCAAGGACCACACACAAGCAAAAAAGACATATCCCAAGTGAAACAATACTAAAATATTATTTACCCTGTTAAATTACACCACATAAAGGCTGTGTAGTTTGGAGGGTCAGGAGTCAGGTGGCTTGAGTTCCAGTCAGTCCTGGCTCTGATCAGGGCTGGTAAGCATGGTAAGTGTTGCAGGGGGGCACTGACGTTTGAGGGGCACCAAAATAGGGACTGCAACGTTGCGCTGCCCTGTGACATCATTCATCTGCCGCAACGTCTGCTAGGCTGCAGGGGGTGCCAGAAACCCTAGTGCGATTCCTGGCTCTGATACTGACTGGCTGTGTGTTCTTGCCCAAGCTATTTCACTTCCATTTGCTTCAGTTTCCCTGTAAATTTGGGATGAAGTTATGTACTTGTTTGAGGAGAGTATTCTGAGCATTATCTAATGATAGTACTGTGCTTTTAACATTTAAAGTGCTATAAAAACTCGCAGCATTGTTGTTATTGCACTTACGTCATAGAAATTAGTAAATGTTGTTAACACTGTGCCTTGCTAACACTCAGTATTATAAAAGTAAAAGGGTAATATCTCTTTTCATAATGCCACTATAATTTTTGTATATATTTTTCTTTCATTACTTGTACCATATTATCTTTGATTCCTTTGATTTCTTGGCAAAGTAATCCAATCTGGAAGAGGGAGAGCCAGGGGCCATATCCCACCCCTGCTTTTAAAAGTTGGAGGGCAAGGCCCAACCACTTTTTAACATGGTCTAGTTTGGAAGCTAGAGGGCTATGTTACTCCTTAGACTGGTGCGGAGTAGTGCAGGCAGGGGCTGCACATCACAGCAAGGGAGCTGATCAGCATCCAGTGCTGACCCCTTTAAATAGCTTCACCTGTACTGCATCTCTTTCCCCTGAGGCCCAGTCACCTCACCAGCTGGAGGTGGAGTGTCTGGGGCTCTCCATAGCAGCCTGGGCTCCATGAGTGACTCTTTCTGTGGCCCATTTTTGGCTCCACCCTGGCCAGGGGACAGGCGTTGTGATCTCGCCACTTCTACCAAGGTTCCAGTACTCCTGATCAGACTCTAGTGTAATGGTGTTCTGCATCTTAAAGCAGAGCATACAGTCTAAATAAACTAAACAGAGTGCAACAGATAAACAACTTAAAAGCAAAATATACAAGGGGTGTTAGGGTTGGGAAGAGAATAAATAATACCACATATACCTAAACAAACACACATGCACATTAGTGCCTCCCAAATTCCATTCCTCTCCTACCCAATAACTTCATCACTTTCTGTACAAGTGCTCCGGCCAGACTGCTCCATCCTTGCTGCCCCAAAGTGCTCTTCTTCCTGGTATAGATTCAAGAAGGGAAAAAGAAGTGATATCAGCCAACATCCTGATGCCTCACAATCAGAGTTCAGGTCAGAGCACAACATCGAGATGGTTCTCATGTGAATAAAAGACATCCTCTTCGTAGGCATGGATGTAGATAAGATCTCCATGATCAAACTTCTGAATCACACAGCAGTCTTCGACTCCATGTGCCACAATGTACCACTAACCTGCAGTCTAACTTACAACAGGACATAGCAGAGAGCTTGGTAACAGAGCCTCTGAGCCTCACCTGGACTCCAAAGAAGAGTAGTGGGCAGCTGTTAGTCTCTGCCTCCTCCCCTCATTTCCAGATCCAGGGCAGAGAGGCAGAGCTGCTTTATAATGGAGCATTGTGTTCATTGCTTTCTTATTAGTTTTCCCCAGAATAGGACATTAGAAACAGGATGGTAGTAGAGGATATCTTACATGTTGGGTGTTGGCCTCTTGAGCATCAAGCGAAATATTGCATTTTTCAAGGAGTTCAACAGATGTGCTTCTTTGAGAAAAGCACTGAGTATTTCCGTTGATAGAGAGAATAGTTGTTAGTTACTGGTTGTATCATTAATTTGCATATTTGTTTCCAGCGTTTTTCTGTCATAGCCACCAAATACATAAATTACATTTCTCTAACAGTCATCCCATCCCTCGCTATTGATTTTTCCCAATTCAGCCTGCAGAAGGTAACACTTTGTGAAAGGCAGTAATTTGTAATAATTTTGTTTTGTAACGGCATATATTAAAGCTGAGACGTATGCTCTTGCTGGGCTACAATGTGTAATTAGCTTTTATTTAGAACTCATTGATTTTAATGGGAATTTCTAATTAAAAATTTAAGCTACTACATCTATTTTTCTTCCCACATCATTTTTGCATTGCTACATAAAAATAGCACTAATAGATTTATGTAAATTATGTTTGATCTAAATTTAATTATACATAACAATGCTGTTAGAAGAACATTAAGAATGCAAAGTCAAGCACTCAAAAGTTAGGAGATGCTAGAATTAAGGTTGGCATGCCCCTCTACTCCCATTTTTCTCCCCCTGGAGAATGATGTTAAAAGGACAATCATCACTCCTGTCAGAATTAATTTTTTTATATTATAAACAAGCATGAGATTTTCTTAGCTGTGCCTAGTCCTGGGACTGTTCTTGATATTATGGCTGCTGATTGCTAGCAGGCAGAGATATTCTGACTGTCGTCTTCTTTCCTATGGCAATTTGAAAAAACACAGTAAAGGTTGAGGTGCAAGTTTCTCATCCACTTTATGGCTTCTGGTGATGTAGAATTAATCACAGGTGTCCCTCTGGAGAAGGATATTAGATCCCAATAGTTCCTTAGGAGTTTAGTAGTGTGGATATTCTCTCCATATTTGAAATTAGGCTGTCCTTCATTTTCCATATGTGTAGTAGGTAATAGTAGATAGCATCACCTGTGTGACATTTTGCTACAATTCACTGTTATCTGTTCTGTGAAACTAAGTGGTTGGTGCTTAGGATCCATAATCAAGTCTTAATTCTTGATCCTTATGTTTTCTCATGTTTTTTTCCAATCTTAATGACAGTCCCATTTTGAGAGCTTTGACTGCTAACCAGATGTTTCTGGACTATAAGCAGCATCTTGAAGGCAGTGGTGGTGTTGAGATCACTCTAGATGGGCAAGTTGGATTTCTTTATTGTGGTTCTCTTCCTGTATTATTGCTGCTTCTTTTTGGAATGATGGTAAAATATGTCAGAGGACTGGGAGTCATACTCTTGGTGCTGGTTTCTGCACACATGAAATTTCTCATAGCAGTGTGCAAATGCATGTCAGTGCATTTTGTATGTGTGCTATGTGGCTGTATTGGTGCACAATATTAAGTTTTTGAGAAGATGAAGCCAAGGTGGCTGTGGATACAACATGAGCATCTGATCTCCAACTGGTCCTGTAGGCTGTATATGTTTGATAGGGAAGACAGATCATACCTCCCAGCTACTGGACAAAGAATGAATGGCAGCCTGTGGCCAAAGCAAGGACAGAGTTTACAAACAAGAGATTCCATGAAAACGGTTTTACCAATGTTATTTCCGTGTTTTAAACATACATTCACTAGTTGAAATTTTTTCTGCAAAGTATTAATTTATGACCATGGGATAGTGCTGTGAGGTATAACATACAATAAAATATGTATCAAATTGAAATTTCATCCATGTTAGTGACTTGGATTTGAGAGACCATGTAAAATTAACTTACTACCCAAATGTTCCCAAACACTTTTTTTTTTTTTAGCAAAGATATAGTTCTGTTTCTTTCAGATATATTGATTTAAAGGGAATTACAGTGCTGTTGGTGATATACACATTGAAGTGATGTGATGTTAGCAATCACAATGTTAAATTTACCTTGCTCTATGTAGAATGGAATTTTCACTCACTTATGGCTAAATTCTGACATGATTAAGTGGTGTCAACTTTATTGACATCAGCTGAGTTGTGCCCACTTACATCAGGTCTGATTTTGGGTGTAAGTTCTCACTATGGCTTATTTTAAATGAGAAACAGTTTATCTCTGAAAATAATGAAAAGCAGTGGAAAGTTAACAAAGAGTCCTGTGACTCTTTTAAAGACTAATATATTTATTTCATGAGCTTTCGTGGGTAGAATTGCACTTTATCAGATGCATGAAATGTAGGCTACAGTATGAAAGGCAGGAGCATCGCTGTCCCGGGGTAAGACCCAGGGCATGGGCCTGGGCCCAAGCCCCACCCCTGGACATGGTACTGCCCCTGGCCCCAATTCTGTGCCTGGGCCCAATTCAGGCCCCAGGCTCCTGCTGCCACCAGCCTGGCCCCAGGGCCAGGAGAGCCAGGCGCTGCTGCAGGCAGCATGGCCTGATTTCCCGGCCAGGGACGGAGCTGGGAGTGGCAGGCGCCGCTGCGGGGGGCCTGGCCTGGGATGGGGCTGGGAGAGGCAGGCTCCCCCTGCAGGCGGCTGGGCCCTGTATCTCTGGCCAGGGACGGGGCTGGGAGAGGCAGAGGCTGCCCCAGACACTTGGGGCACTGGTTCGGGGATTTGGGGCATGTGCCAAGCCCCAGTGATGCCCCTGATGAAAGGAGATGTATAAATGCAGAGAAGGGTTAGTCACAAAGTCAGTTCAGAATTTTTTCAGCAAACCAAGCAAGTCGTTTGAATTCAAACAGCGTGGAATAACTGATAAGAAGGTGGGAAGGGGAAAAGAGGGGAAAATCATCTTTTGTAATGATGGAGCCAATTCAAATCTCTGTTCAGACCCAACATACTATAAATATGTAAGATATGCATATGAATTCTAATTCTTCAGTTAGAAAGGTAAAACTGTGGCAGACGTTTTATGTTTGTAGCCCCGGACATTATGATTTTGAAACAAATAGTAAAATAAATCTTTCTTTTCCATTTTAGTTTTGTCAATCTTTAAATTGCTTCAGTGGAAAACTAAGTGTGATCTTCCCCAATTAAGCTATTAAACCAAGCAATAGATACTACACAACTTTAAAAACAATTTTAAAACATCTCATCATAATCTTTAGACTACAGATTTTATGGATTCACACCAGCAAGTTATTAATGATGTATAAAACATAAAATCTTGCATTGATGAGTTAACACCACAGTGTGGTGATTGTCTGTTACTGTATAATAAGTTAGAATTGAATCATAGGGTTGGAAGGGACCTTGTGAGATCATCGAGTCCAACCCCCTGGGGCTTGAACCCAGGATCTTCTGCATATTAAGCAAAGGTGCTAGAGAGCAAGGGAAGTCCAGCTAGCAGAGAGAGTATTCAACTTTAAAAACAAACAAACAAAAACATTGTATCTTTTTGTGTGATTTTTATTGGCCTGTTTTCATTATCCCTCAGCACCTTCTACTGCACATGCTATTTTTAGAGAAATATAACTGTAATATGAGTGTTACAGTCCTGTGAATCAGCTCAGCAGAGAGGTTTATGTGATGGTGCATTGTGGTGCAAAAAAGCAGGTATGGGTGTCATCTTTTTAATGTAGACACAATGTCTCTGGGTGCTGGGTGTTTTAATATTAAGTCTGATGCTCAGCTGCAGACAACCAGTGCTTCGGGCAGCTCAGGAGAACTGGTGCGAAAGGTATCCATTGCAAGCTTGCTCTCTTCTTCAGGCCTCCTTCTCACCAGATTTTCAATCAGAGTAACTTGAGAAGTATGCTGATTTTCATGAGCTGTGAACCAGGACTCAAGGGAACCCTGGCCATTTTCCAGGTTTCTGGAGGACTTATGCTATCATAGCTCTATCAAAGTTTTTCCTCACTTTAGGAGAATTCCCCACTATGTTTGGATATGCTTTGCACCACTGTAGTAGCATGCAGCTGTTAATGTAGTGTATGGTCTGCCTCTCATCTGCACCCGATGTAATGGAGCAGAAAGGAAAAACTACCTCTCTATTAATATTAGTTTTGCAGTTGCTACAGATGCTGTAGAGCATAAACCAGCAGGGGCTGGGCTTCTGTTTTTGCCCAGTCCAATGAGCAGAAGTAATTCTTTCTTGAGCAGTTAGACCTTTCATTATTGAGCTTTAGAGATACACAGCTAAGCTAAAAAATTTCAGGACAATTTTTTCAAAGAAGGACATAGTAGATTCACATGCCTTTGAAACATGAACAAACCATTTTGTATTCCAGAGAGTTAGCAATATTGAGAAACAGAGACTTATACAGAGTAATAATTTTTTTTATTCACATATACAAATATTTTCCCCCATACTAAAGTCTCAGAGATGAAGAGGCTTTGTCTGGTCTAGGCGGGGAAAGACGACCACTGTGCCCTTTAACGATTGCTCTTTTTCCTTTCCTCTTCGTGATCATCAGATAAAAACTTAAGAATATAAGAACGTCCACACTGGGTCAGAGCAATGGTCCATCTAGCTCTGTCTTGCCTTCTGACAGTGGCCGATGCCAGGTGCTTTAGAGGGAATGAACAGAACTAGTAAGCATCAAATGATTTCTGTTGCTGTTTCCAAAACAGAGGCAGAGAGAAGCTAAGGACACTTCAGTGAATGGTTTGCCGTCCCTGCCCATCCTGGCTAGTAACCAATGTTGGACCTATCTTGCATGATCTTATCTAGGTGTTTTTTGTTTTTTTTTTAAACTCTGTTATAGGTTTGGCTTTCACAACTACTCCAGCAAGGAGTTCCACAGCTTGACTGTACATTATACAAAGAAATTCTTACTTTGGTTTGTTTTAAACCTGCTGCCTGTTCATTTCATTTGGTGACCTCCTAGTTCTTGTGTTATGAGAAAAAGAGAATAACACTTCCATATTCCCCTTCTCCACACCAGGCATGATATTTTAGACCTTTATCACATCCCCCTTATTCATCTCTTTTCCAAAATGAACAGTCTCTGTTTTATTAATCTCTCCCCACGTGGAAGCTATTGCACAATCCTAATAATTTTTATTGCCCTTTTCCAATTTCTATATATCTTTTTTGTGAGATGGGGCCACCAGATCAGCATGCGGTACATATTCTATCTTATTATTGGTCCCTTTTCTAATGATTCCCAACAGTCTGTCAGCTGTCATGGGTTTGAGGATGGGAGCTTCTTGGCAGGGGGGTTGGATTGAAGGGTGCAGAAGTAGTCCATTGGCTCCTACACGCCAAAAGGGAGGGCTTATAAGCTCTTTATCTTGCACAGGCTGACTTTCTGCTCCTGGGAACAACAGTTTTGCTTTGGGCTTCATGCTAATCCCTTTTCTGTGGGGCAGGGAAGGAATTTTTTCCTCCTCTTCACACTGGCTTGCTTTCTTTTTCATTTTCATTATCTTATAAGAGGGTTAATCTATTGCTTTTAATAGCCTGGCAACAGGAAGGCAGGGAGGGGGGTGGAAGGGCAGAAAACACCTACTTTTCCCACTGGTTCCAGAGAGACCCAGGCAGAGTCTTGAACCTCACAGTATGCACAATTCAGTAGGATACTTTGGGAACCTAGGCTAGAACCCATGAACAAGCTAGCCTGGGGATTCAGGCAGGACCACTTCAACAAATAGAAGCCCAAACAAGGGTCAGGGCTGGAAACAGGACTCCATTGCAGGGAAAGAGATGGCACAAACTTGCATTATGGCTTGCCCAATAAGAGCTGGAGAACTTATGGAGTGACCTGATTCAGCAGAAAAGAAATTACAGAAGCTCAAGTTCTAGAAAGAAAAACTCGTCACAAATCTCCGATTTGCTGATGAGGAAAGAACATCTATTCCTAATGATTTATGAACTAGAGACGGAGATAGGCTCTCTACATGCTGTGACAAAAAGGCCTAGGAATTTAACAGGCCTGAAGCTTAGGAGACAGAGCTAGAGCAATGTATGGATGATTCCCAGTAAGTGTTAGTATGTGACTCTGACCCTACTGCATAAATCCCTGGAAGACTATGTATGGCCCAGAGTTTGTGCCTTGGTGGCTTTTCAGGGGTCTCTAGAATGTGGAGACTACTCTGTAAGGGAGTGGGACTTGTGGGAAATTATGTTGAAATGTTATCTCAAATGAATGAAGGAAGTGCTTTGGTTGGGGGTCCTCTAGTGTTGTAATAAATCTTGTTGCAGGGTATCATTGCAGAAGTGAATTTTTCCCCCCTACAAGAGATGAGAGTTCCAGGAACCACGTCACAAGAAGGGGGGAGTGGAAGATTTTTTTTTTTTCTCCTGGAAAGGAGCAGGGTGTGTCACAGAGTGCCTGGTCTCTGTGGATATACTAGGCCCAGTTCCCTGGAACACAGTAGTGAGTTCAGTCCACCCAATTAAAGGAGGCTGGCTAACCCTGGGTCTATAATGGGCTGCTAGGAGATAAGAAGAAAGAGGGATTGATAAAGAGAGGTTGCACCTGGAGAAGGAAAGTTTTATAGTAGAGTGGAGCTTATTCCTGTGAGGGGTCCCCTGGAGGAAAGGCCTAAATGCTCACAGAAACAAGCCTCAGGCTGCTGCCCCAGCAAGTGAATAGAACTGGGAACCTGCCAGTGGCCCCAAGAGCGGTGAAGTTGACATCTGAAAGTAGGGACTAAGTTAAGACTCTTCATGTTTTTGTTTTCCAATTTCTGTTGAGAGAATAAATCTGCTAGCTAGTGCTGAGGCATTGCAGCATGTAAGCCCTGCCCAGTGACAAGCTATGATAAAGGATTTTTTCAGGGCCTAAAGTAAGGTGGAACGCCTCAAACGCTGTTCTGGGGCCCATTATTGTTAGGGGCTCAGCATTCCGAGGCCCCTAAAAATAGAACCTGGAGCCAGAACACTGCGTTGCTGGGCCTGCCATTGAACAATAGCAGGCCCCAGAATGCAGCATTTGGTTCCATGTTCTATTTTTAGGGGCCTGAGTGCTGGGCCCCTAAAAACAGCAGGCCCTGGAGTGGCATTCCAGCAGGCAGGGGCAGGACCCAAGGCGTTGCTGGCGGCTCAAGGCCCGCCTCAAACCCTTCCCCTTCCATGCAACGCCCCAACTTGGGGCCTGTAGCCTTGTTCCCAGCCATGCTATCACCCTGAGGCAGGACCTACGGCCCCCACCTCCCCAGGCGCACTGTCACTGGAAGTGCGGGGGCAGCCTGGCTTATGCTGGGAAGGGGTATTGGGGGAAGAGGGGCCTACCCATGTGGGAGGGGACCCACCTGCACAGGAGCATTCCAGGGGACCCTAAATTATACTTTTACTCTGGATTTGTTTTAAATAACACCAGATTCCTTTGTGTTATCAGAGAGAAGTCCTACGTTTATTTAGTTTTCATCCCATCAGTTGAAGAAAGATGAATTAAATATTATAAAACAGCTCTTATTTCAAGAAATAATCTTGAGGCCAGGAAGCAATTTGTATTGCAATGTGCATTGAATTTGGAATGTTCTTTAGTTGCCTTCGGGAGCCGGATTCTGATCTAATTTGCTTCTGCGTAAATTTAGAATGAGGCCATTAAAATAAGACTATAGGAGTTATTCTGGTATAATGAAGATCAGAATGTAGCCTATAGTATTTGTTTCATGGTGAATTAATAATATATTGTCTGAAATAAAATATAGTAGTGTAATATATGAACAACACAAATATACTTTGGAAGGTAAAATAAGAGAGATGATGGTTCCCATGATTAAGTTCAGTTCATTTGCTAGGGGAGTAGACAGAGAGTATGACTGCAGGTAAGTGTGAGAGGATGACTTTGTAATTCCTGGGTTTTGTTGTCTTTTGTGTTTGGCATTACTGATTTTTGCCCTCTTTCAATGCTAGTCTATATGTATGAATGTGATATTTTGTATGTTTATAAACAGTACAACATGAATGCAGCCATATAAAAGTTATAGTCTAATTAAAGGAGAGAAATTACTAGCTAGACTTGTGTGTCTGATATTCATTTAAACCGATGCGAATCACATGGTGGCCCAGCATTGCCAGAATGTTGTAACAAGGAGTGGAAAGATGAACACTAAACTTTGTTGGATTCCACAATGGGGTGGGAAATTTTGTTATAATACAGACTCCACTGTGAGAGAGTTAACAGAAAGGAGGTGAAAGGAGTTAATCTGTTTTTATGCTAAGGTCCAGTGGGTTTGGTTCACTTAAAATTCTTGGTCAAAATCTTAGATTGTAAGGTCCAGATGCTGCTATCTTTGTAGTAGTACTGTGCTCTCCAGGTGAATTCTGTTGATCTCTGTCAAATATTGTCAACTTTCAATGAATGGATTATTCAGTGTGAGTAAGGATATTAATATCTGGCCTTAAAATGTCACTGTGAAAAGTATTTAGACAGCTTTTTTTGTACAGCTGTCAACCAAATTTTCTGTTGTTGAAGCCTTCTTAGGGCTACTTCAGTGTAGGAACATTCTTCATGACTTCAGTGATCTCCAGTATGACTACGCTAATAAAACTGAATTTTTAATGTTATCTTTTATAACACCTTTAGAGAATCAGATATTTTTCATGGAAGGATGCTGTTTTTCTCCTGTAATTGAAAAGAGTGTAATGGTCTACATTATTACCCACCTTCTGAGAGCTTCTCCCCAGGTTAGAAACAGTGTATTTACCTGTATGTATCTTGAAAGTGCATACTTCAAACTAATTTCTTGCTCTGTTTAGCATTGCATAGTACAAGTATTGTAAGATGTGGCATAGAACACTTGTTGCAGTCCAGATCTTGCAGCATATTGGATTTATGTCAGTAAAAATTAGACCTAGACTAGAACTCTGCTGAGAGACTGACTTTTAAACACACTTGTCTATTTCTGTCTAATAATCATGTCTGAATACAGGGCCAAATCTATCAGAGTTTTATATAGAGCAAATATTATACCAGATAAAATTCCTGCTGTCATCCATGGAATTTTTGTCCGAATAAGAAATGAAAGAAAGAATCCTTCTTGTTTTTCTTTTCAAGAAAAAAAAATCATAATGTAATAAATATATAAAATTCCACCCCAAACTATGTGGAACTTTGAAGACCATGACTCTGAGTTGTGTCTTAAATATGGCAGACGCTCAAATGACTTTGCTTAGCGTGCCATGATTTATCATCGCCTTGTGGTGTTCTTAGGCTGGTGGTTGCAGGAATTGAGGAAACACTCCCGAGTAAAGAGACAGCAGGATTTAATCTCAATTAACAATTGGTTAAATGACCATTGCCAATTTAAATGTTAAATGATAAAATTTGTGTGTTTGCTTATTTAATACATTAGAAATCTCAGGTTGATATTTTGTGGTCAACACTCACTCACAGCTGTATAGATCAAAAGTAACTTCTGTGAAGTTAAGTAAATTATATCCATAGGTAAAATTAGTATGAGTGAGAGAGAAATCAGGCCCTCTGTTTTCAAATACTCTAGAGGACAGATTTTAAGTATTAATTTTCATAGCCCCATTGAAACCTTTCTATGGTTATGTGATTTCATGTAATTATTTATGCAGATTGAAGGTCTTTATTTAAATATCCTGGCAATTGCTCTTTAGGTGAGCTAGCATGGTAACCTCATCATACTTATCCTATATGCTGAAAAGTATATAATGTACTGAGTGTTCACATTCATGAATAACAGTGATTTTGAGTAAATGAGTAAAGGTTAAATTTATTTCATTATTTTGACTGTTAATGCTTTTATGAAAAGACATGTGCTCTTGATCATTGATGCATATAAATTGCACCACATTACTTTTGATGTCACTCTCACTTAATATTTCAAAAATCCTAGACAGTACAGGTCTGATAGTTTTCTGCCCATCTAATTCGAGGGTGGATTGATTTAAATTAAAGTGATTTAAATCACCATTTACAGGAAACAGGAAACTTTGAGTCACCATTGTTTTTAATTGTGTTTTGAATTTGCATTTTTTACTTTTCTGAAGAAAGTTGATTTTCATATACTATACTAATTTGCTGTGTACAAGTGTGTGTGATGTGAAGTGTACCATGTGACAGGCCACTGTGATGTCAGAATAATCTCTGACATCACAATGGTCTAGGAGTCTTGGCATGACACAGATATATAGCTTATTATAGCTGTATACCCCATTGTAATTCATAAAGGCAAAATGGCTGAGGATTTTAAAACTGGACAGTAACAGCTGGTAAAACCCAGAGATGGTTTGCTCTGGTGACACGGGTGCCCCTTTGGAACTTGTCAAAATTATAAAGCTCTCAGCTGTTTTCAATATTTCATGCTGACTGTTCAGACAGTTGTATGTAACACTCACTCAGGGAAGAAACCATGAAAATCTGAACGTTTACGTGAAGGATGCGAACTACCAAGGAAATGTTTTAGCTGACCATGGAACTTTTATAAAACTTGTTGTAATTAAAGAGCTATTAATCAATTAAAATGAATAAGTACTTCATAAATTCCCCCCCCCCATCATTTTTGACTGTTTACAGCTATGTAGCTGGTAATTAATAACACACATCAAGTTTCAACTAAATCTAGCCATCACACTAAATGTATCACTGCTTCTTTTTGTTGACCAGTAGATAAGGTAGCCAACTGTTTTTATTTAAGGAATTATATAGCTTAATTTACTTTAGCTTAGCTTCTTAATTTTGAAAATTTTTCATTATTTTAGAAATGGTGGTTAATGCATTTCTTATTAGATACTCATTTTGTGATTTGTGTCAAGCTCAGTATGGATAGAAATTCAGATTCAATTACAATGGACAAAACAAGTTTTTTTAAAAATATTTAAATAAAACAAAGCTACTGTAAATTTGTTGGTTAAAAAGTTTATCAAATCACATTGTGTTTAAAACTAACATCTTTTAAACAGAGGAAATATTTAGTAGTTAGTGAATTGAACATATTATTTCTAGGCACCTAGTCCTGTAAGATTTTTAGATCTCAATCCCTCATACCTAGTTTTTATTCATAGATTTTTAAGAGAAAAGGAGGGAAATCTGTGGATTAATTGGATGTAAAGCTGCCTTCCCCTTGCAGAAGAATCCACAGGGGATTTAAATTTAATGTTTTATAAGATCAATGGATGTCCATTTTTAGTCTGTTTAGTATTCATTCGATTATAAGATTTGAGATAATACAACTTCAGCTAGTGGTTACGTAACTATTTATGCATATTACAAACCATTATTCACTTAATATTCTTGAGGTTGTGTGTAAACTCATGTGCCACTACTGATAACTAATTTTCAAACATCCAGTTCTCTGAAAGTTAAAATGATTATTGAAATATAATGTAGTAATACAAACATTATGTCAGGTCAGTTGTTTAATGAAACTGTTTTATTAATTCATATAATAGCAATATTATTGCTGGTTTTACTACATTTTCTTGAATTTGTCCTAACTTTTTCCTCCATCAACTATTATTTTCTATAATAAGCTATATTAATTTTCTTATCTAGGAAAAAATAAAGAATGTTCTGTCACACAGTAATATATGTCTTTGTGTAAATAATGTTCTGCTAACTGGTTCAAAGTTTTCAGCTTTTCTCAAATTTTTGCTCAGTTTTGGAAATAAACTGCATGTTCAGTTGATGTTTGATTTTTTTGGCAAATAAAACATCAAAACTGAGATATTATCAAGAGCAGTTCCAGATAAAGAAGGATCAGATGTGCATCATTTGTGTCCTTATATGGAAGTCACTCCACAGCAATGTTGTGGTATATGTCAACAGTATTGTACTGAATTAATATGAAGAATTTGTTAATGGAGATTATTTTTAGTGAGTACAAGGTATTTTCTGCTATAGTTATCATTTAGAGACTGGCTCATCTAACCTTTATAGGCAATGCCTAAGTGAGTTAATTGGTTACAATCATTTGTATCTTAGAAGCTATATTCTTCCAGTTTATCTTTGCTGCTACAATATGTGATTTGGGGCTAATAGGGTAGATCTAGTAACTCGTGCTACTTCATACCTTTAGTATTTGTGCAGTTTAGGTTTTTCCAAGGGTCCTTTACTGTATTTTAGAAGTTTAAGAGAATAAATGAACTATTTTTGAATATATCTGATGTTTTTTACATGCTTTTGTTTTCCAAATATGCAAATTCAAGCTAAGATTTGTATGCTTAGAATCCCCTTTGACCAGTAGTTGTTGTGTTTACCAGAAATGTATGATTGGACCACAGGCATAGATGACAGCTTGATACCCAACATTATTTGGACTGTCTATAAGCAGAAACGAATTATATTAGAGTACTCAGCAGTAAATTTCTCTAATGGAATAACCATTAGCTAGATTTTCACATGATCATGTTGAGATTTCAAATCTGAAAACATCTGTACCATTATTTAGCTATTATAATTTTTACTTGTTTATTAACCCTCTGCTTTAAGAGGTGGTATTTGGATTAGGTCTGATGTGTTAAGTCTGATTCTTTCAGATACACTATAATATCTTTTGTCCAGGTGCTCAGAGTGTTCTTAATTGTTTCTGAGGAGTTTTAATCCAGTCTTTGTGGCTGCAACTTGAATTATGTATATATCTGAGATTGTCTAGTTGCTTATTCATTTGTTGTTTACAATGTTAGATGTTGAACAGGTGCCAAATTACAATATACTATAACTGACTGGCTCATTAGTATTAATGAAATTGGAATCTGTCAGGGCACCTTTGGGATAGTATATTTTTTCCTGCATAGTCTCCATACTTAGACCATAGCTCACTTTTTTTTTTTTAGTGAAAAGCACAGTGGATCAACCGATATTTAGCAAAAGAACTGGTAAACTTTGAAAAAGGTGCAATAATTGTGGGAAATGTAGTCATCCTTTTAATAAGGGCCATTCTACTAAGTATAAACATAAATTTGCTCCAAAAAACATGGCCTGAACTGTACCCCAAGAGGCCCAATTAGAAAATATCTTCCCATTCTTTTTGCAGATAGGGATTAGATGTTTAAAGGCTCCAGTACCCATTTATGGCCCAACACAACTTCCAGTGCAATCAATCTGAATTATTCATAGATGTTGGATTGGGGCCAGGGATGTGTTTGTGTTATAACTATAAAAATTTGTTTTGTACATAGACAAGGCAGAACTTGCTTCATATAAAGCATATCATTTTTATGATTAATGTTGAAACTGAAGGGCTTATTTTTTCCATTGTATTAAAAGTGCACAAATGAGAAATACTGAAGTGATGTAGCAGTCCAGGACTTTGTTTCTGTAAGGGGTTTTTTTTTTTTTTTTTTTAAATTGCTCCTCAGTAGCTTGTAGTTCCTCTGTTTAGTCTTGTATCCAGTTTTAAGTCAATAAAAACATTTGCTTTTAAAGCTCTGTTTTTATTTCTTCAGGAGGAGAGAAAAAATATGCTATTACAATCTTTATAACTCTTGGAATTATAAATATGGATAAACACATTTAAACAAAATAATGTGCTTACAATTAAGGTAAACCAAAACACTGTAAAAAGATAAACTGGAAATTTTGCAGTAAATACTGATCACTAGTGCTAAATAGGTAGATATTAACAAGAAAACGTGTGTTAACTTGAACAATGAATTCAAAATGAATAGAATCTACCCCTAACAACAAAACAATTACTTAGTTTTGTCCATTTCACATTACATGTTATGTTTTGTTTTCTGATGCTTATGGCAGAAATATAAAATAAGAAATTGTAATCAATTTCCAGCAATGTAAACAGCTGAAAAATCCATAGCAGTGATCTTCATATTGTGTCTGAACAATTTTTCATTTTGTAGTAGATGCAAATGTGAAAATCACTAAGTAAGTTGTTTTGAGAAAAATGTATTTAACACTAAGAAGACAGCTTGTCATTCTTATTTGTTGTATTAGTGATGGTTTTTATATGCAATTGGGCTTATATGGACTATGTACTCAGTTATTTATGTGGGTGAGTATCTCCTAAAGATTGATATAAATTAGTTTGCAAAATCTAAGATGCAGAATCCCAACCATGTATCTTTAATAGCCTCCTACTATTGATCAGGAGCAAGTTGACTTAATTGTCATCCTGCTTTTGAGTGCATTTATTAATGACAAATTTATTTATTTATCAATGACAGATTCACATTGTGAAATGTTCACAGGTAGTATTCCATATCACAAGTGAATGTAGGTCTTCAGCTTCCCCATACTTCACAATAGCCATGGGGAAGCTAAGAAAATAAGGTTTAAGTCAATGAGGATAATTATCAGCTAAAACTCTCAGTTCAATTTCCTTCACTAAAAACATGTATTTGTAACTAAATTCTAAAAAGACAATGTTGCATGAAGCAGGCATAATATGGAATCATAGATACAAGCATCAGGTATTATCACATGATCTTTAGAAAAGGGCAGATGCTCAATAAGTCATGCAGGCGATTTGTGTATTCATTCACTTGTGGATTGCAGGAGAACTAGAAATATAATTCAGCGCTGGAAGTTCTCTACTGTTTAGAACTACACTGTAAAAATTTCTTGATTATCCATGTACAGTATGATTTATTCTCTCATCTAACATTTCTCTTTTTAGCAACAGGGTACTGCAGCCTAGAATTGTAACAGACATTTTAAATTACATATGACATGGTTTTCATTTTTGAAAGAACAAAAAAAATGAGAAGGGTCATAAAACACCTGTTCATGTCTTTTTAAAGAAGTTACTATTGCATTATTTTATGAACATTACCTAGTAATATCAATTTTATCTGAAGCATTGGCAAGGTTCCTGTAAAAGACTGAGAATCTAAACTTTTGAAAATGGCCACCTTCTCAGACGACTTCAATATATATTAGCTTGTTTTATTTAGCAAGTCTGAACTAGAAATCAGCTTGATTTCTCTGCTCTCAAGTCCATTAATGTGTCTGTTACACGCTTTAAAGATCCTGGGTTCAGTTAAGTGCAGGTAACTTATCTTATTTCTATAGTAAAATGTACTTTGAGGGAGATGGGTATTATTCATATATAAAGCAATAAAAAGGCAGCTGATGACATTTTCTTCTGTCTGAAGTAGGTAATCTGTGTACTTTTTATGGGAAGGATAAGGTAAAAGGTATAATTAACATATCTTTCCTCAGTCTTCTGGAGAATGATCTGAGATGAAGCTGCAGAGAAACAGTGGACCTGTGCACTAATCCGAACTTAAATTAAAGGAACCTTGACACCTTTCTTTATGGGAAAAGAAAGAAGGCTTATACAACAGCATTCAGTTCATTTGGAATGCATAATGATATCTTCTCAGTAATCTTTTTTTCTTTATTAAGGATTTGACCAAAGCCAACTAAGTTAACAAAAAGCCTTTCAATTAACTTTAATGGGCTCTGGAATATGCTCCAAACCCCTTTATTCCTATCTATAAGTAATTACCTCTCAGGAGTGCAGCAGACAATTTGGGCTTTAAGTCCAATTTATGCATATTTCTGTTATTTCTTGGGATTTTATGGCAAGGGGTCACTCTGATTGACTTCAAAGTATTTCTCACAATAACTGTGTAAGTGGGTGCAGCATTCTACCCACCTGGAGGACATCTCCTGGTGGTGGTTCTGGGGAATTTCATTCAAGTGGTCCCCTCCAGGTGGTCTATGCTCCACTTCCTCACACACCAACTCCTGCTCCCAAGTCCAGTTCCTGGACCTTAGCCCTCCAGCTAAGACCTTAGTCCACCCCTTCCAGGATTCCAGCCACTAAAACAGTCTATGGCCAACTCACCCTCATTCTGGCCACTACGATAGTCAGTGGCCTATGAGCCTGTGCCCCCTCCGGCACCCATGCCACTCCCAGCAAGTTGGGGAGCAAAGAGGGGCCTGGGCCCACCCACTGCTCTAGGCCCCAGCCCAGGGACCCTAAATGACTCCACTGAGGCCTCCACCTCCCTCCAGTCTCTCCACAATCCTATGTCGACTCCCTAGGCCACTTCCCCACAGCCCCAGCCACGTACAATCTCACTGCCAGAGTCCAGCCACTGTCTGCTTCTTGGCTTCCTTAACCCAGACCACTGCTCCAGCCACTCCTGCAGTTCATTCTCCTGGGATCCCCAGCTCCAGTCAGCTTCTAGGCCTGTTCCCACTTGGAGCTCTCTGGGCTGCTGGCTCCCACAGCCAGCCTACCAGGAGGAAAACTTTCCCTCTGCAGCTCTCACAGCAGACTGACCCTGGCTGACCCTATCTTTATACCAGCAGCCTCCCTCTGATTGGCTGCTGCCTAAAGCCACCTTTTTAACCCCTGCTGTACCATAGCAGAGCCACTTCACTGCTACAAACTGTCATATATAGTTTGGAAAGATCTGACTCTTATAGATTTTAATCTGAATGTCTATTGATTTTATCTGCATATTTCCCTTCTTTTTATTTTTTAGGAAGAATCAATTTAAAAAATAATTATTATTAAAGAAGGGTTTGCAAATGAAATATGTAGGACAACTCACGTTTCTTTCTCAGGCCTTAATTTGAAGCTACATGGAATATTTAGTAGCAGAGCACTAGTTGCCTGACTGAATAAAAATGGTAAAATGGGTTGTTTTCTCAGATATGTTCTCACACATCTGTTCATTTTTAGCCAAGCTTCCCATGGGTCTATAAAATCCTCATTTGCATTCTCTCAACTGAGTTTTGTATGCAGATCCGAGGAGGAAGTACAGGAGGGAGAAAAGGGGGAACACTACAACACAGTAATGGAATTTGTTTGGAGTTTTTCTGAAAGAACTTAGCTTTTATTCTCCTTAACAGTAAATTACAAAGAAGATGGAATTGAAGAGTTTGTTTTAAAGCTTCTAAGATTTCATGTCAAACAATGTAAAAAAAATACAATATATGATGGGGTTGTGGTAGAAAGACCAATGAAAAACCAATCTCCTTTTTTAAAAGCTTAAAGGTTATATCTCTAAACACATAGATTGAAGAGAAGGCGTATTTTATGCCATAGATTATTCAGGGATATCAGAGACTTCCTGTTCTACAGGGTCAGATCTTACTGTTAGAGGTTGTTGTGGTCCTGAAATATTTGGCCTTGTGTGCATATATATATACGGCAGTATATGTAAGCATATTTCATTGGCCTAGCTAAAAATATGAACAAGGGGAACCTGATAACTCTTTTCAGTCTATAAATTGGCAATGGGATTGGCAATGAGATAACACCATTGTTTCAGTAGAGGAATTCTAAAGGTTGTCTGTTAGGCAGAGATGTGGAAGTGATGTTTTATTGCAATTAGATGAATATAGACAATATTTTGGAAACAAGCAAACAAGAAAAAGTCCAGTATTAAGTGTTCTGATTTCAAGAACGATTCCTTCAGAGGTACCAATGAATTTTTTTCTTACTATTAAAAGAAATAATAGTAAGCACTTGTTTAGCTGGCCCCAAGGCAGACCACTGTCTTCAGTTACAGGACAGATTCCAAGTGTAGAGACAGTGACATTCTGTGGGAGGGGCGTTGCAGGCCCTGGGTGCTGGGGTGTGGGGTATGATGGTTCGAGGTTGTCCCTTCACAAGCTGCAGGGGAGGCAGGAGGCTCTGATGGGCACCCCCCAAGGTTGTGGCGGGAGGCTACTCCTTCCTGGTCAAAGATGGCTCCAGGAGCAACAGCAGGTAAGGGCTGGGGGTGGGGTGCTGGGACAGGCTGGTACTTCACTAAGGGCAGGGGACTAAGTAGCTGCTGAAGGATTCCCCTCAGCATCCCCCCCCAACCCCACCACTTGTACATTGAGAAGCAGTCCTCCAGCCCCTTGTGTACAAAAATCAGGGCAAGCTGCAAAGCAGAGAGCCAAACTCTCCAACCATTGATGGGTGGTACTTAAACGGTATTCTCAATCAGCTACACACCCTGCTTCTGATTCCCTACTCTGGTTATCACAAAGCATAACTAAATAAGGAAACAACCCCCTTTATTGCACTTCAGCTGCTCTGGCCCCCACCTAGTCACACAGTCTCTTAGAGAGAGAGATTCTCCTGACCCCAAAGGACCAGCCACATTACACAGAACAATATAGGTTTGGATCTTACCCAAAATACCACAGTGCCAACCAATCCTTTAGTAACTAAAACTAAAGGCTTAACATTCAAAGAAAAGAAACAAAATATGAGAGCTGTTTGAAAGGTCAGTGTGAATCACACATATGCAAATAATTCAGCACTCATGTAAAGCAAATCCTTGGAAGAATTTGAAATTTGCAGGCTTGATCAATTCACCTGGAAGGCACCCAATAGCTGAGGGGTGGGGCAGTCATACATGAATAGCTCCAGAGATAGGTGTTGGCTGGAAACTGGAGGCAGAAGACAAAATGGAGTTGGTGCTGCTGCCTTTTATCACCTCTGGCCTTCCCCATGCTTTGTGGAGTTCTTTTTAATCAAAATGGAGTTGAATCACATAGGCAAGTCCTAGTGGCTTAACAGGTTTCCCCCTAGGCTCACTATAACTGGGAGTTTCCTTAATGGGCTGTTAGGGAGACAGTGGTTGTAGAAATTCATTCTGGGGAGTTCCCCAGAATCAGTTAAGTTGAAATACCGATATAACAAATACATTCATAACTTCTAATACAGATATGACACCTACATATAAGCCCTATAACCATCCCTAGCAAATCACTTCAATTGGCAACAAATGTGGCATATCTCATATGGATTGCTGGAATTATGATATATTAATATGAAATGCAATCATAACTGGTCTCCTGAACCCAGACAGCATGACACCCTCCCTCCTCTCCTCAAGCAGTGAAAGAGAGAGAGTGTGTGTGTGAGGCTACCCAGCTGGAGGGTGTGGGCAGGCCAACCCTTTGTAGGGGATACATTAGGGTCTGAGGGCCTGATGTGAAAAGCCAACCAGTCCCCACGCTCATCTCCCCTTCTCAGGTGGGGAGTAGGGTATGAGGCTGCCTTATCCCAGCTGGAGCTGGACTACAGGATTGCTGCAGTGGTACCAGGAGTGCATTTGTGCTGCCCTGCTCATGCCATCCTGCAGGTATAGACCATGGCACCTCGGAGGAGGGCCTGGGATCTTCCTGCTTTCTATGGGCATGGCCCCCAAGCACTAGCTATCTTTGGTACATCACTGTGTATAGAGCTCTATAGGGTGGGGGGAGAACTATGGTTAGTTAGGACGCATAATGATAGGTACAGAGACTGATAGACCTTGGGTATTTGACAGTTAAACTCCTGTGAAGACATTTGTTCAGTGTGATGGTTTGTATCTATCAGTTGCAGAAATTAAGTATTGTGACAATAAGACATGAGGAGTAAAAGACACAAGGAGAAATTCAGCTCTACTCCACCCTGATTAGGCTTGAACTGGAGTATTGTGGCCAGTTCTGGGTACCTCATTTCAGGAAAGATGCAGAGGAATTGGAGAATGTCCAGAGAAGAGCAACAAGAATGACTGAAAGTCTGGAGCACTTAACTTATGTGGGAGGATCCTAAGAGCTGGGTTTGTTTAGTCTGGAAAAGAGGAGACTCAGAGGGGACATGATAACATTTTTCAAGTACCCAAAAAGTTGTTACAAGTAGGAGAGAGAAAAATTATTCTCCTTAACAGCCAATGATGGGACAAGAAGCAATGGTTTTACATTATGTCAAGGAAGGATTAGGCTGTACATTAAGAAAAAAATCCTAAATGTCAGGGTAATTAACTACTGGAATAAGTTGCCTAGGTAAGTTGTGGAATCTCCATTATTGGAAGTTTTTAGAGCAGGTTAGACAAACACTTGTCAGGGAATGGCATAAGAGAGTACTTGGTACTGCCGTGAGCACAGGGCCCTGGGTATCTTGTATCCTTCCAAACTTCAAATTCAGCAAAACTGACATTTCTGAAAACCAGTGCCAAAGGATCTGACGAAGTGGGATTTTCTCCCACGAAAGCTCATGCAATAAAATAATTATTTTTAGTCTTTAAAGTGCCACAGGACTGCTTGTTTTTCTGAAAACCAGGAAACAGCGTTAAGGTACATGCCCATCAGTGGCGTCGCTGATGCTGGGCACGCAGTGCACATTCCACGAGTCCCAGCACCAGTGCCCCAAGTCTGGCAGGGACCCTGGGCTTAGCCACTACCAGCTGCCCATTGTGCTCCCATCGGGGCCGTGGATCCACGGCTGGCCCAGCTGCAGAGGCCTGAGCCAGCCCCTGGAACAGTTGGGGATCTCGGGCCCACTCAGCTGCAGTAGTCAGATCCAACCTCCCTACAGTTCTGTGGGCCTTGTGCTGTCCTGCAAAGAGCAGGGTGGTCTGAGGCCGCACCACTGCCCCCACAGCCGCATTGTCCCTCACCCCCTCCTCACTGTCTTTGGTGCAGTGCCGATGGCAGCAGAGAGGAGGGGGGCCAGGAGCACAGAACTGGCCTCTTTCTGGGCTGGCTGGTCCCACCTGTAGGGCAGGGAACAGCTGGCCTAAGGGTGCAGTGGGCCATCCCAGAGACCAGGATCCACCCTCCCGTCTCTCCCCTGGGTTGGCTGTTCCACCCTGGGGGCAGAGAGGGCTGGCTCAGAGGCAGGGCTCAGCCTCCAGGCTCAGAATGACTTGTTATGGGGGCGCCCCCCAGTGTGGGGTGTGTGTGGGGGGATGCTGTCCAGTGGGGGAGGGGCGTAGGGGGTCCTTGGTGCAGAGAAGGGGGGCGGGGGACACCATCGTGTGGGCGATGGTGGTGCGGGCCCCGAACCTATTTTGGGGGCAGCTACTCCCCTGGTGCCTATGCAACCTGATCTTCATTAATAGAGTAGAAATCAGTCATGCAGTCAAAATATTTAATGTAATTTGTTTATTTACAAAATTTATCCAAGTCCTGTTCCATTGAACAGAGGTGGTTACAACCTGCAGACATGCTGTGTTCCTGCATAAACCTTAAGACAAAAATGTCTAGCCTCCAAGAAACGACTCCTACTATGTGACTGCTGGTACTTAAACACACTCTTCCAGTTTCATCTTGTGGTCTTTTCACCTAAGAATTTCCTAGTCTAAGGCTCCTCACCTATATTCATGTGTTTTGAAAGGTGGTGTGGCCATTAACTCTCTCCTTTTGTGAACTTACTGAACCTGAGAAAGAGTTTGACCCCTTATTCATAGGAGAATACTTGAGGTTCAACAAGGACAAGTGCAAAGTCCTGCACTTGGGATGGAAAAACCCCATGCACTGCTACAGGCTGGGGAGTGATGAGCTAAGTAGCAGCACCATAGAAAAGGACCTGGGGGTCCTGGTGGATGGGAAGCTGGATATGAGTCAGCAGTGTGCTCTTGCTGTCAAAAAGGCCAGTTGCATAGTGGGCTGCATCAGAAGAAGCATTGCCAGTAGCTCGAGGGATGTGATCATTCCCCTCTATTTGGCACTGGTGAGGCTGCATCTGGCATACTGTGCCCAGTTTTGGGCTCCCCACTACGAAAAGGACGTGGACAAATTGGAAAGAGTCCAGCAGAGGGCAACAAAAATGACCAAGGAGCTGGAGCACAAGACCTTTGAAGAAAGACTGAAGGAACTAGGCTTATTTAGCCTGCAGAGGAGAAGACGGGGGATTTGATAGCAACCTTCAACTACCTGAAGAGATGCTTCGAGGAGGAAGGAGCTCAGCTGTTCTCAGTAGTTACAGAGGACAGAAGAAGGAGCAATGGTTTTAAGTTGCAGCTGGGGAGGTTGAGGCTGGATATTAGGAAAAACTTTCTTACTAGGAGGGTGGTAAAGCATTGGAATGGGCTACCTAAGGAGGTGTTGGAATCTCCATCTTTGGCCCAGCTGGATAAAACTCTGGCTGCGATAATTTAGTGGGAGTGGTCCTGCTTTTTTCTGGCATGCGGTTGGACTAGATTATCTCAGAGGTCCTTTCCAACCCTATGGTTCTATGATTCTATAACCTGCACAATCATTTGACCTTCTCTGAGAATCAGATACAGCGTGGGTATTTTAACAGTTTTTATCCTAGGTGCTTCCACATCAGTAAGTCATAAGATGCACAACATTAGCATTTGGTGCCATAGGCAATCATTTTTTGCTAGCCTTGGGCCAGATCCTGCAAAGTCCTGAGTGCCCCCATTTCCCATAACTGTTGTTGAATTTATCAAAACAATTTGAAAGTATTCTTCAAACTATATGCTGCATGTGCTGTCTTCCAAAAAGGAGGAGTCATGTGGCACTTAAAGACTAACAGATTTATTTTTTGCATGAGCTTTCGTGGGAGAAAATCCTGCTTCGTCAGATGCTTCGAAGATGAGTGAACTTACAGAATGGAATGAAAATAAATGTAAGGGGGTGTAAAACACAGGATCAGGTCATACAGTAACAGCAAATCAGAGCAGTTGTTAGGTTCAAACTCAGGCCATTCTGTAAGTTCACCGATTTTCTAATCATCTGACGAAGTGGGATTTTCTCCCATGAAAGCTCATGCAAAAAATAAATCTGTTAGTCTTTAAGTACCACATGACTCCTTGTTTTTTCTTGCTGGGCTAGACTAACATGCCTATCCCTTTGGAAACTGACAAGCTTGTCTTAGTGTCCAATTTGTTACCTTTTCACTTGCTCTTTGCATTTGTTTAGAAAATATATTCTATCAGAAAAGTCACTGTTTATTGTATATTCTAGTAGGATCCAGAATGTTCCAGGTCTTATTCCAAAGGGGGTAGCCATGTTAGTCTTGTTCAGCAAAGTGTACAAGGAGTATGGTGGCACTTCAGAAGACTAACAAATTTATTAATAGTATGAGCTTTTGTGGGAGAAAATCCCACTTCACAGACACTTTGAAGGTTTTATGTCATTCTAGAATGTATCTTCTTAGGTTCTAGCCATTATTTGTTGCTGTAGAAAGATACCTGTCATAAATGAAACACAAATCAAAGTAATATAATCCTTGTTAGGTTCTTAAATTTTTGCTGAAATGTCTAATCCTTTTTTACTCTGAAATATTCACTTCGTTTTTTGTTTTTTGTTTTTTTTTTAACAGAAACCTTTGAAATGCTTATCAGACAGGCTGAAAATTATACAAGTATGCTTTTCTGCAACACACACAGAAACATGGCTGTTGAGGCTGGTACAGCTTTTCAAGAGTTTTTTACGGACGTTGGACTCTTTGTGTTTGGTACAGACATTAATACAGAAAAACTGGTGAACAGATTTTTCGACACCCTGTTCCCCCTAGCCTATAATTATATGTTTAATCTTGGTCCAAATGACATTTCCCTGGAATATTCAGAATGCATTCGAATGTCAAGAAGAGACATCAGCCCTTTTGGTAATGTTCCAAAAATAGTCATGGGAAAAATGAGGAGATCGTTGTTATCTAGTCGTACTTTCTTGCAGGCCCTCAATTTAGGGATTGAAGTGATCAATACAACGGATCATTTGCAAGTCTCTAAAGAATGCGGCAGAGCTTTACTACGAATGCAATATTGCCCCTACTGCCAAGGAATGACTTTAAGCAAGCCATGTATGGGGTACTGTCTGAATGTAATTAGAGGCTGCTTGGCTAACATGGCTGAAATTGACCTCCACTGGCAGAGATATATTCAATCACTGGAAGATCTGTCCAGTGCAATGCATGGAATATATGATATTGAACATGTACTTCTGAACTTCCACTCCCTTGTTAATGATGCCCTTACACAAGCTCATATCAATGGACCAAAAGTAATTGAGGAGGTAAGCACCTAAATATTTCCTTTCTTCCATGCTTGATGGAAAATAGTACATGAAAACTAACTCAAAGATTGATGCTGGATATTTGATCAATATTATTTAGATAAGCACACTGTGTGTGAGAACAGCTTCATATAGTGAAACGATTGCACAAAACTGTTAGTTTTTTTCTGTAATTAGTCACATGCCTTGCTATTTTCTAACATACTCTATTCACAGCTATAACAGAGTGAGGAGTCACCAATCTTTTAAGAATTTGTAGGTTTTTTCAGAGTGAAAAGTTATTTTTTTAGTTGTGGAATGAACTTGTAATTTTTAGCAGAACCACCTAAGTAGCTGAAGTGAAAAAGAAAAAGGTATTACACTCAGGGAAACACAACCTGATTTTTTTAAATCAGTTGTGTGAGAATTTCTTTACACAAATTGATAGAAAACTCTGTTTTAGTTTCAGCTTCTTGTCACTTTCTCTATTTAGCTGTTATTTTTTTAGTGCATTCAGTTAATGACATTTACTGAGAATTCTGCAGCTGTTGAACAAACAAAAAAATCTTGAGTTCTGCAGTAAAAGTGAGTGCTGGTACAGTCATGAAGTTTGGTGTCTTAAAATACTAACAAGCAAAAAACTAATTTACATGGTGCAAGTTAATTCCAGTGACTTCCTGTTTTTTAAAAAGTTTTGGGGGTTAGGTTAATAAGTGCCAGATTTAGTACATAATATTAAATGAGTTGTCAGATGGGTGAAGATGTTGTTTACTCTTATCTCATAAACTATAGTAGGTTTGGAAATAGAATGGACATTATCCCATAACTGAAGCCCTTGGATTTTCAGGAACTGGAAATACAAGATGGTCTCATGTTTAATTTATATCTACCTGTGAAGATCAGAAGTTATAAACATCCCTTCCTTTTAGATGCTCATGGCTTGTCTTTAAGGCCTAGTACCATAGATTTATTTGAATAATTTAGTTAGTATCAAAGGAGTGTATTGTTTCATTTGCAGCAAGTAGCATATCTTGCCTTGATGACATTGTAGGGGAAGAGTAAGTTATATAAGAAGCTAATTTAACAGTGATCACAAAAAAGTGAAGACTTTTTTTTTTTTTAAATAAAAACCAAGGAGTTCTCTGGCACTTAAAGACTAACAAATTTATTTATTGAATGAGCTTTCATGGGAGAAAATTCCACTTCATCAAATGCTTTGAAGATGGGAGAACTTACAGAATGGGAGGAAATAATTATCTTTGGAACATGATTTTTTTTTTAATATACACTATAAGTGACAAGGGCATTCACTATAAAGCTAGTGTAGCAGCAGATGTATGAAGCATATCTATGGCAACCAATTTATCTCTTACTCTGTTAAATTTATTCCATAGTATGTTGTGCTGGTACACTTTCACATATAACTTTCCTGTGTGCAACCATACTCTGTTCCAGGGGCATTTCTGGTGCCTGGCACACAGGGCCCGTGCCCCGAATCCTGGCGCCAGTGCCCTGGGTCCTGGCAGGGCCCCTGCCTCTCTTGGTCTCTGGCCAGATCCAGCCGGAGATCCGGGGCCCGGCCGACCGTGACGGTGGCAGCCGCTCCCTGCCCTGTCTCCAGTCCGGAGCATGGCCTGTGGTCAGGGGGTGGGGCCTGGGCCTGGGCCTGGGCCAGTGCCCCAGGTCCTTCCCTGGGGCAGCAACACTCCTGCTCTGTTCAACTGTAGTGGTGATGTCAGTAGCATAAGAACCTAGATTAGTAAAATGACTATTTTTATGGGGAGTACAGGTCAGTTTGTGGTTGGCGGCTACTGATGTAGTGTCACCTTAGTGTTGTGTGGCATTTTTATGATTGGTGTGAAGTTACCAGTGAGATATTGTATCTATATTTGCAAATCAGTAAAATTTAATATGCAAGGATTTCATAGATAACCAGTTCAGCATAAAACAAAAATTAACACCATATCATGTTCACTAGACCCACAGGCTATGTCTACACCTAAAACCTTAGTACAGACTTGCTTAGTCTAACTAAGTAGTTTGAAGTTAGTTTGAACTAAACGTGGTTTTTTAGTTTGAACTAACTTTTTAGTTTGAACTAGCCACACTTTTTTTAGTTTGAACTAAAAAAAAGCAGCAAGTTTGAATGAAAAGTTAGTTTGAACTAAAAAAGCATCTAGTTCAAACTAACTGCTATTTCAAACTTACTTAGTTTGAACTAGTATGTCTGCATTGGACTAGTTTGAACTAAATATGCAAATTAGTTCAAACTAAGGAGTTAGTTTGGACTACCCAGTTGAACTAACTAGTTTGAACTAAACTTTGCTTAGCTCTAACTAAAATTTTTTTTAGTTTGAACTAGGCAAAGCCTAGAGTAGACATGGTTCAAATTTCTTCAAATTAAGGCTCCTTAATTCAAACTAATTTGCTAGCATAGACATAGCTGAAGTTACGCGTTCACATAGAAGGGTTGCTTCAAACAGTGGACAAGCAACTTGGGCCATGCTAGGCTCCAACACTCAGGTGCCAAAAATAGTGCTAGGACTATCAAAAGCTCCTTCTCACATGGTTACCTGCTGCTGAACTGGCCTCTGACCACAACAGAACCATATCTAATAAAACAAGGGACTTCTGATTTCTTCATCTTGTTAATGTCTACAGATCAGTAACATGACTTCCTGACCTTGATTGCAGGTTGGGGACAGAACTAGAACTTTTAGTCCTGACTGCCAGGGAATAGTCCACCTCCTTATGGTTTTGTCAAGTTGTAGCTGCCTTCCTAGTGATTGGTGGTTCAGTCAGACCTTACAGCAGCAGAGCTTTTGAAAAGATCCCAACCTTTTATCCCACATTTCTGACTAACAGTTCACCTTAAGTTATCTGTCCAATTCCCAGCTGTGTCCCCTGATTGAATTTGCCATTTGGAGAGATTTCCCCTAATTCTGCTTTTCCATTTGAACTGTTTGTGGTTGCTGGTGCCTACAGCTATACCAAGAAAGCCAGAGATAAAGGAAGGGTCTGGGTCACCTGCTTCCTTCTCCTTTCCCAATGTCTCAAGAAGGAGCTCGGCCAACTGTGTGGATGGCTTACAGTCTTCTCCTTCTTCACCCCTCCCTCGTCTTCTGGGCAAGAAAGGAGCCATGCATGATTGGAAAGGCTAGTTCCAGGGGAAAGATTCAGGCACTACTTTTCTATAGCTACACCAGACTGAATAAACCTCATCTTATCTGATCTAGGGACATAGGAATTTGCTCCCAAAGGTGAAATAAATAAATAATTTAAGTCAGTCAGTCAGCAGCTGGTTCCCCTTCTCACTTTCATGGAGTGCAACATGACAAATCAGGGCAGAGAAGATCAGGCCACCAGCATGTGCTAATTGCTATGAATATGTGTGCATGTATATGCGTATAGAGGGAAATCTTCCTTTTCAGTTGGCCAGTCAGTTAGGGGATCAAATAACAATAGACAAACCAACCAATTCCTCCCCAAAGCAAGCAAGCAAGCAAGCAAGCAAACAAACAAAAAAGCCCAAACAAAAACCCAGTTCTTGAATAGACTTCATTGGGCAAAGTACTGAGTACCGTGAAACTCCACTTGGGAGGTCTGCAGCTTTCTTAGACAAACTATAGCTGTGTATCCCATCTCTTGCTTGAAAGATGGAATACAGAGATGGGGCATTTCTGACAGTCCTAAAGACTGGGAAAGTGCTGGGCTGTTGTTGCTGATTGCAGCTGAAGGTTGCCATGCTTTAAACATTGGGCTGTCAGTCCCATGACCCACTGTAGGAATGTTAGTGCTACAGTGGGGAAATTTTATGGGATGCTGAAGCTCTTCAAAGTCCTTGGAAAAACTGACTCTCAGACTTGGCCACTGCTAGGCACTATAGAAAAGAACAGAGATAATATGAGAAGTTGAATCAGTCCCTGAAGTACAACTGGAGAAAATACTACTTTGCAAATAGAAGCTGGAACAGGTGTAGAGTTCTGAGATAAGGTCAGTGGCTGCTCAGTTATCCTGGAGCTATCTTCTTGATTTCCATTCAGGTCTCTCTGGAGTTAGACCCCTAACTGGTGTCAGTCTCCTTCATTTTGGAAACAAATGGCTTTCTATAGCTTTGGTGAAAATGAGTCACTGGACATTGTCCAGAGAGGATATTGTGTAGAACTGTGAGAACAATTTTGTTCCATTCCTAATCAAGCAGCACACCATGGAAATCAGAGGCAGCTTTTGGGGTAGGCGAGGCGGGGGGGGGGGGGAGGGCACAGCCCCGTCCATGAAAGCAGGAGAGCTGCGCTGCTCAGCTCCCTGCTTTAAGCTAAGACAAGCAGCCTCTGCTGGCTGCCTGCTGGCTTGCCCCGCCCCCAGGGAGGAACAACCAGCCCAGGGGCAGGGCTCGTCCCTCCCCACTTCCTGAGTGGACTGTTCCACTCTAGAGATGGAGGGGGGGACTGGCCCATAGGCGGGGCCGAAGAGCAGAGTTCAGCCTCTGGGGTGGCTTGCTCCACCCCTCTCCCCATCCCCTTCCTCAAGCAGCACTTTTCCAGAGCCAGCTCCGCTGCTGCCGCCCCTCCCACTCCATGCTGCTCCAGGCTGTGTGAGAGGCTGAAGAGAGAAGGAGCCAGATTCAAAGGGCTCCTCTCTGCAGTCCCAGCAGCAGCCTCACCCCCAGAACAGGAAGGGCAGGTAGGTGCTGTGGGGGGCAGTGGGTGGGGGATTGGAGGGGTCCTGGACAGGCAGGGGGCAGAGGTAGGGTGGGGTGGGTTGAGGGGCTTCACCACATGATCTCCAGGTCCTGAGTGGGCCAGGAGTTGCTCCCTGTGCCCCTGGTTGGGCGGGGGGCCTCTGGGCCCCGGTGGGACTGGGGGATGCTCCATGGCCTCTGGGCCCCAGGGGTGGGTGGGCTGGGAATGGAGCCCCTCACCTGAGCTCTGGGCTGGGCCAAGGGATGTTCTTCAGCCTCTGTCCTGGCCAGGGTCAGGCCATCAGGGGGCTGGTGAGCCAGGGGTCTTTTCCCAGCCTCTGGGGGTTAGGTTTGTGGCCAGGCTACTGTGAGGCAGCCCTGGCCAGGGAGCCCCCCACAGCTTAGGGGGTGAGGCTGGGGAGCCGACCCAGGGTCTCCCTCCCTCACCCCACGCCTACACTGCAGTACCACCCTGTCTGCCCCAGGGTTTCCTGGCCTCACCCAATGCCCAAGTGTCAGGGCTGGTCTGGCCTGGGGTCTCCTCTGCTCACCACACATCCAGGTGGTGGAGCTGCCTGGTCTGACCGCAGGGGGGGCCTCCTGTGGTGGTGGGGTCAGCCTGGGACAAGCATGGGGTCTCCTGCCCTTGCTTGGTTGTCTCAGTTGGTTGGGGCAGCAGGTGGACTGGGGGTGTAACCTCATCAGCAGTGATATTATTTTTAAAGTTGAACTCTCCTGAACACTCCATATGCTGCACCAAATATTTATTCTGTGCTTGAAATTGTTCTCTTGTGTGTTGAATTGTTTTACATTAAGCAGAGTGCATGGAGGAAATCGTTTGTTCAGTTTGGGTTACAATAGAACTGAGACTAACCTCAGAAGGGGCATTCTGGATTTCAACTGGTGCCTCTTGAGCATCCTCTCCAATATCAAATTTGCTCAGATAACAAATAACCTTTTTTTCCCCTTTGTAACCGCGCTGCCACTCCTCTTCAGATCTGAAAGTAGCTGGGTTCTGTTCTTCTCTCTCTCCTCATACAGCACAGGCCAAATTCTGCCTTGAGTCACACCTAGCTTGAGTAGGCCCATGGCCTTCAAATTCAGTGTCTGGTAGTGCTACCCTGTAACATTCAAACCATGCTTTGGGACTCAGTGCTGGGCCACAGACCCTCTGCTCTTGGATATTTCCACAAATAACAACCCATCAAAGGCAGTGGTTTTCAAACTTTTTTCTCCTTCGAACCCAGTTCGAAAAAATCATTTATCCCCATAACCCAACCCTGTAACGTTCAGTGGCTGGGTAAGTGCAGTTGCACCTATGCTTTAAATTAGCAAATAAATCTAAAGATTAAAAAAAAACAAAAAACAAAAACAAACAAACAAACAAACAAAAAAACCAAAAAACCCCAAACCCTGAAGATTAAAAGAAGTGGAGGATCCAACTTAGATTCAGGTGACATGGGATGAGTTGCATTCATAGGGAGCCAAGTGAGCAAGAAGGGGGAATAGTCCAGGGGCAGAGGTTTGTATTGGGAGCCAACTGAAGTGTATGCACACTGTGGAGAGGCTGTCAAGCTGGGAAGGAGAAATAACAGGGTCAGGAGCTGTTTGGGAGCTCTGGGGAGGGTAAATAGGGGGCTTTAAATAAGTAAACAGTCCCATTGCATTCAGCTCTGCTATCTCTCCTGCATCTTTGGGCAACTCATTTAGTCACTCTGTGCCTCAGTTCCCCAGCCATCTGTTACTGTACACTGGGAACAGAAGCACTGCCCTGCCTCAGAGGGCTGGGTGAGAATAAATGGATTAAGGAATGTGAGGTGCTCAAAATACTACAGTGATGGGGTCCACAGAAATAGCTGATAGACAGACCTAGACCCACCATGTCACAGTTGCCAGGGGTGGATGGAGGGGTCAAGCTAGCCAGGGCTGCAGGGAAGGACATTGGGGCTGGCAGCAGGGCCAAATGGGTGGAGGGCGGCCATACTGAGAAAGAATGCTCATACTAAAAAAGCAGGTGTGGTGATGTGCTGAATGCTGGAAACATTAGGTGTTAAGTAATGGAAACATGCATAACTCTTCCACTGATGACCAGGTATTACAGGAACTCAGAACACAGTGGGCTACCAAGAGTCTCTGGTGCCTGGGGGCCAACTTTACACCCCCCCCATCCCCACACAAGGCAGGAGGAGTCCTGGTACCACCTCCAAACTGCCCTGGGGAGGGAGTCTGTATCGGTGGGGCAGGGGAGGATCGGTGGATATATAGGCTTTACTCACCCCCCCCCCCAGCACTAAGCACCATGCACAGGATCAGGCAGCCTGAGGGAGTTATGTATTTTTGCAGGAGCGGCAGTGTTAATATAGATGGTTCCTACTGGTAAGAAAAAAAAGTACTAGTCCTGCTTTTGATTTTTTTTTTTTTTAATGCAAAGTCATATTTGAGGATTCAGCAGGTATTTCCCCCTCTCCTTCCCTTGGCAGCAGTGGCTATTTCAGACATTGAGGGAGAGGAGGATGGTCTCAGCCCCCAGCTCTCCCCTCCTCCCTAGCTTCTTCAGGGCTGGAAGCAGTTTCAGCCCTGAAGCAGGCATGAAGGAACCACCACATGAGCATGTTCTCTCCAGCAGCTGATAGCTCACACACCCCTCACCCTCAGTTCTAGGAGTCCCCCTGGCTCCCACTGTCCCTTTCTTATGATATCTCACAGCCTGGTAGGTCAGGGAATTTAGAAGTTCTGACTGCACCTCAGCTGGGGCAACTGAGCTGCAGGTCCAGGGGAGAGGAGAGCATTTGGGGTTGCGGGGGCTCCAGAGGATGTAAGGAGGGAGGCTTAAGCTAAGTGTTCTTGTTAAGTTCCAAAGGGGCAGCCATGTTAGTCTAGTAAAGCAAAAAAAGCAAGGAGTCTTGTGGCACTTTAGAAACTAACAGATTTATTTATCGCATGAGCTTTCATGGGAGAACATCCCACTTCATCAGATGCTTTGAAGAGGGGGAACTTACAGAATTGGATGAAAATAAATGCAAGGGAGTGTCAGACATGGGATTAGGTCATGCTGCAACAGCAAATCAGAGCTCTAGGGGGCTAGAAGAGGGGGGTCACAGCTCTCAGCCTTGCCCTTCCCCCCCCCCCTTCAGGGCTGGAGGCAGCTTTTATTTCCTAGTTCATGACATTGCTAGCCCTTGCACAACATTTGTGATATTGAGGAATTTGCATTTTGGGGTGGTTTCTGCTAACTTGGAAGAATTCTTTTTTACACAAATGGGTTGACATTTTATGAAATTTGATTTTGTTGTTGTTGTGGTTTTTCCATGAAATTTTATATGTGGGAAATGTGGTTGCTCTGATGTGGCGTTGTGATCTGTTGTGACACTCATTTCATTTTCAGCATTGTATTGTGAGTTTCAACCAAAAAGAGATTATTAATAATAAAGAATAAGGATGAATGTATGGGGGTTTCAATAACAGATGAGTTGGGTAATAAAAGGAAGTACATGTCAGGTGCTGAAAGAGGGGGAAAAAAAGTTGGCTGTTGAACAGACAATATGGAAGCAGTATAGTTCACTGTCCAAAGTCTTAAAGCAAACAAAAATGCTATGTTTTTTGTTATGTGAGTTTAGTTCCTCTAGGGGGCCCCACAGTGGCCCTTCACCTAGGGCCCCAGAAAACCTAAAGCCCTCTCTGATGGAAATGATCAGATATCATTGCAATCATCCATCACCTACTTCGCATATTAACCCTACTCTCCATTCCCCATCCAGCCTCAAAGAATCAGGAACAGACAAAGCACTCCCATTTTGCTGTCTCCCAGACAATTCCTCCGGTTTTCTTGAGAAAATAGCTTATGCTTCCCCATCACAACTCCAATCATTATCATTACCCAGACGTAGCCTCTAATCTACATTAATATGGTGGTTTTCCACCTTTTCACTGCTTACCAGGACCCTACGAAAGATAGAAAGGAGAGAGCAACAGCAACTGATACCATTCTGGCTGAATAGTTTTTAGCTCTAATCTACCATTGTGCTTTTTGCTGTATCTCTTTCTTAGAGTAGGTCTGCAACTGCAAAAAGTCAGCTCTCCATCTAGCACCAGGCTGTTTAAAAGTGGATACTCAGGTGAAGCCATTTCCCTTTTCATGGTCCTTAAGAGGAAGCAAATAAATACACTATGACCATTGCCAATAGAATAACTATTATGTTAAACAAGTTAAAAAATATATAGGCTTAAGTTCCTTCTTGTGAGTCTTAATGTGTATAAAATGTGTTAAAGCAAAATTCTCTGCAGTATAACTATTTTGATCAGCATGTTTAAAATAGGAAGTTATTAACAAATTCCAACATGAAATATTTTCTCAGGCTGTATCTACACTGATGGTGGCAAAATGGCAGCTGTCAGCCTGGTGTTCCAGGAGTGCTTAGTAGAGAGTCTGAATTTGCTGCTGTGCTCCCGGAAGCTGGCGCCAGAAGTCCTGGCTCCTTGGAGGCATAGGGGAAAACTACCACAAGGGATATGTGGTTGGCTTTCCCCAGTGTGTCTCGGTGGCTTAGGAAGTCGCCAGCATTTATTCAAGGCATTTTACATGCCTTGCATAAATGCCAGTTGACTGTCACTGCGAAAAACCCTATGTGTAGACTAGAGCTCAGAAAAGCAGCCTCACTCTAGCTCAACAATCCCATGGAACACAACCTTGAAATCTCCTTCTGCACCCTACAATACTACGCAGATTGAACCACTTCAGGAGGTGTCATCATTTTTCCTATCTATTAAAGCAGAATTCATTGTAGATTCTGTTTCCAGTCAGATTATTTTTTTCATTTTTGATCACTTTCTCTAATGAGATCCAGTGTTGTGCTATTAAGTCAGACAAGTTGTCTTTACAACTGTCATAGCATTCAGTCCCAAAATAAATGTAAGGAATACTCTTCATTCCCTGAAACATCAAAGTCTTATCCTTAGGAGAAATGACAGTCTCAGGGCAAAAATGTAATGTATTGAGATCTGTTACGGGACCCCATAGCCATAAATAAATAAATTCACCAAAATCTACATATTGGTTATCCAGTCTTCAGCCAATGCCATTTTTTTTGGCAGATGTCTTCTCTTCTCCTAAGTATACATGTAACCTTTGGGTGGACTAGAATTTATTTAATTGTTTTTCTTCAGTGTTTTAAAAGAAATACATCCCAACTCCTATAAAGAAAAACTGAAGACACAGGATTCAGGCTTTAAAGACTCTCAGCAAATACTGCTCAGAGTTACTCTCCATATATTCAAATGCTACTAAGAGCAAAGTAATAATGAACTTCATTAATTACTAACTTAATAAATCTTACAATGAAAAAACCAAAATAATACCTACTATATAGATCTATAACATGCTGTGGCTATTTTGTAAATCTACATTCACCCTTTCACAGCTTTTTTTTTCCATAACACAAACAAGAAAACAATTTGAATTTAAACAGAACAGTCCCCACAAGTAATACTGCAAGATGAAACTTAAAAGAGTTTCCAAAGTTTAGGTGGAGTTCACAATTCTCAGCTATAGTCTCTGTTCACCAAGTCCAAAACGCTCAAATTGAAAGAAGCAGCTCCTCTTTCTTTGGCTGTAGGAATCTTCAGCATCCAATCAGCTTACTGATTAACAAGAACTCAGACACGTATACACACAAAGAAACTCTACTGCAAAATGTTTGAGTAGGGAGAAAACATCTTGCTGTCTACTCCCGGCTCAGCTTCCCCCAGTCACTCACTGAGCACATGGGCTTTTCCCAATGCAGCTGCATGGCTTCTGCTCTCATGGCATCTGGTCTGACCAGCACAGCAGCAGGAAACCTTGTGAAGCATACTCAAAGTTACCACTCCCTGTTTTAGAAATTTTTGGCTCCTGCTAGCTAAATTTGCCTAGCATCAGCAACTCAGCCCCAACAAGTTTCTTTGGGTATATCTACACTTAGAATTTAGTTTGAATTAATCAGGATTAATTTGAACTAAGTTATTTCACGGCTACACTCACTTTCATTACTTTGAACTAAGGAATTCCTTAATTTGAAGTAATGAACGCTTACTTTGAAGTTATAAAACCTTGCTTAACTTTGAAGTAGTGATTAATTCAAATTTATTAGTTCGAAATAATCCAATGCAGCTGCATTAATTTGAACTAACCATTAGTTCGAATTAATGCTGTTTGACCTTCTTTATCCCAGGGTGCCTTCCTGTTTCTATGTATTGGGTGGGGGCATGGGCCTTTCTCGGTTGCCATGTGTCATACTTCCCATAGTGCCCCCTTACTAAATTGAACTAGCAAGTCCTGTCCATGGACATGCTAGTTTGACTTGGGTTTCTGGTGGGGCCATGCTAGTTCAAATCAACTTAGTTTGAATTAACCATTATTAGTTAATTAATTAATTCAAACTGACTTCCTAAGTGTAGACATAGTCTTCAAGAGATAACCTTTAAATAGACACATGGGTTACACACACAGGAGGATATTATTAGATATATTGCCCCTTGACTTTAGCAGTTAGGCAATAGTCATTAGTATGTTGTTTGCTTAAGGAGAAACAATTAATTTAGTGAGCTATTTCTTTGGTGCCATCCTCTTTGTTTTGCACAAAGTGCTGTTTCCCTGAATATAGTAGAAACAAACAGAAAGCAGCTTCCTTGCCCTGTATTTCCAAGACTGTCTTTCTACTCTGTCCTCTGCCTAAAAGAATCTCTTTATTGGCATCCTTCAGGGGCCACACTTATATTTTCAAAGGAATAGCCGTGTTAGTCTAGTCCAGCAAAAAAAAAAAAAAAAAGTTGTGTGGCACTTAAAAGATTAACAGATTTCTTTTTCACATGAGCTTTCGTGGGAGAAATTCCCACTTTGTCAGATACTTCGAAGATCGGTGAACTTACAGAAGGGAATGAAAATAAATCCAAGGGGGTGTAAAACATAACATCAGATCATACAGTAACAGCAAATCAGAGCAGTTGTTAGGTTCAAACCTTGGGAAGCCTGAAGTCAAATTACCTTTTGTAATGGGAAAGGAACCCATAGTCTCGATTCAGTCCTGCTTTCACAGAATTTAATTTGCACATTAATTCAAGTTCAGCTGTTTCTCTTTGAAGTCTTGATGTCCCAGTCACATCTCTGACGACGGTCATTAACAAATCATTTGAGTGATTAGAAAGATGGAAGTGCTCAGCAACTTTTTTTTGTTTTGTGATTTCTGATATCAGCTCTGTTTGTTTATTCTTTTGCGCAGGGATCGTCCTGTTTGTCCAATATATAAGGTGTTGGGGCATTTCTGGCACATGATAGCATAAATCACTTTAGTAGATGAGCAGGTAAATGAGCCTTTGATGGAGTAGCAGTCTTGATTAGGACCTATGATGTTATCTGTTGTGCAGATATGTGGGCAGACTTGGCAGCATGGTTTGTTGCAGGGGTGTGTGCCTACTTCAATGTTTCTGTTGTTAGATCTGTAGTTGCTGGTGAGTATCTGTTTAAGATTGGGTGGCTCTCTGTAGGCTAGGAGAGGTCTGTCTTCCAACGCTTAAGAGAGTGAGGGATCATCTTTTAGAACAGGCTGTAGGTCCTTAATGATCTGTTGCAGAGGTCTGACTTGAGGGTTGTATGTGGTGATTAGTGGTGTTCTGTTGTTTTCTTTCTTGGGCCTCTCCTGTAGTAGCTGACTTCGGGGAACCCGTCTAGCTCTGTCAATTTGTTTTCTTACTTCCCCAGGTGAGTACTGTAGTTTCAAGAATGCTTGATAGAGATCCTCAAGATGTCTGTCTCTGCCTGAGGGATCAGAGCAGATGCAGTTATATCTTAGGGCTTGGCTGTAGACAATGGATTGTGTGGTGTGTTTAGGATGGAAGCTCGAGGGATGTAGGCATCTATACCGATCAGTAGGTTTTTGATACAGGGTGGTGTTGATGTGTCTATTCCTGATTTGTACTGTAGTGTTGAAAAAGTGGATCTCCTGTGTGGATGGATTACAAGCTATTAGAAGAACCATCCCAGATGATGCCACAGCACAGCTTGTGACTGGACTTTGTGCTTACCCACAACCACTTCAGATTAGAGGATAGTTGATACCTCCAAGTCAGTGGCACTGCTGTGGGCACCTGCATGGCCCCACAATATGCCAACATCTTTATGGGTGACTTAGAACAACGTTTCCTCAAGTCTCATCCCAAAACACCTCTTCTTTACCTATGGTACATTGATGACATCTTCATCATCTGTACGCATGGCAGGGATGCTCTTGAAGATTTTCACAGAGATTTCAACAATTTCCACTCCACAATGAAATCGAGCTTGGAACACTCCACACAGGAGATCCACTTTCTCAACACTACAGTAGAAATCAGGGATAGACATATCATTACCACCCTGTATCAAAAACCTACCGATCGGTATAGATGCCTACATCCCTCGAGCTTCCATCCTAAACACATCACGCGATCCATTGTCTACAGCCACGCCCTAAGATATAACTGCATCTGCTCTGATCCCTCAGGCAGAGACAGACATCTTGAGGATCTCTATCAAGCATTCTTGAAACTACAGTACCCACCTGGGGAAGTAAGAAAACAAACTGACAGAGCTAGACGGGTTCCTCGAAGTCAGCTACTACAGGAGAGGCCCAAGAAAGAAAACAACAGAACACCACTAGTCACCACATACAACCGTCAAGTCAGACCTCTGCAACAGATCATTAAGGACCTACAGCCTGTTCTAAAAGATGATCCCTCACTCTCTCAAGTGTTGGGAGACAGACCTCTTCTTGCCTACACACAGCTGCCCAATCTTAAACAGATACTCACCAGCAACTACAGATCTGACAACAGAAACATTGAAGTAGGCACACACCCCTGCAACAAACCATGCTGCCAAGTCTGCCCACATATCTGCACAATAGATACCCACATAGGTCGTAATCAAGCCTGCTACTCCATCAAAGGCTCATTTACTATTGTGATCTATGTCATCATGTGCCAGAAATGCCCCAACACCTTATACATTGGACAAACAGGATGATCCCTGCGCAAAAGAATAAACAAACATAGAGCTGATATCAGAAATCACAAAACAAAACAAAACAAAAAAAAACCAGTTGCTGAGCACTTCTATCTTTCTAATCATTCAATAAATGATTTGTTAATGACCATCATCAGAGATGTGGCTGGGACATCAAGACTTCAAAGAGAAACAGCTGAACTTGAATTAATGTGCAAGTTAAATTCTGTGAAAGCGGGATTGAATTGAGACTATGGGTTCTTTTCCCATTACAAAAGGTAATTTGACTTCAGGCTTCCCAGGGTTTGAACCTAACAACTGCTCTGATTTGCTGTTACTGTATGACCTGATGCTATGTTTTATACCCCCTTGGATTTATTTTCATTCAATTCTGTAAGTTCACCCATCTTTGAAGCATCTGATGAAGTGGGATTTTCTCCCACAAAAGCTCATGCAAAAAATAAATCTGTTAGTCTTTAAGTGCCACACGTCTCCAGGCTTATATTGCTTCTCTGGTGGTTGACTTTTCTGGTTGCTTTCTGGGTCTGATACATACAGACACACACAGCTCTACCAGTCAGTACCTTAGAGCATTCATTTTCAATCAACCGCAGGGAAACACATCCTGTTCTGCCTGATTTAGTTCTTCTTCAGGCTTTCCAGTCTGATCTGATGTCTTGGGCAGTGGCTTGTGTTGTATCAGCAACCTTACTGCATAAAGAAGCTTAATTGCTTCTTTCATTTATCCTGAATCAAAATCAGCTAGCATGACCATCAGCTTCAGTGTGGTTTGTGGTTGCCCAGAACACTGGTTCTCAGTAGTTTGCAGGTTCCAACATACCTGGTGGCATATTGCTACCCTATAGAACACACCAGTCCACCCTTCCCAGGCCAAATCCAGTCATCTCTTCAGCTCTCCACGACACACCATTGTGTGTTGACACAGTAATGTGTCCCAACACAGTGGTTGAGAACCACTGGCCCAGACATCAAAGATACTCATGTGAGCAGCCACAAACAGCCTTCAGCACAAAAATAATATTCTGGTAGTCCATATTTAACATTTCCTGCTTCCCACTGCTGTGAAAATCCCATTATTATGGATCTGTGGACTTGAATACAGTGGAGAATAGGAGAGGGGAGCCGTGTTTAACAGAAAATGTCATTACTTGAACTAATAAGCTCCAGAGATGAGGCCCATATTGGTGACATAAATATAATAAAGAATACAGATGGAACTGCAGATTGAAAGATTTGGTTTGTTTCATTATGGGAAATGAAGCAGTGTAAACTTTTTCTTCAAGATATTACTTAATAAAATCTGTAATTTAGGAAAGTAAATTGTTCCCTGATCCCCTTTAATCACCAGCCTCTAGCAGCCTTGTGATTGGCCTGCCCCCTGTGTGACTAGCAAGGGGCAAGGGCTGACCTAGGCAGAGAAGGCCTTTAAAAGCCACTGCTAGAGCAACCAGAGGGAGCTTGCGCACAGGGGACAGCAAACAGGGGAGTTTGCGAGGGAGTTTGAGGAGGAGTTTGGTGAGGCCAAGATGGTGAAGAGGAGCCGCACTGCTGGTGCCAGTGCCCCTGCTGTTTCCTTTGCCACTGTTTGTAGCCAGACAGAGTGTCTGACGATGGATATCTCCACCCAGATTCTGGTGTGGATTTGCAAGGACTGTGGCCTTCATTTTCCTGCCACTGATGATCAGGCTAGGGAGATGAGCCTATGTGATAGGTGCCTTCTGGTGACATCTCTCCAGAAACAAGTAGGAGAGTTACAGGAGGAGGTGTCACGACTCAGGAGTATCCATGCTCTGGAAAAGTTCCTTGACAGTGTCCGCAATGAGACCTGCAAGGAGGAGGTCCCTATCCTGGTGCCAAGGGCTACTGGCACAGCTCTGGAAACGGATGGGATGCCTATGGCAGAGGGAGGACAGTGGCAGCTGGTCACCTCTGGCAGCAGACAGTGCTCCACGCCTGCTCACATCCCACCATCCATTGTGGTGAGGAACCGTTATGTGGTGCTGGACACGATGAAGGAGGTAGAGGAGATGCCATCCACCCCAGAGGCTGGGGAGAGCACAGCCACCTCACCTAAGACGAAACGTAGGGTTGTGGTGATTGGGGACTCCCTCCTGAGAGGAACGGAGGCACCCATCTGTCGCCCTGACAAGGCCTCTAGGGAGGTATGCTGCCTGCCAGGTGCCCGTATCAGAGATGTAACGGAGGGATTGTCAAAAATCATCCGCCCCTCAGACTACTACCCCATGCTTCTTATCCATGTGGGTACCAATGATACTGCGAGAGGTGATCCTCAGCAGATCAAAGGTGACTTCAGGGCTCTGGGAGCGAGGGTGAAGGAGTTTGGAGCACAGGTGGTGTTCTCATCAATCCTTCCAGTCAAGGCTAGAGGCCTGAGGAGAGACAGGTGCATCCTAGAGGTGAATGCCTGGCTGAGAAGATGGTGTGGTCAGGAGGGATTCGGCTTCCTTGACCATGGAGTTCTGTTTCAGGACAGAGGATTGATAGGCAGAGATGGCCTTCACCTGTCCAGGAAGGGGAAGAGTGTATTTGGGCACAGACTGGCTGACCTAGTGAGGAGGGCTTTAAACTAGGTTCAACGGGGGAAGGAGACCAAAGCCCACAGGTAAGTGGCAATGTGGGAGATCTGGGGGAAGGGATGGAACTTGGGGGGTGTTGGGACTGTAGTACCAGGAATAAAAGAGAAGGTAGTTGGAACATGGGGGAGGGGATCAAATAATTGTCTTAAATGTTCCACTGAAGCGCCAACACATGAGGAGAGTGGGGGAGGAGGACTCCAAGAAAAAATGCAAGGAGGTATATGTAATAGAATTGAAAAACAAACTGACAAAGTAGGGCAAGTGACCGGGTATCTTAGGTGCCTATACACTAATGCGAGGAGCCTGGGAAATAAACAGGAAGAATTGGAAGTACTAGTGCAGGCAAGAAACTATGATATCATAGGAATAACGGAGATGTGGTGGGATAGTCTGCATGACTGGAGCTCTGCCATGGATGGGTATAAACTGTTCAGGAAAGACAGGCAGGGAAGAAGAGGGGGAGGAGTAGCACTATATGTAAAAGAGCTCTATGACTGCTCAGAGCTCCATTATGGAAGTGGAAGCGTGCCTGTAGAAAGTCTGTGGGTTACATTGAGAGGGGAAAGCAACAAGGGGGATGTTGTGGTGGGGGTCTGCTATAGACCACCAGACCAGAAGCAGGAGGTGGATGAGGTGTTCTATGGACAACTAGCGGAAGCTTGTAGATCACAGGCCCTGGTGCTCATGGGGGACAACAATTACCCTGACATCTGCTGGGAGGCCAATACAGCAGTGCATGGGCAATCCAGGAAGTTTTTAGAGTGTGTTGGGGACAACTTTCTAGTACAAATGCTGGAGGAACCAACTAGGGGCCTTGCACCTCTCGACCTGCTGCTCACAAACAGGGAAGAATTGATCAGGGACGTAGAGGTAAATGGCAAGCTAGGCAGTAGTGACCATGACATGGTTGAGTTCAGGATGCTCATTAAAGGAAGGAAGGAAAGAAGCAAAACAAAAACCCTGGACTTCAAAAGAGCAGATTTTGTCTCCCTCAGGGAACTGATGGGCAGGATCCCCTGGGAAGCTAATCTGAAGGGGAAAGGAGTCCAAGAAAGCTGGTTATATTTTAAAGAAACTCTGCTAAGGGCACAGGAAGTTGCCATTCCAGTTAGGAGAAAGAACACCAAACATGTGAGGCAGCCAGAATGGCTTAGCAGAGAACTCTGCTCTGAGCTTAAACATAAAAAGGAAGCTTACAGGAAGTGGAAGCTTGGTCAGATGACTAAGGAGGCATATAAAGATATTGCTAGGGACTGCAGGGATAAAATCAGAAAGGCCAAAGGACAAATGGAGCTGCGGCTAGCAAGGGATGTAAAGGATAACAAGAAGGGGTTCTACAAGTATGTTAATAAAAAGAAGAGGATCAGGGACGGTGTAGGTCCCTTGCTGAATGGGGCAGGCATCCTCATGACAGAGGATAAAGAAAAAGCTAAAGTGCTCAATGCTTTTTTTGCTTCAGTTTTCACAGGCAGGTTCAGCTCCCAGCCCACTACCATGGGTATGGCAGATGGGAGAGAAGAAGAGAGGCCCTTGGTGATGGAAGGTCAGGTTAGGGACTGCTTAAAGAAGCTGGATGTGCACAAGTCCATGGGGCCGGACGAACTGCATCCAAGGGTGCTGAGGGAATTGGCCGATGAGATAGCAGCACCGCTGGCCGTTATTTTTCAAAACTCATGGAGAACAGGGGAGGTCCCAGAGGATTGGAAAAAAGCAAATGTAGTGCCTATTTTCAAGAAAGGGAAAAAGGAGGATCTGGGGAATTATAGACCATTCAGCCTCACCTCAATCCCTGGCAAAATTATGGAGCATATTCTTAGAGAATCCATCCTCAAACACTTAGAAGAAAATAAAGTGATCAGGAAGAGTCAGCATGGATTTACCAAGGGTAAATCATGCCTGACCAATCTGATTTCCTTCTATGATCAGATGACTGGTTTTCTGGATGCAGGAAGAACGGTTGATGTGATATACCTTGATTTTAGTAAGGCTTTTGATACAGTTTCCCACAGCATTCTCATTGGCAAATTAAGGAAGTATTGGTTGGATAGGTGGACTATAAGGTGGATAGAAAACTGGCTAGATCAACGGTTTCAGTGTGTAGGAATCAATGGTTCCATGTCTAGCTGGCAACCAGTCACAAGTGGTGTGCCCCAGGGGTCGGTCCTGGGGCCGGTTCTGTTCAACATTTTCATCAGTGATCTGGATGATGGAATAGACTGCACTCTCAGTAAGTTTGCGGATGACACCAAGCTGGGGGGACCAGTAGACACGTTGGAGGGCAAGGACAGGATTCAGGGAGACCTAGATAAATTGGAACAATGGGCCCATAAAAATCTTATGAAGTTCAATAAGGACAAGTGTAAAATCCTGCATGTGGGATGGAAAAACCCCATGCACTGCTACAGGCTGGGGAACATTCAGCTAAGTAGCAGCAGTGTAGAAAAGGACCTGGGGGTCCTGGTGGATGGGAAGCTAGACATGAGTCAGCAGTGTGCTCTTGCTGCCAAAAAGGCCAATGGCATACTGGGCTGCATCAAAAGAAGTATTACCAGCAGATCAAGGGATGTGATCATTCCCCTCTATTCTGCACTGGTGAGGCCACATCTCGAATACTGTGTTCAGTTTTGGGTTCCCCACTACAGAAAAGGACAGGGACATGCTAGAGAGAGTTCAGAGGAGGGCAACCAAAATGATTAAAGGGCTGGAGCACAAGCCCTATGAGGAAAGACTGAAAGCATTAGGCTTATTTAGTCTGAGAAGAGAAGATTGAGGGGGGATTTGATAGCAACCTTCAACTACTTGAAGGGATGCTCTAAGGAAGATGGAGCTCGACTGTTCTTGGTGGTAACAGAGGACAGAACAAGGAGCAATGGTCTCAAGTTGCAGTTAGGGAGGTCGAGGCTGGATATTAGAAAAAACTTTTTTACTAGGCAAGTGGTGAAGCATTGGAATGAGCTGCCAAGGGAGGTGGTGGAGTCTCCATCTTTGGAGTTGTTTAAGGCCTGGCTGGAGAAAACCATGACTGGGATGGTTTAGTGGGAGTGGTCCTGCCTCTGGCAGGGGGTTGGACTAGATGACCTATGAGGTCCCTTCCAACCCTAGGATTCTGTGATTCCATGATTCTATGATGCTATGAAAGTATAATTGTGAAACTTGTTTCATTTTCAAAAGGGCTTATTTCAGCCTGAGAGAACTTCAACAGGTGGGATATTCCTGTGCTGCCAGTGACTAATAGGCCTGGTTCTGCCCCCTGGGTGTAAGCTGATTTTAGTAGATCTGTGACGCTTATTACTTGTCAAAATTTTCAGACAATCAGAGCTGAATTTTTATTCAGATTTCAGTTTTTACATGAGATTCCTAGTACAGTGTATGGGCATGGTTACCTTATTATAGACTAAGTTGCCATTTCCTTTTCTCATGTTTTCTTGGTGACTCTTTAATTCACACAATTTTGCCTAACAACTCTAAAAGAGATTCATTACTATCTTTTGCAGTGTCGCCAACTCTCAAACTTTTATCACAAGTCTCTCTACTTTTAGCATTCTTGTTAAAGCCCCAGGTCTTAGACACAAATACAAGAAGCTGTTTCATGCAAAATTAATAAATAAAAGTAAGGTAGGTCCACTTTACAGACTTATACTGGTATAATTACATTGGTCATGTGTTGGGGGGGGTTGGTGGGAAGGGCTGATATGTCTGTACCCTTGAATGATGTAGCTATATAGAATAACCCCCTGGTGCACAAAGCACTATGTGGGTGGGAGAGCTTTTTCCATGGATATAGCTACCACTTCTCACAGAGGTGGATTACCTGTGAGAGCAGTTCTCCCATTGGTATAGTAGACTCTTCACTTAAATGTTACAGTATTTTTAAATGTAAACCTGCCGTAAGAGTCTAATCCTCAGTGTTGCAAAGAAACACTTGAACATATGATCATAGTATAACATTTAGGATCAAATGATAAAACCTGTAAAATGGGATGCTTTTTATATTTTAAATTGTCATAACTTTATTGGTGTCAGAGACTAGTTTTTGAATGCTTCCTTTTGGCAGTAGTGCTGTTGTATTAAAGTTTTCTTAGTTAAGACCATTCCAAAGCCTAAAGCCTGTGAAAGTCTTTCCATTTATTTAATCAGGCTTTGGATCAGGCCTGTCTTGTAATGAGGACAAGTAACAGGATAATCTAACGCAAATTGTGCCTTAAGGTTAGAGTTTTCTGGGGGGAGGGGGAAAGGGGGGGTTGATTTGTCATTAACACAACAGACTGTCTATTTCAGATATAATGGTCTAGTAAATCAGTGCAGATTTTGTAAATGTGGTTTAACTCTGTGAATTAAATGGTCCAGACAGGTTTTGAATAGAAATAGTTAATTCAGATGATCAGCAAATCTTTTTTCAAGTCAAACTTTTCATTGTTTTGAGAGTGTTTTGTTTGGTTGTTTTTCCTTTTAAGATAGACAGGGTCCTGAATCCTTTGGAAATTGGGTCATTAATATTAATTTACTAGAGCGACTCATGACCTATTTATCAAACTTTGATAAGCAGTTCATGCATCAATGGTTCTAACAAATTCAGAATAAACAACTGAGAGTCACCAAATGACTGTCTCATGCACTCAAAGCAATCTCTGCAGAGTTAAAACAGAATCTCTTTAGTAGTAACTATTAATTTGTGCTTTTAAGAAATATGAAGAAAAACAAATGTTGAAAGGTGAAATTTGGAAATGTTTTATATACTATATAAAAAATTCCCCTCTCACCCCTATGGGTGGTATGTGTCTTCCTCAACCTCGGGTCCTCTACCAAATAAACAAATCATAAAATAGATGTCATTATGCCATTATGTGCTCTGAGTATAATGGTAAAAATATTGTATTTGTGTGAGTATAATACTTGCATATGTTTTTCCAATATTCATATGTGCTTTATATATATAGAAGAATGTATATTCAGAGACTAGCATGAAAATTTCCAGAGGAAATGTGGTATATATGGTACATGTAGCAGTGCCTACAGTTAAGGTTTCTAATACTTCCAGTCCAAGACCCAGTTTTTAGTTACTTATCACTCTGCCAAGTGGCAGTCAAGGGGACTGAAATTTTCCACATTGGATGTCTACCTTGAGCATTTTTTTTTTTGAGAGGTCATCTAAAACAGTTCAGCCATGTCCAAGAATGAAGTTAAGAAAAATGTTTTTTCTCTATGTTAAAACAAACAAACACACAGCCCTTAAAGTGTTTTGTTGAGAAGCGCTTGTGCCTCTGTGTTTTAGAGCAATGACTTACAACTTTATCAGGAGGATTGCCTTCGTTACAGGGGATATGTCATCCTATCTTGGTCAAGTTATAACCTTTAAAAAAGCATAATTCATACACACTCAGAGGCTTGCTAGGGTTTGGCAGCTATATACTTTGAGGATTCCACCTGCATTGAACATTTTTGTCCTCCTTAACTTGTATATGTAAACAGGCTGTAGGTGCAGCATCATCATGCAGTGTTAGTAGTATTCAGATGGATCACGTTTGTACCCTTAAAATAGAGTGTGAGCATTTTTCTAAGCCACTTAAACTTTGCTGAGGATGCTCATGAAGCTTATCTAACAATGAAAGGAAGACATACCATTTGGAAATTGTTTCTTCATTTAAAAGTTTAGTTTATTACCATATATTGCCTATAGTTACTCTCTATAATAAAGCTTCCTGACTGAACGCATTCAGTGCTAAGGGTCTACTTAAACTTCAGCCATGTGGTGCTTCTGCTATGGATGATGCATCTTAAAGGTGAGAGCTGTGATTTGCTCCTCACACTTCTATTAATTTAGTTTCCTGTCAGCAATATACATTTAGCACATGCCTAACTTTAAATGTGTCTGTGGAATTTATACAACATGCCCCTCTCAGAAGGCTTCACTGCTATTTTCCTTTTTTATTACCTCAAAGAATTGGAGACAAAACAGGAGGTGGGAGAGGGACACATCTGAAATCTATAATTATTGATTGCAGTGATTTCAATAACATATTACACAAAAAACTTCAGGCAGAACTGTAGGTCTAACATTATTAAGCTGTTTAATGCACACAAATCCTACTAAAGCCATGAAAAGCAGAGGGCTTGCTTAATAAAATAAGGCATGTTTCCAGATATCCATTTCAAGTATGTCTGAATGTAACATGGCACAAGCCAGATTCAGCCATGCATTTTAATTTCTGTATCTCTGCTCCTATATTCTGTTTATCCGGTGTTACAAAACAGAAACTTATTCTATTCTGCCAAAAGCATTTTTTCCAGAGACTAATTTGAGTTCCCATCACTAGAAAGAGTGGAGAATATTTAAAATGAAATAGATTAACAAAGAGATTTATGACATATGATAAATACATTTTTTACTCTGCTGACTTGTGGGGTTTGTTCAATGGCTGTATTACTCAGGCTACCTAGCAGTTAGACTACTTCCCTTCATTCCCTGGTTTGATTAATTACTACTGTATTTGTGTCACTGAACAGAATCTGTTGCAAGAGCAAATCTAACCATATGGATAAGGAGAAAGGTAAATATTTATGGAGGAAGAAGCCCTTCTTGAATCTTACTAGGTAAAATGTCCAGGCTGGTTCCAAAACAAGGTCACTCTTTCCATGTGTGCGATTAGAATCTGTAGGAACTGAATTTGCATTCTGTGGAGAAGCATGATAGCAAGAGCTGATAAAAGCATCCCCAATGATGCCATATTTATTTTCCTCCAGACTAAGCCCTGGTTTGTACTGACAGTGAAGTTCAACATAATCCTGCATATCTCAACCTTCTGCAGCCTGTGTCTTCACTGTCAGAGCATTAAGTTCAAATTAAATGGTGCTTCAATTTGATCTGATAACACCACCCCTGCAAGTGGTGTAGCACTAAGGTAGAAATCTACAATTCAGATTTCAGTCCATGTAGCCAGACAGCCGCTCTGATCTTGATTTTACTGTTTTCTAGTCTACTACACCATAGTAACATAGCTCCTCCTCTGCCTGGAGTCCTGGAAAGTTTTCATTTAATTCCTCTTTCTGCATGTAGCACTGTGCTTCTCTGTTGTGTTGGGGGCAGAGAAATAGCAATGAAAGCTTTCCATGCCTTTTTTTTTTTTTAAGAGAAGAGTTGAAGGGGAGTGAACAGAGGATGACTACCTCCCCACAAGCTCCTGTGCCTACTACCCAAAGTGCAAGGTATTGCAGGAGGTAATGTGAGCAGTGGGACATGAGGTCTTGAGCAAGCAATTTGCTGTGATCATTCACTTTCGCCTTCTGTAATTCAGCAACTAAAATCAAATTACAGCCCCACGCCGAGCATAGACAAGTCCTGAATCTTAGGAATCCATTCCTTTTACTGGTTGCCTGTTTGTTGGCCTGGTGTACAGTGCTGGGCTATCAATCCAGATTCTCCAAGGAGGGATGCTGTCTCTTAATGCTGCTCCAAATCTCCCATATGTTGAAGCTGTTGACAGAGATACAGCAATCTGCTGTTGGTAAAAAGACAGGTTAAAGCTAATGTGTTTCTTTGTAGCGGTTTGATAAATGCCAGTGGTTTCTGGAAAGATTAAATCCTTTAATGGAGGAACCCATACAAAGAGACTATTTGGTCCTATAAAGAGGCTTAGGTTACTTGGGCAACATGGGGGTTTAACAGGAGATTAATGGAAAAATTGAAGTGGAAGACATATTACCACCAACAGTCCCACAGTGAGTGGAACAGCTGACACAACCCTCAGTGATGAATATCATAGGCAATCTTTCAGAGGGAGCTGAGTGTTTTAAATGATGTTTCATGTTTTACATGAAAGCAGCACAGAGTCGTTAAACATCTAGGTGATCAGAATCATAGAATCATAGGGTTGGAAGGGACCCCATGAGGTCATCTAGAAGCTTTAATTCTTAACATCACAGGCATAAAAGTACTAGAAGTGTATAAACTCTTCAGCTAGTACCAGAGAATTTTTAAATATGTTTTGAAGCATACTGAATTTTCCAGGAGAAAAAAGGAAAATGTATGACTGAGACTTTTGGAGTAAGAACACAAAAAACCCCTGTCAACAAAAAAGTTTGCAGCTATACCAAGGAATAAAAGTAATTCTTTCAACTTTAAAACTTTATGAGAATTGTTGATTAATGATAAAAAGCAGCAGGTTACAATATCACTTGGAAAAGAGAAACTTTTAACAGGAAGCTATTGTCTATGGAGCACACTCTGAACATTTGCCAGGCAGCAGAACTAACTCATCAATCAGCATAAGCAAGTATTTGTTACAGATAAATACAGATATGTCATGGATTCAGCTGGCAGGAATGTTACACAAAACCAGTGCCTGATGAAGAAGGTCAGTCAGAAGCCACAAAGCAGGGACAAAGTATACATACACGGTGCATATAATGTTCAACGGATTTGAACAGACATTTCTAAAGAACTACAAAGCTTATGGACAAAAATGGTATATGTATTTATAACATACATGTGTGCATGCATACACACATAACGAGCAGTTAAATCAGCTTCTGTAACAGATGTCACATTGGTGACTAGAGGATAGCTAGCTCAAAAAAAAGCTCCAGAGGAGATCTTGGCATTTGCTAGCTGCTAACCTAACTTTAGTTCCAGGCAAATGTCTGAAACTGTAATAAAGAACAGACTTATCTGACACACAGATGAACACGATATGTTGGGAAACAGTTACTGTGACTCTTGTAAAGCAAAATTTTGTCACCAATCTATTACAGTTCTTTGACGGGGATCAACAAACATGCGGACAAACATGATCCACTGGCTATAGTGTACTTGGACTTTCAGGAAACCTTTGACAAGGTGTCTCACCAAAATCTCTTAAGCAAAGTAAGAGATAAGAGTGAAGAGCCTCTCATGGATCAGTTACTGACTAAAAAAAACAGTAAACAAAGGTTAGGCATAAATGGTCAGTTTTCAGAATGGATAGAGGTAAATAGTTGTGTCTCCCAGAGGTCTGGGACCAGTGCTGTTCAACATAGTCATAAATAATCTGGAAAAAGGGGTAAACTGAGTTGGCAGTCTGAAGATGATGCAAGGAGGGAATATGATATAGTTCTATAAAATTGAGACTGGTGTGGAAAAAGTGAATAATGAAATATTGTTTATTTCATATTATACAAGAACCAGGAATCACCACATGAAATTAATAGAAAGTTTAAAACAAACATAAGGAACTACTTTTTCATACAATGTAATCAACCCATGGGAACTCATTGCCAGAGGCTGTTGTGAAGGCCAAATTATAATTGGGTTAAGAAGTATACACATGAAGGCTAGTTAACAAGACTAATTTAATTCAGACAGCATAGATGTGGCACATTAATAAAAATTTATGAGAAGGTGAGAATATTATCTTTTGTAGTATGCCAGCCATTCCTTCATGATGTGCTGACCTTAGGACTATTCTTGTATTCATAGTTTTAAATGGATAAAATCATAGAAATATTGAGGAATTCTTTGTTTGAACTGTGCTGTTCAAAGGGACTTACAGGAGTTGAATTACTAATATGGGAGCAAATGATACAGTAGATAACTTTAAACTGTATATTTGCTTTGAATTCCCTATAATGCAGATAAAAATCTGGAATCACTGCAGACTGCAGAGGCATCCAAAATTGCTGAGTAAGTCAATAATGCAGAGTGTATAAAGTGTCAGGTAAACTGATTTACAAATCTTATTCTTGATTTAAGTGTGCTTCGAAGGAAAAGGAAGCAAAAATCTCCTAGCTGTAAGACTGGGCATTCATTAACCAATATGGGGAATATTCATGCTACAGCACTGAAGTTTATTAATTTATTTAATAAAATAGTGACAAGCTATCAAATGACAATTTGTTAAAGGATTTTAATGAGCTAGATAGATAGACAGATAGATGACCCAACATGTTGACTGGGCCCTTCACTCTGACATCTCTTCCCGTTCAAACGCCTTTTATTATCTCAAATGTGGGCCTTTTTTTCATGTTGCTGTTATGGCTAGGTGATCTCTTTCTTCTGCATTTCTTCATTCTTCACTCTCACGTTCTACTGTAATCTCACTTTCTTATAGATAGATTTAAGTAGGCCTGTATTCTCATGTGGTTTGAGTCTCTTTTTAACCATCATAGTCAGTTAGCAAAATCTGTACAGCAGCACACATGTTAATTACTTAAATATTTAATCATAAGATAGTAAAAAATATATTATGCTTAGGTCTTAATGGAAGAATGTTGTCCTCATTTCATCCCTACCCTTGTTGATGCGCCTATTCAGTCTTTTTATTCTGAGAAAAATCTTATGTGTAGTGAATGGATTGGATTTTTTTCAGCTTTCCTTATTCTAAATGCACTATATTTCCATTGCCAGTTGTCAAATCTTCCAGTTCCCCCCAAACAAGTTGTCCAAAGTAATCAGTAGAAAAGTTTGCAGCATGTAGAATGCTGAATGACATTTCAGGTAAATTGTGGGAAATAGCAACATAAACAGAGGAATATGACATTGAATGCATTATTCGTTCATATATTTAATTTCAAAAATCCCTCAATTTGAAATTACTTGAGTCTGCTGCAGCTTCAGTGCACCACACTGTATTGCCACAGAAATCAGGTCCACAAACACTTTCTGCAGATATGACATATTGGATATTCTCTTAACACTTTTCACTAACTCCTTAGCTCTCATGCAAGTTTTATGAGCAGGGGCTCCTGTTCATGGCTGTAGAGAGAGAGTGAGAACTGCACAGAAGCTAAGGAAGATTCTCCAAGAAGCCAAAAAATATTGCAGTCAGATTGGGTGAGTCCCCAAATGCACTTCCAGGAAAGACTAATGGTCCTCAAGATGCTTCCAGCTGCTGTCTCAGATGGTATATATGGGCATCGCTCTAATGAAGTTCATAGCACTACATCACTTTATAGTCAGTGAAGAAGCAGGAAGGAAGGAGATTCTAAACTTAAGAACAGCAGACTGTGACTCCCTCATGGAACTGATGGTAAGGATCCCCAGGGAGGCTAATATGAGGGAGAAAGCTGTCTAGGAGAGCTGGCTGTATTTTAAAGAAACCTTATTGTGAGTGCAGGAACAAACCATCCTGATGTGCAGAAAGAATAGCAAATGTGGAAGGCTACCAGCTTGGCTTAACAGAGAAATCTTCTGTGATGTTAAACACAAAAAGGAAGTTTACAACCAGTGGGACGCTGGACAGATGATCAGGAGGGAATATAAAAAAAATATATATATTTTTTGAGCATGCAGTGAAATCAGGAAGGCCAAAGCACAATTGGAGTTGCAGCTAACAAGGAACATGAAGTGTAAGTAGAAGAGCTTCTACATTTGTGTTAGCCACAAGAAGAAAGTTCACAAAAGCATGGGCCCCTAACTGAATGGGGGAGACAACCTAGTAACAGATAATGTAGCAAAACTAAAGTACTCAACACACAGACACAAGTATAAACAAGTGCACAAGACGCACATACACACACTCAACACACAAACAGGTACATAGGCAAAATGATTTCTCAGACTACTGCATTAGGCAGCACAGTATGGGGCAAAGGTATGAAGCTCTTTCTGGTGAAAGAACAGGTTCAGGATTATGTAGAAAAGCTGGAAAAGCAGAATTCTGTGGAATTCTAAAAAGAATCCTACAAACTTCTACCAAATATGGAAACATGGACAGATTGCTAAGGAGGAGTACAAAAACATATATGGACAAACTCAGAAAGGCAAAGGCACAAAATGAGATACACAAAGCCAGTTGCATAAAAGACAATGGGAAGAAGTTCTTTAAATATATGAGAAGCAAGAGAAAGACCAAGGAAAATGTAGGTCCAATAGTTAACAGATAAGGAAAGCTAATGAGAATTAAGAAGATTGGGTATTTAATGCATGGTGAATTGTAAGTAGATATTTAATACAATTAACGATGACAATGAAGGTAGAAGGAACACAACCCAGGATAAGGAAAGAAGAAGGATAATGAATACTTAGATCTTGTCTTCACTAGTACTTATACTTGCAAAAACTTTGTCACTCAGGAGTGTAAAAAAAACCCACGCCCCTAGTGACATAAGTTTTGCCTGTGCAGGTGTTAGTGTGGACAGTGCTATGTTGGTAGGAGAGCATTTCTGAAACAATCAGGTCGTTTTGCTTCAGCAAACTTTTAAACTAAGTTCCAAAGCATCTGTGAAGTGTGATTTTTCTCCCACAAAAGCTCATGTGATAAATATGAGTCTGTTAAATAATACTGAGTCTGTGAAATAATGTTAGTCTTTAAAAATGCCACAAGACTCCTTGTTTGTTAAACTAAGTTGTTACATTACATAAGATTATACATCAGGCATGGCCAAACTGCAGCTCGGGAGCTGCATACAGCTCTTGAATGAAAAAGTGTGGCTTACGGAAGAAGGCCAGAGGAAAGCAGCCCCAGCCTAGGATTTTTAATCTCCTGCCCTGAGTATACTTGAGGGGAGCTCAAGCCTGTGCCTAGCTGCTGGAGAGGCCAGGTAAGGGTGCCTTAAGGGTGGCAGTTGGCCTGGGGGAGCCAGTGTCACGGCCTGGAGATTAGAGAGTGGGTCGGAGAGAGTGGGGGGGGGGGAAGCACAGTGGCGTTGTCGGAGATGGCGTGGAGAAGCATGGTGGCATGGTTGGGATGGTGGGGAGAACCTAAGTTTTTACTGTATAGGTAGGCCTAGTTTTCATGGTAACCTTAAGTAATTAGTAGAATCTGACATTAGTAGGATCAATATTTGCCCTCTTTTTATGATAAAATTAAAGTGTGCAATGAATTTTAAACATAGTAATTTTGGAGTAGGTAAAATATGGCTATATGCCTCAGTGCGGGTCTCGAAGGTTTAATAATCAACTTGTGTGGCTCTTGGGTTCCGTACACTTGGCCACCCCTGTATATCTTAAGTGGGTGACAGTAGTGATAAAGGTTTTATAGTCCAGATGTTACTTTCACTCACATCCATACAACTCCATTGCATTTCATTAAATTTGCACAAGTGTTCTTGATTGGCTCTGGTTTTTGAATTTACTAAATTTCATTGGTCATGGACAAGAAAACACAGAATGAATTCCCTCCCTTGTAGCTATATTGAATGTGCAGAGTTAACAGGAATAAAAAGCAGTAAAATGTATTTTAGCTGCTGAAGAGAAAAGATATGACTGTCTAAATATACATGAGGAGCTGATCTATAGATCAGGAAAGGTGTTCTCATTTAATTACTTTTCAGAGTAGATGCTCATTGATGTTGCACTGAACATAAATGAAACCCTTGGCACATACTGAATCAGCGCTGAGTGTGAGAGTTGGCAGGCTATCGCAAGAAGCAGTTTTGTTGAACAGTCTTTGAACAGTTTGATTTGGCAATGCTATACTCTAGCAGCAAGGAAACTTGGCTTAGTACAGCAGGATTTCCCCTAACTTTTAAAATGTAAGAAAAAAAAATCCTCTTTCCCATTTCAATGTAGCACATCCAGAACATAAAACTATTTTTCTCTTCTGAGAGTAGCTGAGTTTTCAGCATACCAATAAGAGTCTCAAGCAGACAAAACTATAGAAACTGTAACAGAATGAATCAGAAACAGAGATTTTGTAATTAAAGAGCAGAAGACAAATTAAACTTATGTAATTAATATTTGTCTTTAATTTCATTTTATTTATAAGGTTAATCAGAAGTGATTAAAAAAGAAGCAAAGTATGGTACCAGATCTAAGCAATATCACTGCTCATAGCAAACTTGTGATGCTTCATATGTGCATTTAGTATACAGAAGTTTTCAGTGCACAGTTACAGTCAGTCAGTATAAAATTACAGTTCAGTCAAGGAGTACAGCTGGATCTCATTAGCCTTGTGGAAGTGAAGTTTACGAAATTACTATAAAACTAAGGAAAATGTTTACATATGCAGTCCTGTAAAAATATATCCAAACAGATTTCTAAAACCTACTTTTTATATTCCTTCAAATAAGGAAGTACTGGAGGAAGAGAAACAACTAGTTAAGCATGTAGAACAAAGAAATTACTAGGAAAAATGAAGATGAGTGATATATCATTTTTCATATAAAAATAATTCTCCCATTGTGTAAGACAAGGTGAGTGAGGTAATGTATTTTATTGCACCACTTTCCACTGGTGAGAAAGACGTGCTTTCAAGCTATATAGAACTTTTCGTTAGGTGTGGTGAAAGTACTTAGGTAGTGGTCCCCAAAGTTTGGGCTCACATTCCCCCTTATCGGGTCCACACACCCCGAAAGCCACAACTGGGAGCTAAGGCTGATAGTGGAGGCAAAGTCATGATCAGGGACCAGGAGTGGGGCCATGAAGTGGGATCTGGGCTGCTGCTGGGGCTGGGATGGAGGCTGGAGGTGAATTTACAGAGCCTGGGGCTGGGAGCTGCAGCCAGGATTGGAGCATGGGCCCAAGAGATGGCCAGGAGGGGGATCAGGACTCAGCCAGGAGAGGGGCACAGGACCAGGAGCCACAGCTGGGAGCTGAATTGGAGATGGGAGCAGAGCAGGGCTGAATGGTGCTTCCTCTCTGCCCACATGGGGGCTGGCTCACACATTTCAGCCCCCTGAAGGTTCCTCCATGACATGCTAAGGGGTTCACACCAAGATCAGATAGCCAATATTTTAACTACCTATACCAAACTACCTAAGTTGTAACCCATCTGTTTGAATTGAGAGACAAGATGGATTTGTTTCTAACTGAAGTGGGTTCAAACTTGAACATTTAAGTGACATCAGATGGTTGGCAGTATTCACATATCTAACGTCACATATTTTAGATAGTTTAATTCACAACATGATTCACTACAAGGAAAAGAAACAAACATTCTCAAATTCAATGACAAAATTAATGCTTTTACTAAAAACTCTATCTTTGGAAGTCACAGATCAACAACAAGAAATTTCAGATATTTCAATGCTGAATGATCTGGAAATGTCATCCAAATATGTTACTGTGGTGATATAAAAGAACATGTGACTGAACACCTTTCTACAGTGCAAGCCCAGTTTTTGTAAATGTTTTTCTGATTATGATCCAGTCCCTGAAAGAGGAAGCTCTAGTCCACAGGCTAATCATAAGGATGGATGTGAGGTGACAGGATGCAAAGTGAGGCACTCCACCAGGAGCTCACATGACACGGGTGTGTCAATTCTCAAGCACAGAGTAACTCGAAGGCTCTGTGACCATTTATTTTATTTAGCCTTCCTTTCCTTTCAGTTCACCTCTTCTGCCAGGAAAATACATAGTAAATAGCAAAAACAATGGAAGTTCCGTGGTACCTTAAAGACAGACAAATTTCTTTGGGCACATTTGTTAGTCTTTAATCAATCAAAATTAACTTAAATTAAATTTATCAGTCTTCTTGTTTTTCTTTTCCTTTCTCTCTTTATGTTCACATTTTCTATTATTTCTTCCTTTCATTCATTCCATTTTTGTTTGTTCTTATTCTTTTTTTCTTATGTAGCTTTCCCCTTTCTATTATGAATATTCTGACACTCATTCTGTTTCTTTTTCTTCACCTTTTTCCTAGATTCCACCAACATCTTTCCCTTTGTCCTTGCAACTATTGTAATTTGGTGGATTCACTCTGTTCTAACAATATTGCAACTCCATGTCACTCACATTTTCACAGTGTAGAATCATTCTCTCTCCCTTTAACTCCTTCTCAGAGAAAACCAGCACATTGCAATAGACTCTTGTTGCCCCATTATGGAGCCTGAATTTTTCTCAAACTAGTGTAAATCTGTCTGTCTCTCTCTCTTTCTGTCTCAGAGGATTGTGAGAGTGTTTGGGAGCGAACCTGGAAGTCTGTGTATGCTTTGCTATTCTTTGTGGGGGTTTTTGCTAGGATAGTGGGATTTGGGTCTTTTCTGTTTGTTTGGTTTAGTGGTGGTTGGGAGTATAATTTCAATATTTCTTTTGTTTTAGCAGGCTTCTGTCTACACTGGTCTGACATAGTGAGCCCCAAGGCAGAGCCCTCAGTTTGTTATGAATTCTAAAGGTTTAATCTATGACCACGAGCTGTGGATGTTGCCTCTAGACTCTGCCTCTGTGAAGGAGTGTGTTCTAGTTGTGAGGAAGGTGACTGGGTTTAAAAATGTGAGCTATGCCCAGATGCAACCAATACCTGATGATAGAGGTAAGACACAATGGAAAGGTTCGGCTGCCCCCAGAGCAGCTAGTATCATGTGCCCCTGCTTCCGCTCAGCAGGCAGGCTTCTTCCTTATCCTCTGACTTCCTGGAAAGCAGCAGCTTCTCCCTGCAGTTCCCAGCTGTTGCTTCTGCCTCTCCCTGTGGGGCACAACTCACAGCTTGCCAGTTCCAGCAGCTGTTGTGTGGGGTGGGGGCCTAGCTGCACTATGTGACCAAGTTGGGCAGGCAAACCCTGGCAGAAATCTTGAGGAGGGGGGTATGTGATCCTGCATGCCCCTCTCCACACCGCCTTTGACAAAGCTTCCTGCATGTGTGAGGGTTTTGTGATTGTTGCTATGCTTATTGAGCAATTGGTTGTGAAGGGGATTGTTGTGTGGGGTGGTTTTGTCCCTATAGTGCCTTTCTGAACACCTGCTATTGCTGTCACTGTCTCCAGTGTTCCTAATTTTCAGGGAAATGAGCAGCTGGCCAGAGACCTGGTGAGTTAAGGGAAGATTGCTAGGTTTACCAGGAGGATTTCCTTGGGCTGTAAAGTCCCACAAGTTCAGTATGTCTTGTCCTTTTATAGGCAGGTTTATGAGATAGTAAACAATGCTTCCAAGGTTTTAGAAGATCCTCTGATGTATAGGAGTGAGAAATGTGACTACATTATGTCTGTTGCCATTGAGGGTGTGACCTGTTTTTATTTGGGAGTCTGACGTATTTGATTAATCTGTGTCCTAAGAAGAGGCAGGCTGCTCCTGGAAATAGTGGCCCCGTCCCTGAGACTGTGTGGGTTTCTCTGGGGTGGTTGTGGCAGAGGCTGGGTCCCAACAGGCTCCAGATGGGACAGCTTGCGAACAGGGGGACTGAAAACAAGGGAGTTTGAGAGGGAGTTTGGGGAGGAGTTGGTGAGGCCACAATGGTGAAGAGAAGCCGCACTGCTTGCGCCAGCGCACCTTTTGTCTCCTCCACCTGTGCCTGTAGCCAGACAGACATCCTGAGCATGGATATCTCTACCCAGATCCTGGTGTGGACTTGCAGGGACTGTGGCCTATAGTTCCCTGTCTCCGACGATCAGGCTGGGGAGATGAATCAATGTGACAGGTGTCTTCTGGTGGAATCTCTCAGGAGGCAGGTGGGAGAGTTACAGGAGGTGTCGTCTAGGCTAAGGAGTATCCATGCCCTGGAGAAGTTTTTTGATAGCATCCATGAGGAGACATGCAAGGAGGAGGATACTCTCCAGGTGCTGAAGATTATTGCCGCACCACTGGAGAAGGATGGGATGCCTATGGCAAAGGGAGGACGCTGGCAGCTGGTTACCTCTGGCAGCAGACAGTACTCCACCCCTACTCACATCCCTCCCTCCATTGTGATGAAGAGCTGTTACGCAGCGCTAGAGACGATGGATGAGGTGGAAGAGCAGACACCATGCACCCCAGAGGCTGGGAGGATCACAGCCACCAGAGCTAGGAGGAAGTGTAGGGTTGTGGTGGTTGGGGACTCACTTCTGAGGGGGACAGAGGCACCCATCTGTCACCCTGACAAGGCCTCGCAGGAGGTATGCTGCCTGCCAGGTGCCTGCATCTGAGACATTACAGAGGGATTGTCGAGAATCATCTGCCCCTCTGACTACTACCCCATGCTTCTCATCCATGTGGGAACCAATGATACTGCGAGAGGTGGTCCTCAGCAGATCAAAGGTGACTGCCGGGCTCGGGGAGTGTGTGTGAAGGAGTTCGGAGTGCAGGTGGTGGTCTCTTCGATCCTTCCGGTCAAGGGTAGGGGCCTGAGTAGAGACAGATGAATCTTGGAGGTGAACGGCTGGTGCAAAGATGGTGTCATCAGGAGGGCTTTGGCTTCCTTGATCATGGACTGCTGTTCCAGGAAGAAGGACTGCTAGGGAGAGATGTACTGCATCTGTCGAGGAAGGGGAAGAGTATATTCGGACATCAACTGGCTGACCTAGTGAGGAGGGCTTTAAACAAGGTTTGAGGGGGGAAGGAGACCAAAGCCCACAGGTAAGTGACAATGTGGAAGACCTGGGGGAAGGGATGGAACTTGGGGGAAATGGGGTCTATAACACAAAGGATAAAAGAGAAGGTAGTTGGAACATGGGGGGGAATCAAATAATTGTGTCAAATGTTCTGATGAAGCTTTAATACCTGAGGAAGGTGGGAAGGCAATGCCAGGAGAATATAAAAGCAAGTAGATGCAATAGAACTGAAAATCGACATGGTAAAGTAGGGCAATCAGCCTGGTGTCTTAGGTGCCTGTACACGAATGTGATGAGCCTGGAAAACAAGCAGGAAGAATTGGTAGTACTGGTGCAGACAAGGAACTATGATATAATTGAAATAAGAGACATGGTGGGATAGCTTGCATGACTGGAGCTCTGCCATGGATGGGTATAAATTATTCAGGAAGGACAGGCAGGAAAGAAGAGAGGGAGGAGTAGCACTATATGTAAAAGAGCTCTATGACTGCTCAGAGCTCCATTATGGAAGTGGAACCGAGCCAGTTGAAAATCTGTGGGCTAAGCTCAGAGGAGAGAGCAACAAGGGGGATGTTGTGGTGGGTGTCTGCTATAGACCTCCAGACCAGAAGGAGGAGGTGGATGAGGCATTCTATGGACAACTGGCAGAAGTTTCCAGATCACAGGCCCTGGTTCTCTTGGGGGACTTCAGTTACCCTGACATCTGCTGGGAGGCCAATACAGCAGTGCACAGGCAATCCAGGAAGTTTTTGGAGAGTGTTGAGGACAACTTCCTGGTACAAATGCTGGTGGAATCAACTAGGGGCCTTGCACCTCTCAACCTGCTGCTCACAAGCAGAGAAGAATTGATTAGGGACATAGAAGTTAATGGCAAGCTGGGCAGCAGTGACCATGAGATGATAGAGTTCAAGATGCTGATTAATGGAAAAAAGGAAAGAAGCAAAATGCAGACCCTGGACTTCAGAAAAGCAGATTTTGGCTCCCTCAGAGAACTGATGGGCAGCATTCTTTGGGAGGCTGATCTGAAAGAGAAAGGTGTCCAAGAGAGCTGGCTGCGTTTTAAAGAAACCCTGCTAAGGGCACAGGAAGATACAATTCTGATGAGCAGAAAGAACAGCAAATGTGGAAGGCGCCTAGTGTGGCTTAACAGAGAATTCTGCTCTGAGCTAACGCATAGAAAGGAAGGTTACAGGAAGTAGAAGCTTGGACAGATGACTAAGGAGACATAAAGATATTGCTCGGGACTGAGGGATAAAATCAGAAAGGCCAAAGGCCAATTGGAGTTGCAGCTAGCAAGGCATGTGAAGGATAACAGGAAGGGGTTCTATAAGTATGTCAATAACAAGAAGAGGATCAGGGCTGGTGTAGGTCCCTTACTGAATAGCACAGGTATCCTCGTGATGAAGGATGAGGAAAAGGCTGAAGTGCTCAATGCTTTTTTTTACTTCAGTTTTCACAGGGAGGGCCAGCTCCCAGCCCACTACACTGTGTATGACAGATTGAAGAGAAGAAGAGAAGCCCTTGGTGATGGAAGGTCAGGTTAGGGACTACCTAAAGAAACTGGATGTGCACAAGTCCATGGGGCCAGACAACCTGCATCTGAGGATGGTGAGGGAGTTGGCCGATGAGGTAACAGTACTGCTGGCCATTATCTTTGAAAACTCGTGGTGAACGGGGGAGGTGCTGGAGGACTGGAAAAAAGCAAATATAGTGCTTATCTTCAAGAAGAGCAAAAAGGAGGATCCAGGGAATTACAGAGCTGTCAGCCTCACCTCAGTCCCTGGAAAATCATGGAGCAGATTCTCAAATAATCCATTCTGAAACACTTGGAGGAAAATAGAGTGATCAGGAACAGTCAGCATGGATTCACCAAGGGTAAATCCTATCTGACCAACCTCATCTCCTTCTATGATGAATTAACTGGATTTGTGGATGAGGGGAGAGCTGTTGATGTGATATGCCTCGATTTTAGGAAGGCTTTTGATATGGTTTGCCACAGCATTCTCATCAGCAAGTTAAGGAAGTACGGGTTGGATGTGTGGACTGTAAGGTGGATAGAGAACTGGCTAGATCAACGGTTTGTGTGTGTACCAATCAATGGCTCCATGTCTAGTTGGCAACCAGTAACAAGTGGTGTGCCCCAAGGATAAGTGGGGCCAGTTCTGTTCAACATTTTCATTAATGATCAGGATGATGGGATTGATTGCACACTCAGTAAGTTTACAGATGACACCAAGCTGGGGGGAACGATAGACACACTGGAGGGCAGGGACAGGATTCAGGGAGACCTTGACAAATTGGAGCAGTGGGCCAATAGAAATCTCATGAGGTTGAACAAGGACAAGTGCAAAGTCCTGCACTTGGGATGGAAAAACCCCATGCACTGCTACAGGCTGGGGAGTGATTAGCTAAGTAGCAGCACCATAGAAAAAGACCTGGGGATCCTGGTGGATGGGAAGCTGGATATGAGTTAACAGCATGCTCTTGCTGTCAAAAAGGCCAATTGCGTACTGGGCTGCATCAGAAGAAGCATTGCCAGCAGATTGATGGTTGTGATCATTCCCCTCTATTCAGCACTGGTGAGGCCGCATCTGGTATACTGTGTCCAGTTTTGGGCTCCCCGCTAGAAAAAGGACGTGGACAAATTAGATTCCAGCGAACTGCAACAAAAAAGATCAAAGGGCTGGAGCACAAGACCTTTGAAGAATGACTGAAGGAACTAGGCTTATTTAGCCTGCAGTGGAGAAGACCGAGGGGGGATTTGATAGCAACCTTTCAAATACCTGGAGGCATGCTCCAAAGAGGATGGAGCTCAGCTGTCCCCAGTAGTAACAGAGGATAGAACAAGAGCAGTGGTTTCAAGCTGCAGCTGGGGAGGTCGAGGCTGGATATTAGGAAAATCTTTCTTACTAGGAGGGTGGTAAAGCATCTGAATGGGCTACCTAGGGAGGTGGTGGAATCTCTGTCTTTGGAGATGTTTAAGGCCTGGCTGGATAAAACTCTGGCTGGGATAATTTAGTGGGAGTGGTCCTGCTTTTTTGGGTGGGGCTTGAACTAGATCACCTCATGAGGTCCCTTCCAACCCTATGGTTCTATAATTCAATGATTCTTGGGAGTTAGTGCCCACTTTACCAGCTGGGGGAGATGACATCAGTCTTTCTCTGGCTCTGATTTGGTGCGCTGTTGGCAAAATAGAGGCTGAACTTTTTGCTGTGGATTCTAGGGTCTCTGCTGAGGATTCTGACTTTTAGGCAAACCCCCAAAGCAAAAATGTCCATTGAAGGAGGAGGTTCCAGTTTCTGACAGTGTTTCAAAGCAAGCTAGCTTGGTCGGTGCACCTAGAAGCATACTGTTGAGAGTGCTGGTTAGGGTAACTCTTTGATAAGAGTCCTGGAGAATTCTGAGGGATTAGTCATGCCCCTGCCCTTCAGTCCCAGAAGCCCTCCAAGTCTTTCTGAGGTTCCTGCCTTGAAGTAAGTGGGTACTCTGGGTCTGGAAGTGTTGGAGATGGCAGATAGATCTTTTTGTCTTGTACCTGGAGATTTACTCTAGACATTGTTGGCAGGTTTCTGGTGACAGTAAAGGGAAACATGGACTAGAGATGGCAAATTGGTTTGCAGATCTAAACTAGATTTTGTCTCCATGCCAATATAAAACAGAAGCAGTATAAATTGTCAAAACTGAAGACTAGACTGCATATAACTTTGAGCTGTGGGTATAGGCTAAGTTGGTGTTTTTGTTTGTTGGAGGGGGTTGAAGGGTGTTTTTTTGTTTGTTTGTTTGTTTGTTTGTTTTTTGTCCGTTGAATACTTCCTTCCACTCTGGGCTTGTCTGATGGACAATTTCTTATGTTGGTCTCTGAATGTAAATGTGAATAGGGACATTTAAAAAGACGGCTCTTCTTGAGTATCTCTTTCTGAGAAAGGTGGGCATTTCATTTTTTGCAAGATATTGACACAGATACAAGTAACCAAACTCATTGGCTTGCTGATTGGAGATGGGTGTGACCTGAAGGAGTAAAGTGGCTAGTTGGATCAGTTAAATCCCTAGGCTACACCCGGAGGAGGAACCAAGCAATAAGAATCAATTAGGTGAATCCCAGATGGATGGGAGTGGGAAGGGTCTGCATCAAGCCCTATAGCTGTGGGTAGCCAAGAGATGGAGGGGAGGAGTCTGCAGTCAGTCCTTAGAAAAAAGAAGTGTGTTTTGGCCTATAGATGTAAATACCTTACAGATGTTTCCTGGGAGGAGGGAATTTGGGCTGGCAAACCTACTGGGTAGGGAGACAGAAAGCATTCAAGGGAAAAGCAGCAAGGCATGGGGTAGTGCGGACATTGGCTGTTGGAGAGAAAGCTTCCTGAGCTAGAATCCGGGGTAGAAGACAGGGCTAAGTATGCCTCCTAGCCACTAGGGAAGCAATACAGACCAGGCAATGGACAGTAGACTATCTGGGACAGATTGCCCTGAAAGATTTTGATGCCTTGGAAGGAGAGGACTCTAGTGACCAGGCCAGAGGCAAAGGAGCAGTGAGGAGTGGAGAGACTGTCATAAAAGGGTACAGTACCTAGAAGGAGCTGATCAACAGAATGGCTAGAAGGAGGCATTGCTAGTGGTGAGTGAATTCTGTAACAGGCAGGCAGGAAGGCATGGATCCACTGCAAGTAGGAACAGCCTTAGAGAAAATGGCTCCTTCTACCTCTTCATCCATGCCCTCACTGTCCCTGTTCCTCACTGGGTTTCCCTCTCAGTCCCTGCTGCCTCTTGGACTCACCATTGTTGTTTCTCGGCTCCACTGCTTCCTTCTGATTTTCCTGAGCTCTTTTGCACAGCTATGCACCCCAGGCGCACTGCATTTCTTGCCTCTTGATCATGGTGCCCGGGGCAGTCAGCCATGGTGCCCACCTATAAAAGCGGGCCCTTATGACAAGTGCGGCAGTTTCCATTCTTTTTGTGGAAAAGGTGAATGCTGATTTGGTGGCTCTGCAGGAAGTTGTTCCAGGCAGTTTATTCAGTTTTGAGCAATATTATCTTTATTCATGTCTGTTCTACTGTAGGGAAGACAGGATGTGGTTTTTTGGTTTGGATACTCTTTTGATAAATTGTTTGTCTAGTGGTTTATGGTGTCATCAGTTCAAGTGCTTTCAGATCCTCTGGGGATTTTTTTACTTCTGAGTTTTTTCCTAAATATGGAGAGTTAAAGTATTTTATATCTGCTTGTTGTGGAAGGGGCTCAAGGTCTCACTGATTTTCTTTTCTTTTCTTTTCTTTTCTTCCTCAGCAAAGTCAGTACTTTTTGATTACAGTTTCTCTAGAGCAGCTGTTTGTGGATAAGTTTGTTCCTTAGAAACAACTAGCTTCTATCTTCAGTGGGTAGAGGAGTTTTAGTTTTGATTGGGAACACTTTTTTTTTTTTTGGACCCTCAGTACCTTAATTTTGAAGTTCCAGAAGGGTAGCCATGTTAGTCATTTTAATAAAATTAACAAGGAGTCATGTGGCACTTCTAAAAATTTAATAGACATATTTATCACATAAGCCAGGGCTTGACAGAACTGCCATTTAGATAGGTGCCCAGCTTCAAAGTAAAGCTGTGGCCCTGCTGCCAAGAAACTGCCCTGTCATTTTTTTTGGTGGCACCAAAATACTGCTGAAACTCCAGAGCTAGTTTTAGACACCAGGGGTCACACCTCTGCTACACTTCCGTGGAAGAGGTAGGCACCAAAATACAAACCCTGGGTGCTATGGTGGTGTCGTGTCCTGGATTTGTCAAGCTTTTGCATAAGTTTCTGTGGGTATAATTCCACTTATCAGATGCAAGAAATGGAAATATATCTAAAGTGGTATTGTACCCACAAAATCTTCTGAGATGAATAAATGTGTTAACCTTCAAAAGTGCCACAGGACTTCATGTTAATTTTGAAATGTTATTTGATTCTTGTCAAAGACATTTTAGTGGTTGTAGATTTTGTTAAGCTGTGGGATAGGTGGCTGGAGTTCCCATGCTGCGTGCTGAAATTCTTGTGTTATAAGCCAGGTATGAGGACTCTTAGTCTTCTTTTTAGGAGACTTGTCTCTTTAGTGCAGCAGGTGTAAGAAAATCAATTCGTTTGATTTTTTTTCTTATTTTTTTTCTAATTTGTATATGGGTCTCAATAGACATCTTGCCTTGGTTCTCATTTTGTTCACCAGGTTGCTCAGTTTTTATTGTAAGTGAAATAAGTGGTTTTTTGTTGTTTTTTTTTTTTTTGTTTGTTTTTGTTTTTTTTTAGGTGGGGTATTGCCAGGCTACACAGTTGCCTTCTTGAGTGAGCCATTACTGATTATATTAATGCGTCTGTTGTCTTGCCTGTTGCTTCTGCCTTGGTTTGGGAAGTTAACAAGCCTGGCACCACTTGCCTTCAGTGGGTCTTCATTACTTTTAATTGTTAGTCCACATGTCACTGTATGTGCTTGGGGTAAAGATGATGATGATGTATTTTTGAACGCTGATTATCCTGACATGGTATGAAAGTTTAACTTTTGTGATGGAATCCAGCCAGGCTAGCAAATTGTATACAAGCTCCATTTATGAAGAGGGTAAATGATTTCCTGTGGAGAATTTTTCTTGGGGCTCCCTCTATGAATGTATCTGCATCATTTGATTCAGGAGGTGTCAGTGTCATCAGGAGAGCATGATGGGGCACTTAAGAGGATTTAGCAGAGGACGGGAGGGGTTGGAGAAACAGATGCTGCACAGCTGTTATCTCTCTTCCCTACAAGTAGTAGCAGAGGACCTATGGGGGGGGGTAAGGGGTTGCTCACAGCTCCCCCTGGAGCAGGCTCCGTCCTGCCCTGCTACCTCCCTGCCCACTGCCTCAGAAATCCTGCTCCCTTACTTAGCATAGTGCAGTGGCTAAGAGGAAAACTCCATCTCAGCCTGGTAACCCAGGGAACTTGAAAACCCTGGTTGTGTTTGGGCTGGAGTACCCGTATGCAGCTCTAGGAGGCTAGTTGTGGGGAGATGGTTGCAGCCTCTGGCCCTGACCTCCTGAACTCCTTTAGGGCTGGAGGCAACTTTTCAGCCTAACACTTGTGACAGCACGCACAGAAGCAGGAATTGGTGAGGTCCAGGCCATTGCCCCTTTCCAGGCTTGCACCGCCAATCATAGCCCTCTGCTGCCCCTTTTCTTAGTTTGCCACTGTCAGTCCTTTTCTGTGATACAGAGGAGACAGTATTTCACTTGTTTCTTATTTGTTCCTGGTTACAACTTACTTGTTTTACATCAGGGTATTGTTTGTTTATCCCTTGGGTTTTATACTATTGTGTTTTTGGAAATCACTGGTATGCCTTGCAAACTTAATTCTGGGACTAGCAAGGGCATCCATTAAAAAAAAAAAGTAGACAATGTAATTAGGTACTGCGTAGCCACTATTTTTTAGACTTTAGTTGTTTTATGCCTTCCTCTGGAGTTTTACTTATAAATAGTGTATCTATTTGGATCAGTTTATTCTGCAGTTGACTATTGGAAACAATATGTACGGTTCAGGATGGACAATTATCTTTTGAATTTGTAATATTTTGTTCTTATAGTTTCTGTGCTGATTTTTTAAGTGTGTGTTTTAAGTCTCCCCCTTTTCTGGCCCTCTACCATCTTCACCTCAGGGACAGGTTGTGAACAGAAGTTGAATGTAAAATACATTTGTAGTAAAACTGTAAAAGCATGGTCAGTGGTTGCAAATATTATTTAAATACTAATACTCCCTCTTGTGGCTTAACTAAGAGTAGGACAGTTAGTTAACTATAGTCAAACACTGGGATATATTCCAATGGGGTAGCTATGTTAGCCTACTTCAGCAAAACAAATAAATTATACTGTGGTACTTTTAAAGACTAACAAATTTACTTATTACATGAGCTTTTGTGGGAGAAAATCCCACTTCGTCAGATGCTTTCAAACATCTTCAAAGCATCTGACAAAATGGGATTTTCTCTCACAAAACCTCATGTGATAAATAAACTTGTTACTCTGAAAAATCATAGAATTATACGGTTGGAAGGGACCTCATGAGGTCATCTAGTCCAACCCCCTGCCAGAGGCAGGACCACTCCCACTAAACCATCCCAGTCATGGTTTTGTCCAGCTGGGCCTTAAACACCTCCAAAGATGGAGGTTCCACCACCTCCCTAGACAGCTCATTCCAATGCTTCACCACTCGCCTAGTAAAAAAGTTTTCCCTAATGTCCAGCCTCGATCTCCCTAACTGTAACTTGAGACCATTGCTCCTCATTCTGTCCTCCGTTACTATCGAGAATAGTTGAACTCCATTTTCCTTGTAGCATCCCTTCAAGTAGTTGAAGGTTGCTATCATATCTCCCCTCAATCTTCTCTTCTGGAGACTAAATAAGCCTAATGCTTTCAGTCTTTCCTCATAGGGCTTGTGCTCCAGCCCTTTAATCATTTTGGTTGCCCTCCTCTGAACTCTCTCTAGCATGTCCCTGTCCTTTTTTGTAGTGGGGAACCCAAAACTGAACACAGTATTCGAGATGTGGCCTCACCAGTGCAGAATAGAGGGGAATGATCACATCCCTTGATCTGCTGATAACACTTCGTTTGATGCAGCCCAGTATGCCATTGGCCTTTTTGACAGCAAGAGCACACTGCTGACTCATATCCAGCTCCCCATCCACCATGACCCCCAGGTCCTTTTCTACACTGCTGCTACTTAGCTGAATGTTCCCCAGCCTGTGGCAGTGCACGGGGTTTTTCCATCCCAAGTGCAGGATTTTACACTTGTCCTTATTGAATCTCATAAGATTTCTATTGGCCCACTGTTCCAATTTATCTAGGTCTCCCTGAATCCTGTCCTTGCCCTCCAACATGTCTACTGTTTCCCCGCAGCTTGGTGTTATCCGCAGACTTACTGAGAGTGCAGTCTATTCCATCATCCAGTTCATTGATGAAAATGTTGAACAGAACCAGCCCCAGGGCTGACCCCTGGGGCACACCACTTGTGACTGGTTGCCAGCTAGACATGGAAGCATTGATTCCTACACGCTGAAACCGTTGATCTAGCCAGCTTTCTATCCACCCTATAGTCCACCTATCCAACCCATACTTCTTTAATTTGCCAATGAGAGTGCTGTGGGGAACTGTATCAAAAGCCTTGCTAAAATCAAGGTATATCACATCAACGGTTCTTCCTGCATCCAGAAACCAGTCATCTGATCATAGAAGGAAATGAGATTGGTCAGGCATGATTTACCCTTGGTGAATCCATGCTGACAGTTCCTGATCACTTTATTTTCCTCTAAGTGTTTTAGGGTGGATTCTTTGAGAACCTGCTCCACAATTTTTCCAGGGATTGAGGTGTGGCTGACAGGTCTGTAATTCCCCAGATCCTCCTTTTTCCCTTTCTTGAAAATAGGTACTATATTTGCTTTTTTCCAGTCCTCTGGCACCTCCCCCATTCTACATGAGTTTTGAAAGATGATGGCCAGCGGTGCTGCTATCTCATCGGCCAATTCCCTTAGCATCCTTGGATGCAGTTTGTCCGGCTCCATGGACTTGTGCACATCCAGCTTCCTTAAGCAGTCCCTAACCTGACCTTCTGTCACCAAGGGCCTCTCGTCTTCTCTCCAATCTGCCATACCCATGGTAGTGGGCTGGGAGTTGACCCTGCCTGTGAAAACTGAAGCAAAAAAAGCATTGAGCACTTCAGCTTTTCCCTTATGCTCTGTCACAAGGATGCCTGCCCCATTCACTAAGGGACCTACACCTTCCCTGATCCTCTTCTTATTAACATACTTATAGAACCCCTTCCTGTTATCCTTTACATGCCTCGCTAGCCACAACTCCATTTGTCCTTTGCCCTTTCTGATTTTATCCCTGCAGTCCCTAGCAATATCTTTATATGCCTCCTTAGTCATCTGACCAAGCTTCCACTTCCTGTAAGCTTCCTTTTTATGTTTAAGCTCAGAGCAGAGTTCTCTGCTAAGTCATTCTGGGTGCCTTACATGTTTGGTGGTCTTTCTCCTAACTGGAATGGCAACTTCCTGTGCCCTTAACAGGGGTTATTTAAAATATAACCAACTCTCTTGGACTCCTTTCCCCTTCAGATTAGCTTCCCAAGGGATCCTGCCCATCAGTTCCCTGGGGGAGCCAAAATCTGCTTTTTTGAAATCCAGGGTTTGTGTTTTGCTTCTTTCTTTCCTTCCTTAATCAGCATCCTGAACTCAACCATGTCAAGGTTACTACTGCCTAGTTTGCCATTTACCTCTACCTCCCTGATCAATTCTTCCCTGTTTGTGAGCGGCAAGTCGAGAGGTGCAAGGCCCCTAGTTGGTTCCTCCAGCATTTGTACCAGAAAGTTGTCCCCAACACTCTCTAAAAACTTCCTGGACTGCCTATGCACTGCTGTATTGGCCTCCCAGCAGATGTCAGGGTAATTGTGTTACAGGATGTCAGGGTAAAAGTGCTACAGGACTCCTTATTTTTATTGGGGTATATTGCACTCCACCGTACTAAGTCAGCTGGAGATTATCACAACTGAAAAAAGAGTAAATCTTTATCAGAAATCTTTGTTTCCAGTAGCTTGTCAGGGGTTCTCAAAGCTTCCGATATCACAACCCCCTAAAATGATAAATGAATTTGTGATGCCCCCCCATGGATAAAACTAGCAATTTTGTTGGGATTAAGGTTATTTCCCCTGTTATATCTGGAGCTACATGGGCTCCGCTTTCCTTGCCCCTATGCTTCAGTCTCTCCCATACTTTCCCTTTTCCCTGTCCTGTGGACTCCCCTTCCCTTGCTAGACGGCTCCCAGGCTGCTGCTCATTCCACTACCCCTATCCCCATGCAGGCAGTCAATCCAGTCTCAGTCACAGGCAGGCTGGGCTTCTGACGTCCCCCTGCTCACTGTCAGTCATTCAGCATGCTGGCCTTTAGCTGGGCTTAGCTTCTGCTTGCTTTTGATTGGCTCATTACCAACGTGGGCCCAGGCCACCTTTTGTTTTGTTTGTGGTTTGTGCATTGTTGTTTCAATCAGATTAGGATAGTGACTGACTGTGATGAAGGGGGTGAGAGTGGTGCAGTGGCTCTTGAGAAGCGTGGTCCAGCCTGCTGTAACTGAGACTTTGATTGGTCAGCCAACAACAGCAGAATTGAGCTAGGATTGGCTGGGGTGCTTCCTTTGTTCCAAAGCTGTGACTGGGATCATGTGAGAGAGAGGGAGAGAGAGAGAGAGAGAGAGTGTTTGAGCCTGTGCCTGACACTGCTCTGCTGGCAGCTGGTCTTTGCTTTTTGTTGCTAGTGAAGTTCCCAGGTAGCAGCTCCATGGGCCAGGTGGGGAAATTTTGGAACCCCCTTCTACATTGCTTATGGCCCCCCAGGGGCTCCTGACCGACAGTATGACAATACCTGGTTTAAGTGATCAAAAATAGTCAACAATTTATGTTGCTTGGCAATGGAGCAAAGATGCTATACAGTACTACTTTTACTTTCTAAAATTGGCTGCAGTAGCAATGTTGTAGAAAGTGTATCGTTCTTTCTCACCCACATGTACCTGAAAATATTATACATACACACACTTTGGCAACTTTATGCAAAACAAAGTTCACTGTGTCCCTGAAAATAGCTGTTGAGTTTTTACAGGGAAGAATTGTGAAAATAGATGTCATATAGAAAATATAGTATCAGACAATTCAGTTAATCAAAAACTTGAAGCAAATAAACATTGACTCTAGTTCTCCCATTCCTTCTTGCTTTGTTTTTAGACTACTGTAATAATTTCACTAATCAAATCATTCATGAGTATGTTCAGGTTTATTTCATTTACTCCAGTGCATAGTTGGGAGTTTGTAACATGGAAGCTTGACATGAAGCCCTGCCACTATGCTTCAGTGGGTAACGGGATATCAGGTTCAGGACAAACTGTTAAGCAATAGAGAAGACACGCCTCAGAATAGAGGTTAGTCTCCCATAAAATATACCAGGCCAGTAACAAAAATAAATGCATGTCTCACCATGCTGATAGTAAAAATTCAGCAATGCAGTATCCTTAGTTATCCCAGCCGTTATTTTACCACCCAGAAACTAGGCTTTATGATGAGTGGTTATTCAAGACCAATTTAATCAAATGAAGGGTTCTTCTAATCTCAAGAAATCAGCCACATGGGCAGGTCACAATGTAACTCGCATCTTGTACAATAATCACAATACTGTCAATCCTTTGGTGTCCAATGTCTAGAGGTTTATTAGGATAAATAAGTCCATAGTCCATGTAAGTCTATAGGCCAGTGATCAAAGCAGGCAAGGGGAAAAACAAAGATGCTTTCAGAGCCTTTATATGCCTTCTCTTGTATCAAAGAAAGGGCTCCCTGACTTAGTTTGTGGAAAACTTCAGGTGCAGGATGGTGTCTTGAGCAAGTCACATGTCTTTGCATGCTTTGATGAGTCGCAGGAGTAGCCATTATCCATACTTTGGCTATGATGCCCAAAGGAAGGCCAAGCAGGTAAGGAAAAGTTTTTTCTATGGTCTATTGTGCAGTCTACATGTCCTTCAATGGGCTGTTAACTTGCCCAGTCCATTCACAATGTGCTGTCTTCAGTGCAGATTTTACTTGTTAGATGTTACTCAGGAATATGCAACTGGCATCTTATATATGCAGTAGTGTCAATATCTATAATTTCTTAAGCAAAAATTCATGCATGTAAACAGGACAATTATATTTGATTGAACCTTGCTATTGGTAGTTTCATGACCATCTTTGTATAAGATTTGTTATATAACAATGGTAGCAAAAATGTTATACATGGTCATTTTAATTGTACATCAGACCCACCAAACTCTTCTGATATTAAGGCTCTATAAATACTGAATCAGTGGGAGCAAATTTTAATTCCCATGTGGACCTCGCTTCAAACTTGTGGCCCGTAGCTGAAGGGCTTGATAGGCTATTGGCAATGATCTAAGACAATTGGACACTCTCACTACGGATCAGCATTGTTGGTTCCCAACTGCGATGGGAGAAGGAGACACCAGACTAAGTAGTTCTAACTGAGAAATGGGTTCGTTTATTTAGAGCAACAACGGGGAAAATTTTTTAATGGGTAATCACAGTGGCAATTGAGGTAGCAATCAACAACTAAAACAGCAATCTTACAAGACTAACTGAGGTAGGAAATCTATATAAGTAACACAGCAAAACTGCAAAGCAAAACTGCAAGGTGTTTGCAACAAAGTAAAACTGCTAGGTATTCTCAGCAAAACAAAATTGCAAGGTAAAACAAACTGCAAAGTACTCGTAGGGGATTTTTATATACGTACCACAACCCAGGCACCACTGACCAGCAGCATGGACACAAGGGGCATGGTAAGGGACACAACACGAGCTAGCTTTCCTTGGGAGATCCAACCGTCAGAGTGATCAGTTCCGGCGGGTAACATGTGAACCTCCATAACTTCTGCCAGTTGGCATCTCCTTTTTGTAGGTTTTTTAGCTCAGTGTTTTTCTGGTTCCCACATTAGGGGAGGGTTTGTCATATTAGTGGTTCCCACGATTGAGTTAGTAATTTTCCAGATAAGTTTTAAATTCCTAGGTGGGACTTAAATTTCTAGGTGGGTCATAAATTTCCAGGTGGGTCCAGGTTCCCAGGTGGTCATAAATTCCTAGGTGGGACCCAAATTCCCAGGTGGGTCCAGATTCCTAGGTGGATCATAAATTCCTAGGTGGGTTTCAATTCCCACAAAGTTAGTGCCTTTGATTTATGCTAGTCTGTAGCCTCCCAGATTCCAGGCCAGAGCCTCTTACGCTGCCCATAAGGGGTTTTTTAGTGTGCACTTGGTGGCGAATGGGGTGCCCGGGTAAGCGGCCACCTATTACTACATCAGGCACGAACAAGCATAAAATAAGGCCCTATGGATAAATCAAATCCAATATGGGGGGTGGAGGGCAAAAAGCTTGTGAAGTCAAACCAATAAATGTTTAAAACAAAAGCTAGAAAATACTGGCATAAAGGTTTCTAATAGAATCTCAGTATTGCTCCCCTGCAGGAGCAGAGTTTGCATTCAACAGCTTCACATCCATTGCCCTTTTTCTCCTGGATGTAGACAATTAATTACTAGTAGAAGTAGCTTTTTGTTCTTGGTGGAGAGGCTCCAGGAGGAAGATGCAACTCTAACTTGTAGAGGGTTGCACAATTATTTGTTCCCCGAAAGTGGAATAGTAAGTATCGCAATTCTTGGATTCTGTTTCTGGCAAATTAGAATATATGCCATCCCTTACAAACAAAGCACATGCTTATGAGAAAGAACAGATTGGAAGCAGTCTAGAGCGAGCCTCACATAGCTAGGAGCACTTGGCTCTTCTGATCAAACTCACTTTAGCTGTAATATATTAGATTGTTCTTTCCTATGTGGAGTACTTTACACTTGTCTTTATTGAATTTTATTCTGTTCACCTCAGACCATTTTACCAATTTGTCCAAATCACTTTGAATTTTGATTCTGTCCTCCAAAGCACCTGAAACCTCTCCTCAGCTTGGTATCCCAGCCATGCATGACATACCAAGGCTCCCCCAGCAACCCTCCAGTCCCCACCCCTGCCCAGAGTCTTTTTTCTCCCCCAGCCCAGCAGCCACTGAGTCTTTCCCACCAACCCCTTTTCCCCATGGCAGTCTTCAACTCCTGAGTTGGTTCACTCTCCCAGCACCTGCTGTCGCCCTAGTTCTGGCCCCAGCTCTTGCTGCAGCCACAGCTCAGGCCCTGCTGCTTTTCCCTGCAGATCCTCCACTCTTACCCTGCTGCAAATCTGCTACCCTACTGCGCCAACTTTGGAGACCTTCTGCCCCCCCGCCCCCCCTGTGGTCCCTCTACTCTTACCCTGTTGTCCTACCCCCTGCTACCCCTGCTCTGTCCCCCCATCTGTGCCCCATGGTTCCTCTACTCTGGGCCTGCTACGGCCCCTCCACCTTGGCTCTGGCCTCCCTCCATGCAGCTCCTCTGCCTTTGCTCTGGCCCCTCTCTGCGGCCGCTCTGGCCAGCTCCCTGCCATGCAGACCCTAGACTCTGGGCCTGTTGTGGCCCTGCTGCCCCTGCTTTGGCCCTCGCCCGATGGCCCCACACTCACCCGCTCCCCTGCCCTAGGCTTTGCCAGAATGCAAAGCAGGAGGTTTAAAAATGCCTCACTTTGCCAGCACACAAAGCAGGAGATATAAAAATACCCCGCTCCCAGCAGCTAGCATGCCAGATTAGTCAGCAGCCCACCTGAGTCACACAAGCAGGCTGCCAGTGCTGCTGCCAGCAGCAGCTGTAGCAGCTCCAGAGCCACATGGAAGTTTAGCCTGGAACACGCTTGCCACTGTTCTGTGACACTTTTGTGTCATGACACAGCAACTGAGACCTGCTGTTCTAGGTGCATATGTTCAGGCCCTGGTGCCTTGAACACATCTAACTGGTCTAAGTAATTTTATCTAGTTCTTTCTGTATTTTAGCTTCTGATCCTATCCCAGTTTTACTGCCTTCCCTTACATCAGGCATCCAATTGCCACCAACCTTCTCAGTGAAGATTAAAATGAAGAAATCATTTAAGTCCTCTGCCATTTCCACATTTTCTGTATAGTTTTTCCTTTTTTATTGAATAACAGAGCTATGCTGTCTCTGGCCTTCTTCTTGTTTATAATTGTGACAGGTTGCTGCCCAGAACCAGTCTGCTGCTATGCCCCCCCCCCCGCATTCCCATTCCTGAACCCTGATTTGCCATGCTTTGCCAAGTGACATTCACTCCCGAGTCAGTCCATTCCAGCCTCTCATGTGCAGTCAGTCCCAAGCGGTTGGTGTATTCTCTCTGGCTGCCTGAGGGATGGTCCCCAAGCAAGCACCCGTGGTCCCAAATACCACTGTGGGAGCCACTGTCTACAGAGATTGGGACACATTCTCAATCACCATACACTCAAGTCCATCCATTTAACAAAGAAATGGATCATGTCCAGCCTTCTTCACTCACACCCTCTAAAGATCACTCTGCTTTAGCTAAAACAAATACTAATTTATTAATCAGATTATAATTCTAAGTGAGAATATGGCCAATCAAGGCAGAATCACAATAAAAATGAGTCAGGAGTGACCACAAAGAGATAAAAGGTAAAACAAGTATTGTAACCTAATATGTCTACTGAAACTGATTTCATAGTCCAAGTTTATGTGCAAGGTGTTTGGCTGTCAGATATTGCACAGCCAGTCTCTGCCTGATGCCGGCCAGGGCCCAAAGCTTGCTTAAAGTTGTTTGAAGATGGAGATTCTGAGGCAAAAAGCCCCAAATCATTCCAAATGTCTATCTTTGTTTTCACTCCCCCTGAGATCACCCTTTTTGGGCAGAGATAATCCCTTTGTTTGGTCTGAGCCACTTCAATTAGCATACCTTCATTGCCTTATCTAGGTACTTGTTTGCTCATAGCTGTGACCGTTCACATGTTGCTGGGGGAGAGTTCTGTCTCCCACCCCATTGAGTTGGCATAAAAATATACAATCATAGTGCATAAATAAACAGAAATATCATATAGATCATAACTCAGGGTGGTCTCTTTCCATATTTCCCATCCTTTCTACATGGTGGAATAGTTTACTCTTGTGCCTTTAAGAATGTCCCTGAAAAATTGCCACCTGTCTTCAGTTGTTTTTCCTCTAGGGCAGTGGTTTCTAACCAGTGTGCTAGGACAGACTGGTGTGCTGTGGGAACACCCAAAGTGTGCCATGAGGATGCCCGAGAGCTGGAGTTAAAGTTCCCTCTCTGCTCAGCCCAGCCACCTGGGGCAGGGGTCAAAGTAAGGGGGAAGGCACTGGATCACAGTTCCGGACCCCCTATTTTTAGGCAGGCAGCATTCTGGACCCCTAAAAATAGAGGAAGGTACTAAAATGGGGAGTTCCAGGGGTCCCCCTAAAAATAGCAGGAGCAGTCCAAACACACTGTTCAGGTGGCTCCACCTTAAACCTGGCTCCACCTTAGGCCCGGCCAGCAGAGAGGGGCGGCAGGCTGGAGTGTGTGAATCTCCCCCTGCAGTGTGGAGCAGCTTGTCAGCCAGCCTGCAAACAGCCCAGGTAAGGGCTTTGGGGGTGGGGTGCTGCAGGGGGTTGTGTGGGGCAGGCATGTGTGTGTGTGACAGAGGTGAGTGGGAGTAGCTGTGTAGCAGAGGGTGTGTAGCTGGGGTTATGGGGTGGCTGTTTGGTTGGGGGGGTGTAGCTGGAGGGTGATGTGGCTGTGGGGGGGCCATAGCTGGGGGCTGGAGGCCTAGTTCTGGCCCCTGTGGTGATGGGAGGGTCCATCACAGGCCGTAGGGGGCTGGGGGAGGGGAGGATGGGACCCACTGGGGTGGGAGGGAGCAGCAGGGTGGTGAGGATTTACCCTGGGTGGCAGGGAGCCACTGTGGAGAAGGGGGCAGTGGGAGCAGCACCATGCTCCCTTGCTCTACCTTCCCACTCCCCAAGTTCCCTCCTGGCCCCCAAGCCACTCTTCTCCATTTCTTTCTCCTCTCTTGCCACCCTTGTGCTGTCCTTAGCATGGCTGCCCTTGTCCTCTTTTGCCACCCCTGCCCTGTTCTGCTCCTCACACTCACTCCTGCCACTGCACACGATTCCTGACCTGTTTTGCCACCCCTGCTCTGCTACCCCTACTACCCCACATAGCAGTATTTCCAAAAGTGTGTCATGGTTCATGAATATTCATAAGTACTTTAAGTTAATTTGAGTATTCATAAGTTTTTTAATGGTGGTGTGCCTCAAAAAAATTGAAGGTATTAAGGTGTGCCATGACAGAGAAAAGGTTGGGAACCACTGCTCTAGGACATGTTTCCCATGGGATCCTGCCTATCAACTCTGAGTGTGCTAAAGTCAGGCATCTTGAAATCCATTGTCTTTATTCTGGTGTTCTTTCTCCTATTATAACTACTATAGTCCATCTAACCAAATATCTCATCTCCAAGAGCAGACAATTCCAGATGCTTCACAAAAAGGTGCAAGCAATCAATTTAGGCAGCTGATACCAGTTCTGTTTATCTGCTGGGCTCCCACACAAGGTATCCTCCCCAAGGCTTCAGTTTGGGAAGGGTTTCTGTGTCATCCTCCCCTATTCCCTTTTCCTGTATACTGGCAGATATGAAGCATGGCAGTGTGAATCTATTTATGTGGCAGGCTTATCTTCAGCAAGACTTGTTCAGATTTTGTTTGTTTAGTTAGCTGCTAATTTGCTTAGCAAGCATTTTCTCAGTCAGTGAAATTCCTTTGCTATTTGGTTAGCACTAGCTAGAAAGTGCTTGTTTCCTTGTTTCTTCTATTTGTTCCATTTTATGATATTCTCTCTTCTTAAGGACAGTGGTAATTTCATTCCTACTTTCTTAAAAAGGAATTCCACTTTTTCCCTGTTGATTCTTTAAATTAAATCCAAACCAGTTTATACTTTCATTTTTTTCTTAAAATTAAACCAGCAGAATTCTAATATTATAGGATGATATGATTCAGTAATGGAATAAGCTTCAACTGTAGGGCATGTAAATTTAGAGACAGAATTTCCAGTGTACTTGATAGAGAATCACGCACCTAATTATCCCTCCTATGGCACTGTAAATGTGAAGAGGGTAGGCTTCTGTTTTTATCAGTTTATAAATACCTATAGATGGTCTTCTATATTGTACAGAGCAGAACTGAAGTAACATAAAATTTGTATGTGGTGCTAATTGCAATTTAACTTCATGGCCAACACAATTTATTCCAATGAAGGCAGTCATGCTGTGTCATATACACTGCATAAAACCATACTGAGTATATGATAGTAGAATTCTACCAATTTTTGAGATTTCCCACTCCGCTTTTCTGCTATATTTAGTTAAGCAAATTTAATTCAAGTACATGAACAGAGTATTGTTTTAAAATCTAGTTCACTCTAATTTCTATACAAGATATTAATGTGCAACCCACTTCAATACCCCTGAGTTTTCATTCTCTCTTTGAGCGTTTTTCCCCGCAGATTCTTAAATCATTCTTTTCCAAGAGCTAAGTAATGACTTTCTCCTCTCTAATAGGATATAGGACTGATTCTAGAGAGCCATTACTAGGGGAGAGGGGCAAGTGGGTATTTTGTTGCTCCTGGATACATTATCTAAAAAATACTTCAGGAATCTAGTTGTGAGACACTCATGGAAATTCTTGGGTTATGTAAGAGTTTAAACATTTACGGTGCAGCTAATCTTTCAGTACATTGCTGTGATCTACAATTTTTATAAAGAATGAAGATTCTCCAATCTGCTGCTGTTCAACTGCTTAACACTGGATAACTTTGTACATAATTGGCTATGTCTACGTTTAGGAAGTTAGTTTGAATTAATTAATTCAAACTAATAATGGTTAATTCGAACTAAGTTAATTTGAACTAACATGTCCCCACTAGAAACCCAAATTGAACTAGTATGTCCATGGACAGGACTTGCTAGTTCGATTTAGGAGGGGGGCACCATGGGGAGTGTGGCAAGATACCACCCGAGAAGGGCCATGCCCCTCCCAATACATAGAAGGAAGAAGGCACCTGGGACAAAGAAGGTCAAACTGTGTTAATTCAAACTAATGGTTAGTTCTAATTAACATGGCTTCATTGGGTTAATTTGAGCTAATAAGTTTGAATTAACCATTATTTTGAAGGTAAATGAAGATTTATAACTTTGACGTAAGTGTTCATTACTTCAAACTAAGGAATCCCTTAGTTAGAAGTAATGAGAGCCAGTGTGTCCATGCATTAATTTAGTTTGAATTAATCCTCATTAATTCAAAGTAAATTGTAAGTTTAGACATACCCATTCAGACTTCCTAGGAATAATTTGGATCCCAGTAAATATTGTTTGGGAAAGGGGCAAATGTCCCTCCTTGTCTTCTCCTACCCACCTAGAGCACCAGGCCTGTAATGATGTGTTTAAGGAAATTGAATGCAGGCCTGTTGGTCTTAAAATTGTATTTTTAATAGGCTACCGGAAACAAGATGATACTGTATGACTTTATCATGTGCACAACAGTTTAATGAAGAAACAGAGTAACAATGAGGAGTCGGCTAGAGTAGGAAAGCAATAACAGATTCAGTGCATATGTACAGTTAATGGTTCAAAAATGATAGGCACCAGTGAACATTTCAGAAAGGATTGGATGCAGTGGGCTGAATGATCTAAGTATGCAAGTCTGAGTATTTTTCTTGACATGCCAAGCAAATAGGAAGACATTGGTTACAGGAACTTAAGCATCAGAGACTTCAGGCAGTTGCCAGTGGCTAGAAACATCATAAAATGGCATGCTTATTGCATGTTGCAGAAGCTCATATCACAGGAGCCCTGTACCAGCAGGTCAGCAAAGTGCAGATTTTTAAAATGTTAGGTTTTGGTCTGCTTGGCGTTGAAAGTCAACAGGGATGACTTTTTTCTCATTACAACAGGTGATCTGACCTCACCTCTCCTCTATATGCTGTTCCCCAGTGTTTGAATCTAGATAACTGCTTTGATCTGCTCTGGCAGTCTGACCTGTTCCCATGACTAACTCTTCCCTGCATTTATTTTTCTCCCATTCTGTATGCTCCCCATCTTCAAAGTGTCTGAATTTGTATATTTCTCCCACAAAACCTCATGCAATAAATAAATTTGTTAATCTTTAAAAGTGCTGTAGGACTCCTTGCTTTTTTTGCTGAACTACGGTAACATGGCTACCCCCTTTGGAACCTGTCCTAGTCTATACTTGCTGCACTTTTCAGCGGCAGTCAACGGGAGATACACAAGGTACATAAAATACACACTATGCTAAGCTTACTGGAGATGCCTTCCGACTGGCTTACTGATACTCCAGTTCTGGAGCTAGAATTGCTATGATGATTTCTGGATTGATTGAGTGCATCTACACAGACTGCTCAATCAGACCCAGAAGATTGTGTTGATGGTGGCAATTTGGAACTGTCAGTATAGACTTAGCCTTAGTTTCTCCAGTCAAACAAGCAAACAGTTTTGTTTGTTTTACTGAACTAGACTAACACTTCTGCTCTTTTGGAACTTCTCCCCAGTCAGTTAGCATTGCAACACTGAAGAGAATGGTGTCTAAATACCTTTAAAAATTTGGGGCTAGGAAACTTTCCTAAGTGTGGATGAGCTTAATTTTTTAGCTGCGTGATACTATTGCTTATATGTCAGTCATTCACCTTTTACTTATTTATTGTTTATTGAACGCTGATTGTGTGCAGCATATTGGGCAAACAGTTCCAAGTATATGTCTCTGTGGTGTTTCTATAGTGGATTTTGAAATAAAGTCAATTCTAAAGTAGTTGGTTCATGTGGTATCTTTTTTTAAAACTGTCTACAACAAAATTAAGCAATTAAGGATATATTTCTTCTAAAAATGAATGTTTAAAAACCAGAGTTTCTTCTAGTCTTAGCAACGGGTACAAATTTTCCGTTAAAATGTTTAATTGCTATCCACCCTTCCTTCAATCCTTACTTTGAACATATTAAAACAACAGGTCAAAAACTTTCAGCTGGGGTTCCATGATTTGCATTTTGAAATATTCTCTATAATGTATATTAACTATCATCTGGGGCCAGCCCAAGGTTTTTTGGTGCCCTAGGTGAAATGTGTTTCTGGTGTGCCATCCCCCCCACCTGCCTTACTGACTGTGGCAGCCACAGGCCCAATCCAGTGGCAGCCCTGGGCAGTCCCGGACCCCCCAGTCAGTCTGGTGGGGCCCGGCTAGCCTGTATGAAACCCTCGCACCCTCAACACAAGTGCCAGCTGAATTGCAGGCCAGGCGAGACCCAATGTTCCCTGTTGGTGAATTGTTCTGAAAATGTGGCTGTAATAATGATTTACTGAAATTCCCTTGCATTCAATAATAAATAGCTTTAAATTCTTTGCAAGCATTTTAGCATTGCATTTAGCTTTTTGAAGCAGGGCTTCTGCTATATTTTGCTGACTTTTTAAGTGTCTCTTCACTTTCAGTGGTAAGTTACTCCATCAATATACAGTTTTGCCTCTCTAGCAACTGACTATATCCCCAAATCCTCATCTTGACAAGATTCAGTTGACTCAGAATACATTTTTTAAAACATGATGGTAGTGTAACAGGGTTGCATGCTAAAGCGCTGGGGATAAGGTTTCATGCCATAGGTGTGATTTTGTTATCAAGTGCTTAAACTCTGAATTAAGATATTGTCTAACTACTTTTGGGTTATGTTATAAGGCAAAGTCAGTTAGTTAAAAGGGCTCAGTGGGAATGGCAACACAGCAAGGCCACATTTTCTCTTCTAGAGAATTACTACAGAGGAGATAATGCTTGTCGCCTCAGCTTCCCACCAACTCATCCCTTCACAGTACCCTGTACAGACTGTAAGCCTACAAAGCACACTCCATAAAAACCAGGAAAAGGCATAGAGGAAACTGGATAATGCACAGTTTCAGTGGTCACTCCCCTGCAGCTCCAAGATGAGGGGACAGGAAGATCTCTATGGGTATATATTTGGGAATGGGGAGAACAAATGTTCAGTGACAATGCAGGGTCTAACTTCTAACATCAGCATCCAACAGCACCTCTGCTCACAAGCTTCCACCAGTGACTCCAACACTGAGTCATCAGCAAGGTTGCTCATAAATCTAGCAGAACCATTCAACTGGGGAATTATTATAAGCACTACAGTATTCTTGTACTATACAAAATGTAAAATCAGAGCCCTTCTCTGGACTGAACAGTTCACAATCTGAAAGACATGCATGTGAGAGGATGCACTAGGAAACAACTTCAGACTAGTTCACACTAGGAAGAGTTCACAAACATTTCCCTTCACCACCCTCTAACCCGCCTTCTTGGCCGCCGGCTCTCCCGGTCCACCAACTGAGCTGATCTTTTACCCACCCTAACCCACCTGCCTCGCCACTGGCTCTCTTGGTCCCCCTGCATCCTTTCCTCACTCCCCCTGGACCCCTTACCTGGCCGCTGGAGCAGCCACAGCATGGGCTGCTGCTCCCACCCTGAGCATGCTCAGGGCAGGAGTTTTAAAAACTCTATTCCGGGGGTAGCTCCCTGCCAGCCAAAAGGCTGTGTCTTCTGGCTGGGAAGGAGCTGTGGCTGCCAGCCATGTATGGCCAGCAGTGTTCCTTGCGCAGTGCGACAGGGACCATGTGCTTGCTTGCTCTCTCAGCCTACCTAGCCTGGCAGCCCCTGGTGCTCCTCAAAGTCTGGTACTCTAGTTGACCGCTCAAGTCACCTCAATGGTAGGACTAGCCCTGCTGTCATCCATACCCTTCTAGTTGTGGACATTGGTGGATGTTTTCCTAACTCTTTGTTCATTCTTTTTTTCAGCTGGAGTATATGTTTGACTCTGTTGCTCATGCAGAAAATAGCATGACACTTGTCATCACTCCTTTATTTTCCTTCAGAAATAAAATTAGCAAATATTTTATTCATATGTTTGCCACTGGACCTAAATATAAAACATTTTTCAGTTTTCTGTGACTGGCTCCAAATCCTTTTTCCCAGACATCTGCAAAGGGTATCCCAAATTTGGAAACTGGATCCTCAGCAATGGGGCTTCTTGTCCACTTTTGTTTCCTTCCTTTTATTATATTGAGTGTATATAGGAAATAGATTTCTAAAATAATTCACATCTGGTAACAAGTTCCAAAGAGGTATCTGTGTCAGTCTAGTTCATCAGAACAAACAAGGAGTCCTGTGGCACATTGTATTTATTGCATGAACTTTTGTAGGAGAAAATCCCATTTTGTCTGATGCTTTCAAAATGAAGAAGTTGCAGAATGGGAGGAAAATAAATGCAGGGAAATATAAGTCATAAGATCAAGTAAAACTGTTTTAGCAAATCAAAGCAGGTGTTTAGATTCAAACCATGTGAAAGAGTATTAAAAGGGGTGGTAAGTAGACTGAAGGTAAACTCACCTGTTGTACTAAGAAAACCAAATGATATCTTGTTAAGCCCAAGGCAACAGTGTCAAATCTGCACATGAATTTCAGTTATGCAATTTCTGTTTGGAGCTTTTATTTGTAATCAGTTTTCTTAAGTATGGCAATTATGTATTCCATGGCATAACCAGGGACATTGAGAAGTTCCCCTATTTTGTTTTTGAATGATACTTCTGATGTCAGGTTTGTATCCTTTATTCTTTTGTGTAATTCATAAGGCAGGAGGCATTGCTGGCACATGATGGCATATATCACACTGATGTACGAGCAGGCGAATGAGCCTTTGATGGCATAACTGGTTTGGTTAAGTCCTAGGTGACATTTGTGTCCACATATCTGCACAAATGACACCATATATACCATAAGTAAATGCACTGAACCAATCATATTTCTCCAATAATCTTAAAAGAATCACAATGTTTGTTACACATTCAAAAATTTTACTTAGGGTACATAATGACTGGGAGAAGGGGAGAGTAAGATGCTGTCTATAGCATTCAGGAGGTTCATTAATTACTTTAACTGTTTTCATAGCACTGAAACTCCCCAATAGGAAGGTCTTTCTGGAAAACTGCCGTTAAATACATATGACTGAGTCCTGCCTTCTTGTGGATACTCTGTGGTATCTCACTGCTTACAGCAGCTGCAGCTAACAACCTTCTTTGCTGAATTAGGTAGGTGTAATATGGATAATAGATTTGACCAGTCCCATGCTCAGGGGGACCCTGGCTGACCTTCCTCAAATGACACTGGGATCTGTCCTTCATTCTTAAAGCAATCAAAGTTGAAATCAAAGTTCAACCAAAAGGAGAAGTATTATACTATTTTAAACTACTGATATTATTTATTTCCCTTTGTGGCTTTCTTTTGTGTAGGTAAGCAAGATATGTGGTCATCCTCTGAAAAAGCCTACCCAGTCCCGAGGTTGCTCTTCTGATCAGAACAAAAATAATCAAGAAATGAAGATATTGGCAAGAAACAGTGAAGAAACACTGGCCAACAGAAGAAAGTAAGACATTAGTTTTACAGCCAGAAAGAAAGTAAGCGATTAATTTTACAACAGATTAGATTATATTCAGTACAATGGAATGACATGTATTAGTATAGAATAAGAGACTGAAAAGAATGCAGCTTGCAGAATGTAGTAATTTTACAAGACTTAGTTTTCTGAAATAATGGATGATTGAGCAGAGTCATTTATTGTGGCTCAAAACATTTAGCAGACCTGGCAGTGCTCTAAAATATCAGGGGGTAGGAGGGAAGGAGGGAGTTTGCAAGCCAGCACATGCAGGGTATACTTAAATTGGCATACCAAAGTGGATTACAAAATGTGTCAGTGTTCCTCTTATCAGTAGCCTATTTGTATGAAGGTGCTAGTGGTGAATTGATCAGAAATAAGAGAATGAATGGGATTTGTTCTCATATATGCTCCTTTTCTAATATGCTAAATGCAATAACTGAGCATCTAGGCTAAATCTGGAAGGCCTTACCCTGGCTAAAGTATTGTTTATAACAGTTGGATTTTGTCTTTGTAAGGCTGAATAGAAACAAAGTAGACACTTCAGGATTTGGTTCTCTAATTATGACTGCAGAATTATTACTCCTCCTGCAAGGAGGGAACAGTAGTCGGGCTTAAATTTTCAATGTCTTTTCCCTCTTCAGCCCACTTGCTGCAGGCTGTGAAACTCCAGGGCCAGCAGGGGGGCCTCCAGACTTTAGCAATTAGGTCATGGTGGGATGGGGATGGGGCTTCTGCCATTCAGGACAACAAGGCCTCAGGCTTCAGCTGGAGAAAGGGAGGTTTTCAGGGTTTTAGACCTATGGTTGGGCAGCACTAGAGCCCCAGGCTTCTGCCTTCTGGACCTGGAAGTATTTACTGCTCCACAGAACTCTGGCAACTTTTTTTGAGCCCTGAGCAGTAGCATCTAGAGACTCCAGATTAATGTATCGTAGGAGGGGCCCGGGTGCATGGGTGGCGCTCTAATACACTCCAAAACCCATGGTTCCTGTCATAAAGAGTTTGCAGCTTGTAAACATAAGCAGGTGAACAGCCAGACCGGTAAGTCCTATTACTGGCAGTGTTGTGGATTTGAAAGGAGACAATCTGGAGTCTAAGAAGCAAAGCTTTATTACAGCCAAAGTGAGTTTGATCAGAAGAGCCAAGTGCTCCTAGCTACGTGAGGCTCACTCTAGACTGCTTCCAATCTGTTCTTATAAGCATGTGGTTTGTTTGTAAGGGACGGCATGCATGCATTATATATATATATATATATATATATATATATATATATATATGAACATCCAAAATTTTATTTTTTCATTAAATGCCTGCTGAAATCGTAGGTGAATCTTTTACTTTGCCATCTTTTTCCTTTCAGCTGTTTGCCCTTAGGAAGGCTGACAGAGGTGGTGCAGTGACAGAGGGCTGGGGGGGAGCGACAGTTCACCAGGTGCCAGGCTACAAGGGGGCATCAGGCCAGCCTCACACCAAGGCTGAACTACAGGGGACCCAACCTGGACGTCCCATTTTGGAGTGTCACCCAGTGCCATTGCCCTCCCAGCACACAGGCCAGACTTATTGTGTGGTGATCACAGCCTCTGACATTAGAAGATGGGCTTGTTAAGGGCTGGAGGGGGGGCGATGGGTAGAGTCAGTGGCCACTCTCCCTCTGCTGCTCTGCAGCATTCTGGCTATCCTGCCCCTGGCCAGCTGCTGGACTGCCCTGCGGACAGGGAGGGCCAGTATGTAGCCATTGTTCTCTGGGGGACTGTAGCAGGGCAATTGCTTTGCTGCAGTACATCAGGGGTTAAAAGGGCTGTGTAGGGTGCCTGCCAATCAGAGATGAGCTGCTGGTATAAAAGTAGGAAGGCAGGGCTAGCTGGGGTCAGTCTGACTGGGAGCTGCAGGGGCAAGGTACTTCTTCTGGCAGGCTGGCTGAGGGAGTCAGCATCCTGGAGACCTCCAAATGGGCCTAGGCCTTGGAGCTGACATGAGCTGGTGATCCCAGGGGAGCAGACTGCTGCTGTGGCTGGAGCAGCAGTCCAGGGTAAGGAAGCCAAGGAGTGGACGGCAGCTGGACTTCAGCAGTGAGACTGCGTGCAGCTGGGGCTGGAGGGAAGTGGCCCAGGGAATCAATGCAGACTGTGATGAGACTGGAGGGAGTTGGAGGCACTTAGGGTCCCTGGGCTGGGGCCTGGAGAAGTGGGTGAGCCCAGGCCCCTCCCTGCTTCCCCAGTGTGCCAGAAGTAGCACAGGCTCGCTGGCCATTCACCATTGTAGTGGCCAGGACAATGGTGAGCATGGGCCATAGGCAGGTTTAGTGGCTGGTACCGTGGAAGGGGTGGACTATAGGGCTTAGCCAAAGGGCTAAGGTCTCAGGACTGGACTCACGAGCAAGAGTGAGTGTGTTAAAAAGCAGAGCACAGACCACCTGAAGGGGACTGCTTGAGCAAAGTTCCCTGGAAACACCACCAGGAGGCGCCCTCCAGCTGAGTCAAGTGCTGCATCTATTTACAGGGACAGAGCTGGCCTGCATGAGAGGTGCTGGAGACGACTCCTCCTGCAGGCCCTGGAGAACAGCAGCCACCAGACCAGCCCCCCTTCCTCCTCCCTGGGGCTGGCTAGTAGCCAGCTGGTTTGGGGAGAGTAGAGCCAGAACTCTGCAAAGCAGTGGAGGGAGGGCATCCTCTGGCCCCAGCCCTAGCTGCAGCCCATTTTAGCACCAGGGATGGCAGCTACCCCACCACCAGTTTGGCCTGCGTGCTGGGAGGGGGCACTCTGAAACTCAGCAGCCTGGGTTTGGGCCCTTGTAATCCAGCCCTAGTGTGCGGCTGGCTGGGCATCCCCCTGTGCCCCAGCAGTTGGGTCTGGTCTGGAGGCTGGCCCCTAGAGATCCCATCCTTCCTCGGCAGCTGGGAGGGTGGGGCTTGGGCCTCTCCTGCCCTGGGCAGAGGGAGTGCATAAGGAGAGGGGGGAGCAAGAGGGTGGGGTGGCAGAAAATTTGATTTGGCCTCCAAGTGCCAAAGAGCCTGGCTAAACAACTGACTGACAGGCTTAGTTGGCTGGCCAAGCTGGTGCCAGCCTCAAAAAATTCTGGCTGCTGGTGAGAGAAAGCAGAGCCTCAAGACCAGGAGCTGGCCCGAGAAGGAAATGCAGGTCAGCTGGCTGCTTCAGCAAACAAAGGATCTTTCTGGCATCCTCTGTAGCTTTTAACAGGATATTGATTAGGATACAATTCACAATCTGGCATTTCTTATTTGCTGCCTTGAGCATGCTACAAAATTCCCTAACAGGGACCCTAGCGGGGGTACTACTGCATGTTCCCTAAAATCTCATTCAAGCAAGTCCAGTTACTTGAGTAAGAGTTATTGGTTTTCAGAGCAATACTTGTTTTATTATATTGTTAGAGAAGTAAGAAATGTAATTAAATTTTGGTGCCTTCCTCAACGTTACCTAAGCCCAATGGGAGCCTAAACATCCTCTCAAGTGCTGAGATACCACAGTGACAGGCACAGTTTAAGAAGCCACTGAACATAACAAAATAGATCCAAAGTGGCAGCTGTGTGGTAACTTTTTTCCCATTATTGTTGCTTGACATAAGTCCAATATTTAGTACCAGGGTTTTGGTTTTTTTTTAAGTGTTCATATCAGGATTTTCACTGTTGTATAAACAGTCACCTAATTTTTATCTTCAGTTATATCAGAAGTCAGAAACTCTCTAACATTTCATAGTGTGCATCACAACTTGAGATTTTTCTTGGACCATCTTCCCTTCAATCCATTATCACATGGACTCCGTCCTCCTCTAGACATGACCCTGTAATATTCCTATGGCAACTACAATAGCTTATGTAGAAATGTAATACCGGCAAAGTGTTTTGTTTTTTTTTGTTTTTTTTTCAGACTGTTTTCAAATGGTTGTTTGCTCCCATTTCTAACAGGAATTTCTGTTGTTCTTTGAGTGGTTGATCGTGTTCATTCTATGTAAAGTGTGTGTATGCCCCATGCCCAGTTGCCAAAGACTTTTTTCCCCCTATGTCCATAAGATCAGCACTACTGCCCTTTGTAGCTGTTTCCTTGTCAGTACAAAGGCTACTGCTGGTCCCTTGCTTCCTCCTCCCACAGTTCCTTCTTACCGCCTATGGTCTGCCCATTGAAGGAGAGGGACATGAGACTGAAGGCTATCCTGGTGGAAACTACACTCAGACCAGTCTCAGAGCCTAGCTACTGCAGTTCCATTCTAAGCAGGTCAGCATCAGTGAGAAGCATGTCACTGGCATCTTTACCACACCTGCTGCTGAGGAAGAGTCACAAAAAGCAGCAGATCTTTGGGGCAGTCACCAGGTTAAGGGAAGGACAAGTGGGCAGGGGCAGTGAGACCCTTGCTGGGCTACTCTGCTACTCCAGTACCCCATGTTGGTGCCATTGACTCCACAGAAAGCATTGCAGGACTGCTTCCAGAGCTGGGAAATGTTATTAACCTAGGTGTCCCAAAAACTCTTGAGACCTTCCAGGAAGACAGGGACTTGTCCCTTCTGGTGCCCCCCACTGCAGCAGGGCTTAGAGCACAGATGGAAGAAACAATCAGGAGGTTCTGAGTACCTTCTTGGTCCTAAGCCCTATGGCAGCCTCCAGGAGCAATCTCATGTGCTACTAACACCCCAGTCCCTGGTCCACTACAGGTCCCTGCTGCAGCACCTATTACCCTTGTGACATTAATCCCTTGGAGTAGTACCAGTCACTGGAATACCACTAATCCCTGGAGGAGTGCCATTTTTGATGCAATGCAGATCTCCAGCTTCATACCAGTCCTTGAGTCAGCAAAGGTTCTCAGCTTGGCACTGGTCTCCACTGTGCTACCACTCCCTGGGGTAGTATCAGACCCCAGGCTCCCTGTGTTGCCCTCCACCTCCATTGGTCACAGCTTAGCTGTGGTCACTGATGGAGGGTGCCTCTTCAGAATCTGAGCCAGAACCACTTGTGCCTCCAAGCATAGGTAGTCTTAGCTATGGGGAAGCCTGGGCAATTGCCCAGGGCCCTGCACTCAGGATTGGGATGGGTTCACCTGTGAGGGCAGGGCAGACTCTGGGAGCTGGACAGGACTGAGGTTGCTTGTAAATCTCCTAGTTGCTCACCTGGCACATAATCAGAAGTTGACTAGGGCAGGAGCAGCTGGGGAGGGAGCAGCTTCAGCCAGCTAGATGAGGCAGAGGCTGGCGGGGGGGGGTTGGAGAAGTGTATGGAGGCAGGCCCCATCCTTGAATTTTGCACATGGCCCCCAAATCACTTGAACTGCCTGTGCTTCCAAGGCATTATAATCAAACTACCCACCCACAGTACCCAGGCTTTGCCTCTCCAATGGGAGTCTGGTCACCAGGCTAATCTACTGGCCATATTGGAATCCCTGGACATTTTCCCCCAGCACAGAGACCACTACCACTTCACTTCATCTTGGTGGTGTCAGCACTGGACCCAGATTCTGATACTGACACTGCTGTCCAGGCCCAAGAAACACTTCCAGGTGGTGTAGTGGAAGTGGGTGAGGAAGAGGGAGTCCCTACCCCTAACCAGAGTTTCCTCTTTGTCATTCCTGTGTGAAGCATTTGCAGGATGCAGTAGTCACTTGCTGCTACATGACTTCACGTCCCACTGAGACATATTGAAGCAGATCATAGCTCACTTGGTCTCAGACGTGGAGAAACTGAAGGAGACCTTGCACATATTGGCTATAGCAGTGAAGGTCCTTTGGGAAACACCACCTTCTCTGACCTCTGTATCAAAGTGGGCAGAGAAGAAATACTATGCCTCAACCAAAGGGTTTGACTATTTGCTCAACCATCCTCTGCTGGTGTCTCTTGTGGCCACAGCTAAGGTAAAAGATGGACAGGGACAAGCGAGTACCACTTCCAAGGAGAAAGGCACTAAGAAATTGAATCTGTAGGGGAGAAATCTATCCAAGGGGAGTTTTCAACTACATATTGTCAACTATCAGGGTCTGCCGGAGTACTATGACTTCAACTTCTGGGATACTCTAAACAAGTTCAGATATTCCCTCCCCCAGGAGTCTAAGCAGGAGTTTGCAGCCCTCACGGAGCAGGGTAAATGTGATCAGGATTGTGACCCAGGCCCCCTGGGATAACCCCCTAAATGTGCAAAAATCAGGGCAAGCTGAAAAACCAGGGGCCAAAACCCTAAACCACTGATGGGTGGCATTTAATCAGTCTCTTGCTCAGTAACAAAACATGCTTCTGATTCCCCACTCTGGTCATCACAAAGCATAACAAAAGAGAAAAGCCCCCTTATTGTGCATCAGCTCCTCTGGTCCCCACCTAGTCACTAAGGGTATGTCTACATTGCTCTGCATTAAAAAAAAAAAAAAAAAAAAAAAAAACTTTTTTGGGGATGAGTATTTAGAAATAGTTATCTCAAAAAAACTTTTTCCAAAAATGCTATTTCGGGACAACAGTCTGGGGACCGCTCGTTGTCCTAAAATACTGTGGCTTCTTTTTTCCGAAAAAGAAAGTCTACACCAGGCTTTCTATTTTGAAAAAAAAGCAACGCATTGCATGAGATAGGGAGGCTTTTCTGAAAAAAAGCTTTTGCTATGTCCGGGGATGGCTTTTTTTCTGAAAAAAGCTACCTCGAAAAGGGCTTTTTCTTTTGAAAAAGCTGTCAGGTTTAGCTTTTTTGAAAAAAAGCTCTGGTGTCTTGAAGTACTGGCGTGCTTTATTGGGATTGCTAAATCTCATTATATTAACAAAAAAAAAAAAAGACTTTTTTGAGGTAGCTTTTTCGAAAAAAGCCATCCCCAGACATGGCAAAGATCTTTTTTTCCAAAGAAAAAGCCTCCTTCATCCATTGCCTTGCTTTTTGAAAAAAAAGAAAATCTGGTGTAGATTTTTTTTTTGAAAAGAAAAGCTGTGGTATTTCAGGACAACAAGCAGCCCCCAGACTGTTGTCCCGAAATAGTATTTTTGAAAAAACTTTTTTTTGAGATAATTGTTTCTATATTTATCACGAAAAAAGTTTTTGTTTTTTTTTTTGGAAAATGCAGAGCAATGCAGATGTACCCTTTGTCCCTTGAAAAAATAGGTTCCCCTGACCCTAACGGGTGAACCATGTCACCCAGAACAATGTAGACCTGGATCTTTCCCAAAATACCATGCTGCCAGCCAATTCTTTAGTAACTACAACTAAAAGCTTCATATAGAAAGAAAAGAAACTATGAGAGACGTCAAAGTGAATCACATACATACAAATGATTTAGAGTCCATAGAAAGCAAGTCCTTGAAGAATCTGGAGTTTGCAGGTTGGTCCAATTCCTTTGGTAGACACCCAGCACCTGGCTGAGTCTCTTTTTGTCCAGTCAGAGATTTAAGAGGAATAGTTCCAGAGATGAGTGTTGGTTGTAGACTGGAGACTGAAGACAAAATAGTGTTGCTGCTGCTGCCTTTTATTGTCTCTGTCCTTATGAATCAAAATGGAGTTGAGTCACATGGGCAAGTCTTAGTGGCTCAACCGATTTCTTCCAGGGCCCACTATATGCAAGAGCTTTCTCAGTGGGCCATTAAGGAGACAGTGGTTGCAAGCATTCAGTATGGAATTGTCCTAGAATCAAATAACTTGGAACGCAAATAGAACAAACATCTTCCTAATGTCTAATACAGAGAACACCTACATATAAACCACAGAATTATTCCTAGCTGATTACAACTGTTCCATTGATACCAAACATGGCATATCACATATGGATTATTAAAATGACATTAATATGAAAATCATAAATGATTCTCTGAATCCAGACAGTGTCACAAGGATCTTCATACAATGGCCTCAGCAGTCCTATGGCCTACTCAGAACGTCTGGTTGTCCATTCAGGACCTTCCATTTGAGGGCCTAGTCCTCCTCTTCGAGCAGGCTGATAGCTGGCTCCATGAGCTAAAGACTCAAGGACTACTCCTTGCTTCTTGGGTCTGTATGCACCTTTCCTTCTCCAGGAAGCATTTCAAGCAGCAGCAACCTCCATGGTTTGCAGGCCTCAGAGGCATGATCCCTATACAAGAAAAGATAGTGGTTACAAATAGCATCACCTTTCCTGCTCTCTACCTCCCATTTGGGGGCTCAGAGATACCTAAGAAAGCCTGAACAAGCCTTTTGAAGGTACACTTAAGGGCACTGTACCAGCCTCTGCTGCAAATGTCTCTCTTTCTTTTCCAATCCCCTTATGTTCTTGGACCATCTGTAACCATTCAGCCAGGCATAGGCTAGTATAACATCAGACAGATGGGTCCTCAGTGCAGTGAAAGTCAGATATACCCTTCAATTTGTATCCATTCTTGGCTTTCATCTCCATCACTGTCCCTCTTCAGGGACCTTTCTCACAAGCAACTCCTCATTCAGCAGGTACAATCCTTCTTAGTGTGGGAGCCATGCAAGAGGTTCCTTGAGACATGAGGAGAAAGGAGTTCTACTCCTGATAATCCTAATCCTGAAGGCAAAAGGAGGACTCCAACTCATCTTGGACTTGTTTTAACAAATAACTAAAGAGACTGAGATTCCTCATGGTCTCTTTAGCCTCTATCATATACTTCCCGAACCCAGGAGACTGGTATGCCACCTTTGATTTAAAGGATGTATACTTTCACATCTCCATCTTCCCCAGTCACAAGAGTTTCTTCAGGTTTCTGGTGGGCATTTACCACTTCCAGTTCACTACCCTACCCTTTGGTCTGTCAGTGCTCCAAAAGTTTTCACAAAGTGCAGTTGAGTTGTGGCAGTTTTCCTAGGATGTCAGGAGTGCAGGTCTGTCCCAACACTGATGACTGATTCTTCAAGATCCAAAGGGGCAGCTGTGTTAGTTTAGTTCAGCAAAACAAGCAAGGATTTCTGTGGCACTTAAAGACTAACAAATTTATTTATTGCATGTGTTTTCGTGAGAGAAACTCCAGCTTCATTGGATGCTTTAAGTGTTTGAAGTGGGATTTTCTTCCATGAAAGCTCATCCAATAAATAAATTTGTTAGTCTTTAAGTGCCACAGGACTCCTTTTTTGTTTTGATTCGGCAAGAGTCATTCACAGAGGTAGATAGAACACAGGATCAGCTTAGCCCATGCCGCTTTCAAGAACTTGCTGGTAAACAAGCAAAAGTCAGTTCTGATTCACCTTCAGAGAACAGAGTTCATCGAGGTGGTGTGCATCTCTACCTAGGCCAGAGAGTTTTTATCAGAGGCTCGGTTCCAGATTTTGTTGAACCTCATCTCTAGTGTCACAGCTCACCCGATAACAGTCTGGGTCTGCCTTAAGTTGCTGGACACATGTAGGCAGTACTCCCTGCCACAGGTTACTACAAAAGTGGCTGATATCAGTGTATTCCCCTCAGTAGACTTTACTTGGACTCAGTTTTCATGGTTTTGTTCTCAGTCCTTGTATCTCTGTTCTGATAGAAAGGACAAGTCAATAACAAAACGTGTACCATTTGTTTCACCACAGCTGTCAGTGACATTGCCTGTGTATGCATTGGACCTTGGATAGGAAGGCCACCTCAACAGCTTCAGAATGTAAGGTTCCTGGTAGCAAAAAGAGGTTTCCATGCACATAAATATCAGAGAACTCAGACTAGTGCATTTTGCCTGCCAGGTGTTCCTTGTCAGAATCTCAGGGGTGGTAGGGCAAGTCTTAATAGACAACACAGTATCCATGTTTTTTATCAACAGTAAGATGGGGCTTACTCTTCAGTCATGTACTGGCAGGCACTATGTTACTTGGACTTCTTCATGGAGAATGGCATTCATTTTAAAGTGGCATACCTTCTAGGAACCTGAAATATGCTGGTGGACCACCTCACCTTTCACCACAACTGGTCTCTCTATCTGGAGGTCTTCAGTGTCATATTCCACAGGCAGCAGTGGACCTGTTTGCCACCTGGCAGAACAGAAAGTGCCAACAGTTCTGCTTGCAGAACAGACACAGTTCAGGCTCTCTCTCAGATACCTTTCTGATCTCATGCTCAAGCCATCTTCTGTACTCCTTCCATCTGATCACTCTGGTTCACACAGTGCTCCTAAAAATCAGATGGAATAAGACAGGGGTCATCCTTATAGCATCAACATGGCAAAGCCAATGTTGGTTTGGTATGCTGCTGGATCTATTGGTAGTGGATTCCCTCACACTCCTGCTCTGCCCAGATCTGATTTAACAGGATCATGGTAAGTTATGTCACCCAAACCTCACCTCCCTACACCTTATGGCATATTTGTTCCATGGTTGAATCCAGAAGAGCAGGCCTGCTTAGACTGTTTCATTTATCTTGCTAGGAAGAAGAAAGCCTTCCATCAGAGTGATCTATCTACATAAGTGGAAGCATTTCATGTGCTGGGCCTCTGAACACAATCTCTCCCCTTCCTGGTCTTTGTTGCAGGTCATAGTGGATTACTTGCTCTATCTGAAGCAACAGGACCTTGTTCTTTCATCTATAAAATTCCACGTAGCAGCCACCTTAGCATTCCCCCCAACCATGAATGGTAGATCAGTATTTTCCCATAAGATGACAGTTTGGTTTTTCAAGGGACTAGAAAAATTCTACCCTCAAGTTCAGCAGCCCACACCAACTGAACCTAATTCTATACAGGCTCACAGGGCATTTCTTTGATTCACTAAGCACTTGCCCACTGCATCATCTTTGGGAAGATTCCCTTCCCAGTTGCATTCACAGTGTCTTGAACACTTTCCAAAATGAGGGTTCTTATGTTGGAACTAGCCTACACAGTATGCTTTAAGGATGAGATCCAATTGTGACCCGATCCAGCCTTCCTACTGAAGGTGCTGTCTCAGTTTCAGACAAGACAAAACATTCTAAACCTGTCTTACCCAAAAATTCACTTGCCTCAAAAACCTTAACCTTAATAGTCTTTGTATAATAGATTGAAGTCCGTGAAGAGCTACTGGATACTCAGCATGTCTGAAATCAAGTCACTTACTGGTATGTATGTGGCTAAGTACTGGAGTTAGTCTATGTTTAGAAGTTATTTTTTAGAAATCTTGGCCTATTGATACACATGTAGTGTTACCTCCCAGTATAGCAAACAAAGCTGGATGAAAAATCAAGGAAGTCATTTTATAGATCATTAGTCTGTTAGCTGGTGGGAATCTGAGGATAATTTCAAGCTTGTAAGCTACCGAGTAGAATGTCCTTCAGGACATTTAATTTATCTAGAAGAAATACTGACAAATTTATTGATTAATGAGCCAGTAGACAGAGTGACAAAAAGTGGCCTATTTGATTTCTTGCAACAATTCATGACAGTTCAATTGCTCATTATTATTGATTGTTGTTAAGTATTTTACCTGTTTTTTGCAGAGAATTTATGAACAGTCTGCGACTGTACAAGACATTCTTTGGAGGCTTGGCTGACCAGCTATGTATTAATGATTTGGCAGCGGCTAATGGGCTGACCTGTTGGGATGGTGAAGATGTTGTAAAAAGGTACTTTTTCACTTTGTGATCCAGAAATGCACTTTTTATATTTTCTTTCAAAATTTTTATTCCATTAGAAAATGCTGAATACTTGTATTGTGGTAAGAATCATAGCTTTTCCAAATAACTAAGAAACTCTTCCCTTCTATAAGTTTAAAATACTAACACCTTCCCACGCCTTTGTTTTGAGAAAATCTGAATCTTATTGGTCTTCCAAAGTTTTGAACTACCCAGTTCAGTCGCTCACCTGGCACTTGTATTTACTATTGAGGAAAGGTAGGTTTAATGTTTTAAAAATTAAGTTGAAGGCATGAGAACTGGATTTTTGTTTGAAGGTGTCAAAGTTCAAAGATTGTCTTTTTGTTGTTGTTGTTGTGGCTTAAGCTCCCTTTAGTGTTAGGAACATAGCCACCAACTTCAACCATACTTCAACCACTCTTTACATAAAATAATTTATAAGCTTCCCTTTTACAGGAGTTTATCTTAGTATGTTAACTTTTAGCATTCTCATGAGAAACCACACTGAGAAATCCTTAATATATGTGGTTTCTCATGAGAATGCTAAAAGTTAACATATTAAGATAAACTGTTTTAAAGGTGAAACAGATATATTATTTAAGGAGTGTCTTGGGAACAGTCATTCACTAGCAATGTTACAGAACTGATGTTAATAAGTTACCAAGTTGCTGGTAGTAAATTTTTGGAACTAATATAAACATAAACATAGTTCACTAAACAAGAGCATTTTGGATGACAAGGAAGTTTCAAGAAAGCTATAGTTAAATCCTTGTCCTCTATTCTTTCAGTTCCCAAAACAGGCATAATTCTGAAAAAAGAATTCTTAAGGGAGATTGGAACTGTAGCACTACCTAGTTCATTATAACTGATGTTTGTCCATATCTCCTACTTTTAGTACCAGGCTGAGCTAGTACAAAATAAACTGAGATTAGTTTTTTACCTACATATCCAAAGCCTATATGTGATTTATTGTTCACGTCACCTAGAACTGTGACTGTTCTTCAGCAAGAGTGCACTTTTCTGCTGCTAAGCTGCGTGTCAGTGTCCTGGCAAAACAGACGAGCTGGTATACCAGCAAATTCCTTAGGTTTTGCCAGTCCAAACTTTGCCTTGAGGGTCACAATTTCTCAGTCTCAATTTTCATGTTCCCCAGAGACATCTTTCTGCAGTGTCCAGTCCTTCTCATGGGCTACCCACACAGAAATTAAGTTTGTTGCCTGCATGAGATGAAGCACATTACAGATTTAGTTTAGCTGAGGACTTCACCCTTCAGTTTAATGCACAGCACTGAGATGGCTTTGTAATAAAACAAGAAGTTTACTAACAAAGAGCAAATATTGACTTGAATTATAATCAAGAATGGAAGACACAGCTATGATTATCAGTAAAAACAAATCAAAGCACACTCTCTAGTGACTAAAACCAGCAAATCACAGCTTTTGTCTAAGCAGGTTTCTCACCTATAGTCAGCTCCAGCTCCTCTTCTTTGTCATGCCAACAGAGTCTGCATTTTATGAGCTCAAAGAGCACTGCTCCCCATCTTTTGTCCTGTAAGTGATGTATTCTAAAATGGCTTTCTCTTTTCATTTATGTTTTCCAAAGTCTCTCATCTCTGTTTCAAGGAAGCTTCTTGAGGGTGAAAGCTGCATCTCCTGCATTGATTATTAAGTAGTCCTCTTTTCCCTATTCACTCAGTTTGTTGGCTTTATTTATCTTGCATGTAGATGCACTTTTCATGATCATCTGAAATATTACTTGGCTCAGTTTACATTGGAAACATAAGCTAACATATAAAACAACTTTTCTTTTTGTAGGCCAGGTGTGTCTTATGCACTGTTTGCAAAACACTTTTAAGAACATATTTTCAGCACACATCTGTATTTCTTTATGTAGCACCTGTAAGTACATCATGCAGTAGTATTAATGACGAGTGTATTATTGGTTTGCATATTTACCTCACAGGACTCCTTTTAGATACAGATTATGACAACAGTGCCTTGTTACAATGTGTGTGTATCAGTCCTGAATTCTGGTATGCCCTTTGCCACTTGGCATTGAGGGAGTGGATCACATTATAAGATAGTAGGAAGTCAGGGAACCAGGAGGAAATTGATCGAGTGTGGAATACTCTGTTGTACTTGTATCTTTCAATATGTTGCATAGAACCATTAGGTTTATCAGGGGCCCTTAGTGGGCAATGAGGGTTTGTGGTGGAGCCCAGACCCCCTCATTCTACAGGCTCTGGCCCAGTCTCCTGTAAGGGTTGTCACTTGCCAAATACCCATGACCCAGGGTGCCTTAAGGCTGCCACCCTTGGTCACTTCTTATTTTCTCTTATCAGAGTCTTTCAGTCTGTTGTACAGTAATGAGAGAAATGATCAGAGGCGTCGCTGCCAGCAGGATTACAGGGCTCGAGCCCTTAGTCCTAGGGCCTGAGCCTTGGGTCCGCTGCCAGGCTGCCTGCGGCAGTGGCTGCAATGGTGGCACATGAGCCCCGAGTACCAGCATGCTGAGCCCCAGGTCTTTTCTCAGGCCAGCGGTGCTCCTGGAAATAATACCAAAAGACTCTACAATCATCATCCCCCCACCCCTCATGCTGCCTGGATTTGGCAGGTTCTTCATCTCCAGGAGAAGATTTCTGCATTTCCCTTCCTCCAGAGTGCTGAAGGAAGTTCTCTCCCCCTCCTTGTCAAGTCCCTTCTAAATTGACTCCCACTTAATCTCCACTTCCAATTGGAGTATGTTCTTCAGGTGTGACTGGGCAGTATCACCTGGGTACAGAGTTGCTTCTTTCAGAGCTAGTGTCGCATTTATATACCCTGTCACAGACCATTTTCTAAAAAAATACGCATGCTTAAATTTACTTGCAGTGGGACTTCTCATGCGTACAGTGGGACTGGTGTGTTTGCAGGATTGAAGCCCAAGATGTCATTGATGTCTGGAGGACTCTTTTTTTTCTCCCAAAGCTTCACCAAAATCACCTTTGCTAGATTATAAATATTTTCTTTTGCTTTCTGGCTGAGGTCCCATCTCAGCCCTGCCTACTCTTTAAATGAAGTATTACTTACTCAAACAAGTTTATAAACGCACACACGCGCACACACGCGCACACACACACACACCAGAGAGTCCTGTGGCACCTTATAGACTGACAAATTTCTTCATCCATAAATTTTCCTGGGCTCCGACTCACTTTGTCAGATACCATGGCTTTGGCCCCATTCCCCAGAGCCAGTTCCCAACTGCAGCTCCTGAACGCAGAGAAAGATGTGGACCAGGTAAGGGGGATGTGACCCCAGAAATTTGGGAACCACTGACTAAAGACTGCTGACTCTCAGCAGTGGGAGGAGGATTCTGGAGTGGTTTACTATATGGCAGCAGATGTTGAGAAGTGCACGTTAATTCCTGTCAAGTCACTGATGCACATGAGACTTGTTATAGGGCCTGATTTAGCAGTCCATCATTGTTCAGCAAAGCACTTAAGCATATACAATTTAAACATGTGACTAAAATTAAGCATGAGCTTAAATGCTTCCCTTAACTGATTTGACAGAGGATGGTAAGGTCTCTGACAGAGGGATTATAACACAGAAACCCTCAAGCAGCCAAGCATAAAGAGATGGCAAGGTTTGAAAGTTGTAGAAGTTTGCGTTACTTTTGGAGGAGGTAACTTTTGACATGATATGAAGTGTATGTAGCTTTTTGATGGAGCACTGTATGGCGAGGTTTCTGATGGACTTCCCGAGTCTACTTGTTTCCTTCTGATGGTGGAGGTGGCTCTGCTAGAGACATATCTATGTGTGGTTTTGTACTCCCATCTTTAACTCCTTGGCCCCTATATCTCCTTTTGTCCTTCTTGCACTCAGTCAGTACAATGCTGCATGTCTGCAGGATGTTTCTAAAACTGATCATTTTAATAATTTTATTGTAGATGCCACTTATTTTAAGGACAGCGAATTGAAGAAGGATGCAAATTCCAGTCAATCTATTCACATTAAATGTTATGCTTCCTTTTCTTTTTAGAACATGCTTCCAAATATACTGACTTGTTCACTCAAAAAGTGACTAGACTGAACAAGCTTGACATCAAGAAAGGGAAGGAGTGGATTCCCAGCAGAAAGATATAGGTTTTTTTTTTTTGCCACTATAACAACATCCTCAATTCCGCTTCATCCCTGGCTTAGGATATTTATTAACTTGTACTTAAAATTCTGGTTGGCATTGTATTTTATTTCACAAAGTTAGCTATAATGAAGTGAAAATGGATCTGCAGTTCATAATAACAGTATTTATATGTATAGGGTTGAAACCGGAGGAAGACTAGATAATTTCCCTATCCATGGTGAATATGATCCTTACTCTGAAAACAGTTGCTCCATGTACCTTGCACTTGGCTTGGAACTTCTTTTGGAATAAGCTAAATGTAATAAAGTTTGCCATTTAAATTAATATGTGCCAAGGGAGAATGCTGCTCCAGATCACCCTATAAGAGGTTTACCCAGTCTTTTTGCATCCATTGAGGATCGAGGTCAATCATACTCAGTTCTCATTGAGTTCAACTGCTTATGTCTGGGAAGAATTGGACTCTTTGAGTTTGCGTCCACAGCTATTAAACTGGATGGACCAGATTCATTCCTGACGCATTTCCATTGTCATCAGTGGATAAGTGCACGTGTACGTATATGCACACACAAACAATGAATGAAGTCCAGACAGGAGTCAGGCCTGGTGGTTGGAATCCAAATGCCAGAACCAAAAGCTGAGGCAAAGTCAGGCATCAGAGACAAGGACTGGAGCTGAGTTACCAGGAGTTAAGGAAAGGTAGGAATGGGGCTGGTTCTCAGGGAAGAGCAAAGCTGGAACAGGATGGGAACAAAGCTAGGTGCAGTGTAGGTTCTGGGTTGGGGCAGTGGAAGAGAAAAACAAGGCCAGAGCTGGTAGATAAGAGTACGGGGAGACAAAGCATCCATTGGCATGTGCATTGAGTATTAAACAGCAAAGAAAATAATAGAAAGATGTGAAAACAGAAGCAAACTATTTGGGACTAATCTTGTACTTCATAGTAGGGCAAAACTTGGATTGCCATAAACTTTTATGTGATAATTTTCAAATGGACAAACGGAACTACGAAGTCTCAGGATTCAAGTACAATGTGTCAAAGTAGTAGGCTGGATACCTTTTGCTTAGAAGTATTTTTTACATAAGGATTTTATAAGCTGAAAATAGAAAAGGTCTAATAGACCATTGATGATGTAGCAAAGGCTTTTTAAAATTTTTCCATCAAAACTTTTTGATGACCAATTGGGGTTTTAATTAAATGAAACTTTTCTGGAAAATTATCCATTTTCCATGGAAAATGTCAACATTTCATTAAAAAAAAAAATCTCACCTCTGTGTGTCATGAGGGTCCCTAGCCCAAGGGCATTATGGGAAGTGTAGATCATTTGGGGAAAACTTGCCAATAGCATTAAGAGGGGAGTAATCATAATAAATGCAAAACTTTCATGAGCACTGCTGCAGTATTTCCAAAGAAAAAGGTTTAGTTTAAAACATTTTTGCTTTTGATCAAAAACTTTTGGCTTTTTATTTTTCTCTAAATATTAGAAATGTCATGTGCTAAACTAATGCACTCTTTGCCTGCCACCTACAGAGATCCATTGTCAGCCTAATACCACACAAAGGCTAATTGTCTTTTTTTTTTTCTTATATTTTCTTTTCCATCAGTGTTACTACTTCATTGTTTTAATAGGTGTTTCTGTGACTCATTTGTTTGATCATTTGACACTAATGTAATGGAGACCGCTTTTCTGTTTCTATTATCTTAATGCATTTAAATAGTAAAATTTTAAATATTACTGTACTGGTGGTTTTATATACTGTTGAACTAGCTTTCAATCTCAAGAGTAGTGTGTGATATTTTTGAGCTGTTAATCAACTTGGGAATAAAAGCGATTCCTTATAGAGTGTTCTCCACATTTATCCAGTGAAAGAAGAAAATTAGAAGGGAAGGGGTAAACTGTTCGGTTTTTTTATTCCCAAATACAGAACATACATTGAAGTCATATAATAGGGTCAAATCAAATGCTTTATGGACATCTAGAGTGCACTTCAACACACTTTTATCCACCAAATTTGCAATCTCATAAAAAAAAAAAAGATATTTTAGTCAGACCAGATCTATGTTGCAGGGGTTAAAATATGCTGGAACGTGGCAAAAAACCATTCCGGGGCCCACTATTTTTAAACTATTTTAAGATAGATCTGGTCTGATTAAAATATCTTTTTTAGTGAGACTGCAAATTTGGTGGATAAAAGTAAGTGTTGAATTGAACCTCTAGATGTCCATACAGCATTTGATTTGACATTTTGATTATAAATTACAAAAATATAAAAATATTGCAACTCCACAAAAATGAATGAAAACTGGCAAACTAATTGGTCTCAAAGTATAAGGGTAAATGAGGACTTATCAATGAGTTGATGTGATAAAAGTATAATTAGGAAAGTAAGAAGATAAATTGAAAAGCAACTAGCAAGAGACACAAAAACTGACAGGAAAATAATTAAGTATATCAGAAGAAGGAAGCCTGCAAAATAATTAGTGGTACCAGTAAATGGCTGAAGTGCTAAAAGGAACAATTAAGGAATATGAGACCATTGGTTTGCGATAAAATCAAATATCCTCAGTTTTCCCTCATGCCAGGATTCAAGCAAGGTTTTTCTGATCAACCATCCTCACGAGATGTGCCTACTATGCCTGGGTGAGTCACACCTGGCAGAAAAATGCTCCATGTGCGCGTCCTTCAAACGGAGGACATGCCAGGACAGCGAGTGAAGGCTGTGCAATATTGCCCACAAATGGGCTTTGCAGCTGGCACTGGGTAAGCCTGATGCACCTAAGGACTCACCAGCACCTCCTGCCAAGTCAGCAATGTAACCTGCCAGGTGCCACTCTCCAGCTAACAAAAAGCCACGATTGGCATCTGATCTGGCACTGTCTCAGCACCATGCAAACTCACCTCCATCAACCCCACTCCGAGCAAAGGGACCAGAGTGGCTCCTGGTGCCATCAGCCCTGGAGGCCTTTGCTGCTGCAGAGGTGCTACTCCAGCTGCTGGCTTCTGGGCTGCAAAGACTGACCCGGTCAAAAGGCAAACCAGACCTCTTATCCAAGGAATGGATGGCCCCTGCGAATGGACTGGGACCAGTATTGTCTTTACCGACAGGCTGTTCCCTGGCACCGGAGAATGGCACCAAGCCGCAGCCCGAGTATGAGACTGGGAATGGGGAGCGCTCCTCCCCCAGTTCCTCACATGTGCCTTTGGTACCATGCTAACAAGGATCCAGATGGCTGAGATTTGTCTCAGCTTCCTCCGCTTCTTCCCATGATGAGCCCTGGCACCGCAGGTCCTCATTGATTTTGGCACTGACTCTGGCAGTTGTGAAGCTTGCGGGAAAGCATCGCCGCAAGTGGTCCCCAACTGCCCTGTGCTGGGAGGACTCGTCCCCTGGTTTTTCGGCACAGATACTCTCTGTACCGACCCCATCACTGCTCACCAAAGTTCCCTCTAAGGGGAGAGAGCAGCTGAGCAAATCCTGTTGCTCGCTGCGCTCCACCCCTCTCCCACAGGGCCCGCTGTACAGCCCCTCCCCCCGCTCCCATTCGCCCCACAGTCCCGGCATCACCCCCCTGCTCCAGCTAGGCCCCCCGGTCCCGGCATCGCCCTCGGCATCACCCTCTGCTCCCACTCGCCCGCCCTGGCAT
>ML681993.1:15475051-15574854 GCA_007922195.1 Podocnemis expansa | reverse complement strand
TCCCTTGAAGGAGTCTGGCTGCCGGCAGTGCACTGCCAGCAGCCTTGCCTGTGCTGGCGGCTGCGGCGGGCTGTGCTGCAGCGCGCCAGCGCAGCTTACAGGGAACATTGCTGCTCACCCCTCTGGCACTGCTCAGGTTGCGGAGCCAGCCCAGGAGTAATCGGTGCAGCACTGATGGCTCAGGAAAGGCAGGAGGCCACTCCTGGATGCACCATGACTGGGCACCACATTCCCTTTGAAGGTGGATGAGCAAATGGATGAACTGGCTGAGCGACAGCGATGCTGCCTCCCCACAATCCTTGGAGCAGCCATCGGCCAGGACCCTTGTTCTTCAGAGGATTCGGATGAGGGGCCTAATGCCAGTGCTCAACATAGCAGATCCGTATTCCCTCATTGTCTTCCTCAGATGAAGTGACCTACCAATGGTCCCTGGCATACAAGGATGACCCCTGCCCCCAGCAAGACTTGCTAAGGCAAATGGCAGCGAACTTGGGGTTGGATTTTGGGGCCGTCAAAAAGGAGTGTAATCCCCTTTTTGATGTGGGAGATGCAGTCTCACCAGCTAAGGTTTTGGTTCTCCTGCATGAAGGGGTGTACAGTATTGCGAGGGCATGGTGCCAAACTCCCTCCTCAATCCCTCCTGTGTACAAGGTGGAGGATCAGGGGCACCATGTCCCCTCTGACAAATTTGCCTTCCTTTTCCACCATCCCACCCCAGGTGCCTTGGTAGTAAATGCTGTTAATCAAAGGGAGAGACAGGGCCAACCAGGCTCCACTCCCCAAAACAAGAATGAAACTGGACCTATTTGGCAGGAAGGTTTATTCCACCTGAGCCCTCCAACTGCGCATAGCAAACCATCATGCCCTCATGGGGAGATATGTATTCAGCCTCTGGAAACCTATGGAGCTTTTCCATGATGTAGTTCCCAGAGAACACCTTTGGGACTATGAGGCAATGGTAGAGGAGGGCATGCTGTCTGGGTCTAGGGGACTAATTATGATTATTTTTCAGATGTGCCATATTTGGTGTCAATAGAAAGGCTATAATCTGCTAAGAATGACTATATGGTTGTATGTAGGTCTCATGCCTGTATTAGAAATTAGAAATCTATTTGTTTTTATGTGTGTTACAAGTGATTTGATTTTGAGGCATTCCCAGACTGGCTGGCTACAAAAACATTATCTTCCTGATGACCCATCAAAGCAGCTCCCAGTTGAAGTGGGACTAGGCCAGTCACCCAACCTGACCACGTAACTCAACTGCATTTCGATTTGGCAAGGACCCTGAGAGCATGGGGAGGGCCAGAAGGTGATAAAAGGCCATAGCCCATTCTCTATTTTGTCTTTAGTCTTCAATCTTTCTGTAACCAACACCCTCCTTTAAAGCTATTCTCCTGGGACTAAACAAAGGACTGAGACCCACACAGCTGCTGCTTGCTGCTGGGTGCACACCAGAGGAGTGCAAACTACAGGATCTTCAAGGATTTGTTTTCTATGGACTTTAAATCATTTGTATGTATTTGATTAACTCTGACCCTTTAACATCTCTCATACTTTGCTTTTCTTTTTATATTAAACCTTTAGTTGTAGTTACTAAAGGATTGGCTGGCAGCATGGTATTTTGGGTAAGATGCAAGCCTATATTGTTCTGGGTGATGTGGCTGGCCCTTTGTGGTTAGGAGAACCTCTTTCTTAAAGAAACCCAGTGGCTAGAGGGCACCATAGGAACTGATGTGCAATAAGGGGGCTGTTTCTATTTTGTTATGCTTGGTGATGACCAGAGTGGGGAATCAGAAGCATGCTTTGTTTCTGACTGGGAGACTGGTTTAAATACCACCAGCCAGTGGTTTAGGGGTTTGACCTCTGTTTTTTTGCAGCTTGCCTTGATTTTGGCACATTCAGATGGTTATCCCAGGGGGCCATGATGTGTTGATGACCTCATTGCATGCATCAGACACTGCCTCTCGCAGTATAGGTTGTGCAGTGGCAATGCGGCTATCAGCCTGGCTGCAAGGGTCCGGCCTTTTGCAGCAAATGCAGTTAATGATTCAGGACCTCCATTTTGAAGGCCCTGCACTTTTTGCTGAGTTCACAGATTCCAAATTACATGACATGAGGGACTTCAGGGCAACCCTAAAGTCCCTGGGTATGTACATGCCTCAGGGAACCAGGCATTCTTTCAGACCCCAGAAAACACAGCAGCAACCCCAAGAGCTGCAGCAACATCAACCACAGGAGTAATGTCCGAGGTCCTATCAATATTCTCAGCACCAGTATGAAGGCCCTGACAAGAAGAAAACCAGGTTGGGCAAGGGCTCTAAGTCCCAGCCCACACAGACCACCCAACAGGGAAGTGGCCTCTCCCACACTGCTGGCCAAAAGCAGCATTTTTGACGGTCAGTTAGAGGGCTGCCACACCCCCACCCAACCCCTGGTTTCCAACAATCATCTGGCTCCCTTTCTACACCATTGAGACAACATCATGACTGACTGTTGGATACTCGACACAGTATCCAAGGGGTACTCCATGCAATTCAAATCCATTCCCTAAGATAGAAAACAACCCCCTTGCTCCACTCTCGGGAATCCAGTGATTGACTTGTTACTACAAACGGAATGTGAAAAGCTACTCTCCCTGGGGACAATAGGAAGGGTTCCAAGAAGACAGTGGGGAAAAGGGTTCTGTTTCCGGATTTCCTGGTTCCAAAGCCAAATGGCTACCTGAGGCCAATCTTAACCTTCGGGGCTCTAAATAAACACTTAAAAAAAATAAAATTCTGCATGGTTTCCCTGTCACAGCTCATCCCAGCTCTAGATCAAAGGGATTGGTTTGCAGCCCTCTATCTAAAGGATGCTTACTTCCACATAGTGATAAGGCCCCACCACAGAAGATTTCTCAGATTCCTGGTGGGGGGAAAACACTTCCAATTTACATCTCTCCCCTTTGGACTCTCCTTAGCCCCCAGGGTATTCACTAAATGCATTGTGGCAGTGGTGGCATACCTGCATAGGCAGGGCATAAGGATCTACCCCTACCTTGATGATTAGTTAAGAAAAGGGAAGGCAAAATACCAAGTTCAGCACAGCGTCAGTTACAAAAAAGTTGTGCGAGTATCTGGGGCTGTGTGTAAACCGGGAAAAATCAAAATTCTTCCCAACCCAGAAGACAGAGTTCAGAGGTGCTCTCTTAGACTCAATAAATGGGAGAGCATCCCTGCCCCAATCAAGGTTTCAGTCCATTTGCACCATCATTTCAGAGCTCCAGAATGCCCCAATCACCATGGCCAGAAGGTGCCTCCAGCTCCTGGGCCACATGGTGGGCTCTACCTCCATGATAAGAATGGCCCACCTGAGAATGAGGCCTTTTCAGCTCTGGCTGGCCACGACCTTCCATCCACAGAGACATCCTTTGAGCAAGATACTGTTGGTTCCCTGCGCTGTCCTGGATACACTGGAAATCTGGCAGGACCTGCTCTTTGCCATGGGGGCAGGGGTCCCTTTGAGACTTCAAACCCTGTGGTAACTCTGATCACTGATGCATCAGACTTGGGGTGGGGAGCCACGTCTCAGGAGGACTATCGACCCAAAAGAGAATTGGTCCTCCAAAGACAGACTCCTACACATAAATGTGAAGGAGTTCAGAGCCATCCATCTGGCTTGCAGGACTTTTCTGGACTTGAGAAAGGGAAAAACAGTCCAGGTCCTGACGGACAACGAAGTTGCTATGTTTTACACAAATTGCGAGGGGGCTGCTCGCTCTCCAACCCTCTGTGCAGAGGCTACCAACCTCTGGAAACTGGCCCTGAGGCACAACTTTACTCCAGTAGCAGCCCACCTTCTGGGAGGGACAACAACACAGAAGACTCACTGAGCAGAACCTTTCTGTCCCTTCATGAGTGGTCTCTGCATGCCGACATGGTGTCCCACATAACCAGTCAGTGGGATGCACTCCAGGGGGACCTTTGCGACATGTCAGAATCGAAAGTGTTACAGTTTTTGCTCTCTCAGGGGTCAAGAGAAGGGCTCACTCGTGGATGCCTTTCTAATCCATTGGGGGGCCCCACTGATGTATGTATTCCCACCAGTTCCCCTGATACAGAGGGTCCTCCTGAAAATAAAAAGGGATGAAACAGATGTGATACTGATGGCTCAGGACTGGCCCAGACAATACTGGTACTCGATCCTCCGGGATCTGTCGATAGACACCCTGTTCTGCCTTCCCTTCAGAGCGGACCTGCTAACTCAGAACTTGGGTTGGTTATGGCACCTGAACCCAAAAATACTACACTTAACAGCCTGGAGGCTGCATGGTTGAATGCCTCTGAGAAACTCTGCTCAGAAAGGGTCAAAACGGTACCGATAGGCAGCAGGAGACTCTCCACTAAAGCCACCTATACTGCTAAGGGGAGATGCTTCTCCTTGTGGTCCAAGGAGAAAGGGATCATACCGGAGCCAGCTCCCATTCATTAGATATTTGACTGCCTTTTGGACCTCAAAGATAGAGGCTTGTCAGTGCCCTCTCTCAGGGTTCCTCTAGAAGCTATCTCAGCCCTTCATGATAAGGTGGAAGGGGTATCAGTGCTTTCCCACTCCACCTCCACCAGATTCCTGAAAGTTATTGAGAGGATCTACTTGCACCCCAGAGATCCTATTCCTTACTGGTACCTAAATATGGTGCTCCACTGCTTAACGGTGCCACCTTATGAACCTTAGGCTCATGTATATTGTTAGTCCTCTTGAGGAAGGTGATGTTTTTGGTAGCCATAACCTCAGCAAGACGGGTCTTGGAATTGAGGGAGCCTTTCCTCGGAGCCTCCATGCACGAGATTCTTCGCTGATAGGGTGCTACTATGCGCTCACCCATCTTTCCTCCCGAAGGTAGCCTCCCCATTCCACCTGAACCAGGACATTTGTCTCCAGATCCTCAGGTCACAGAGAAACAGAAGAAATGGCACACTCTTATGTCAGAAAGGGTGCTCCTGACATACAATGAGCACACACTCATTCTGCAAGACTTCTCAACTCTTCGTTGCAATCGCAGAGTGAAAAAGAGGACACCCAGTGTCTACACAGTGCATCTCCAAATGGATAGTGTACTGTATTAAAGACTGCTACAGAAGGTCAGGTACACTCCTGGGGAGAGTCAGGGCACACTCAACAAAATCCCAGGCCTCTTCAACAGCCTTCCTTGTTCAGGTTCTGATTCAGGAGATCTGCAGAGCAGCAACATGATCGTCAGCGCATGCCTTCATGACACATTACAGTATTGTCCAACAGGAAAGAGAGGATGCCGCATTGGGCAGGGCCGTACTCAATGTGTGTAAGCTGCAACTCCACCCACCATCCTGGGTTTGGCTAACAGTCATCTGTAACTGAATGATGTGAGCAGTGCTTGAAGAAGAATGGTGGGTTACCAATGTAACCGTCCTTCTTCAAGATGAGCTGCTCACATACTTTTAGATCCCTCCCTCTGTCCCTGCTACTTGGAGCTGGCAAAAAGAAGGGATTGAGGGAGGTCAAGATCAGGGTCATATATATGTCTGTGGTTGCAGCAGGGAAGGGGCATTGGCTGCTGACCCTGGGCTGATAGGCTAGGGCTAAAAGACTATATCAGGGGTTTCAAACTCAAATCATCATGAGGCTGCATGAGGATTAGTACAGTTGCCCGAGGGACGCAGCACTGAAACCTTTCCATTCACTGATATTGCAAATATTGGTAACAATCATGTCACTGCAGGGCACAGGAAATAGCTTTAGGGGCCACTTGCGAGCCATGGGCCGCGTGTTTGAGACCCCTGGACTATATGGATAACTGTGCACTGTGGCATGTACACACCGCCTGTAACTGAATGTATGTGAGAAGCCCATCTCAAAGAAGGACAGTTACATTGGTAACCCACTGTTCTGTACAAAATTTAACATAGTCTTGTAAGATGGGTGACTGCATATTGACTATTACAGTGAGTCATTAGTTAAACTATAAGGTAAATGCAGAAATTACTGGTCAGTTTTCACAGTGGTGAGAGATAAATAGTGGGACGAATGCTATTCAAGATATTCATAAATAAGGTGGAAGAAGAGGTAAATAGAAACATGGCAAAGTTTGCAGACTTAAGATAGTTAAAGTAGATTGCAAAGAGTTGCAAGATGTCACAAAACTGGGTGACTTGGCAACAAAATGGCAAATAAAATTCATAAAAGTGAAATAATGCACAGTGGAAAATATAATCCCAAAGGTATATAAACAATGGTGGGTCTAAATTAACTATTACAGTTCAAGAAAGAGATTTTAGAGTCACCATGTATCGTTCTATGAAAACATCCGCTCAATATGCACCAATAATCAAAAATGTTAACAATGCAAGGTTTTGCTAAGAAAGGGATAGAGAAGAAGAGAGTAAATGTCATAATGACACTAAATAAATCCATGATATGCCAACAACTTGAGTACTGCATACACTTCCAGTCATGGCATCTTAAAAAAGAGATATTAGATTTGGAAAACATACAAAAAATGGCAACAGAAATGATTAGAGTTATGAAACAGGTTTCATGTGAGAAGGGATTGAAGAGACTGGGAGCATTCATCTTGGAAAAGAAATGTTTGGGGAGATGTGATAGAGGTGCATACCAGGGACATCGCTGCCCTGGGGAATGATGCCGGGCACCAGCCTAGGCCCAGCCCCCTGCCCACAGCCACAACCCTGGCCGGGGACAGGGCAGGGAGTAGCAGCCATGGCTATGGGGCCACCCAGCCTTGGAAGGGGCTGGAAGTGGCCACTGCTGCCATGGACAGCTGGGCCCCAGATCTCTGGCCCGATCTGGCCGAAGACCAAGAGAGGTGGGGCCCTGCCAGGACCTTGGGCACTGGCGCCAGCATTCGGGGCATGGGCCCCGTGTGCCAGGCACCAGCGACGCCACTGGTGTATACAATCATGAATGGTGTGGAGAAAGTGAATTAGGAAGTATTATTTACCCTTTACATAACACCTGAACAAGGAAAGACACTTGATGAAATTAATCAGCAGCAGGTTTAAAATAACACTTCTTCACACAATGAACATGAAACTTTGAAACTGCTTGCCAGGGGGTGATGTGATAGCCGAAAGGTTAACTGGCTTTTTTTTTTTTTTTTTTTTTTTTTTTTTAAGATCATAGAGGGTAGATACATCAAGGACTATAAATAAAGAAGGTTAGTGATCAATGATGCAGCCACCTTGTTCTGGATGTCACTAAGCCTTTGTCTGCCAGATACTATGAATAGACAACAGGGATCACTCAAAAATTCCAGTGTTTTGTGCATTCCTTCTAAAATATCAGTCATTGTCAGAAGTCAGGATTCTGGAATAGAGAGCCCATTGGTCTGAGTTGGTATGGCTTTTCTTATGCATTTCTGGGGGGGTCTTGAAGGGATCAATTCTTGGCCCTATGCTATTTAATATTTTTATCAGTGACCTAATTGAAAACATAAAATCATCACTGATAATGTTTGCAGATGACCCAAATATCAGGGAGAGATAAATAGTGGATAGGAAGGCTATATTATGTGATAAATAAATTTGTTGTTAGGATATACAATAAATTTTTTGGTCTTTAAAAGTGTCACTAGACCCCTTGTTTGTTCTAGTGGATAGGAAGGGTGGCTGATACAGAGTGAATTTATGGGTTGCTTGGCAAGCTTGTTAGAAGAAAGCAGTATTTTAATATGGCTAACAAATATATCTAGGAGCAAAATGTAGGTCACACTTGCAGGATGTGGAACTCTGGCCTGGAAAGCAGTGATTCTGAAAATGGTTCAAGGGCTTTGGTGGATAATCACATGAACTTCAGCTCATATTGCATACTAATATGATCCTTGAATGCATAAAAAAGAATCTCAGCAAGGAATAGAGATGGTATTTTATCTCTGTATTTGGTATCAATTTAAACGTAGCTGGAATGGTGTCCATTTCTGGTGCTCACAATTTAAGAAGGATGATTAGAAATTGGAGAGGATTCTGAGAAGAGCCATGAGAATGAGTAAAGGGTTTAAAAAAATGCCTTATAGTGATAGACACAAAAGCACTCAGTCTATTTAGCTTAACAAAAAGAAGAGGAAGAGGTGACTTGATCGTATTCTGTAGGCATCTACATGAGTAACAAATATTTGATAGTGTGCTCTTCAGTCTAGTAGAGAAATGTATAACAAGACCAATGGTTGGAAGCTGAAGCTAAACAAATTCAGACTGGAAATAAGGAGTAAATTTTTATCTTTGAAAGAAAACAACCTTTGGAACAAATTACCAAGGGTCGTGGTCAGGGGCGTCGCTGGCGTTGGGCACGCCGGGGCATGTGCCCCAGGTCCCAACGCCAGTGCCCTGGATCTCCAGCCCAATCAGGCCGGGGATCCGGGGCCTGATCCCTGGCCGGCCGTGGCCGTGGCTGCTGCAGCCCTGTCCCCAGCCGGGGATCTGGGGCCCGACTGATTGGCCAGCAGGCCCCGCCCCTGCCCCCGGATAGGGCCAGGGGGAGGCCGCACCACCGTGGGGCTGGGCCAGAAGTGGCCGCTGGAGACCAGGCCCCCGGCCATGGGCGGCCAGGCCCCCGATCCCCTGGCTGGGGATTGGGGCGGGCCCGGCCTCAGCAGCGCTTTTGGCCTGGCTGCACCGCAGCCTAGCTGCCCATGGTGGTGTGCCCCCCCCCCCAGCCCTATCCCTGACCAGGGGGTGGGGCCTTCCGGCTGGGGGCGGTGCCTGCCCACTGGGAGCTGGGGCTAGGCCCATGCCCCGGGTCCCTCCCCCCCCCAGCACCGTCTCTGGTCATGGTGGAGTCTCTGCCATGGACATTTTTAAATCAAGGTTGAATGGTTTTCTGTGAGATACTCTAGGAAATGTTTGAGGAAGTTCCATGGTTTGTATTATACAGGACTGTAACCGGGCCCTGTGGCCTCCCTCAGAGCCAGGGCTGGAGGAAAGGCCTGAACGCCCCTCCGCCCTGGTTGGACTGGGAAACTGCAGGCCCCAGAGCCCAGAAGTGGAAGGGCGGGGCCAAGCCAGGAAGTATAAAAACCCCAGTTAGCAGCTCAGTAGGGGCTGAGCTGGTGAGGGAGAAGGATGTGCCTCCAGGGAGGCTGCTGGCGGGGAAGGGCCTGGCTCAGGTCAGGCAGCAGGCCCAGGCCACCCTGGCAGAACAACCCTACATCCCACCCAGTCTTCTGGGACCTAGTGGCTGGGAGGGGAACCCCGAAGCTGCCAACTGGTGAAGACATCCCAGGACCCATCGGGGCCCAAGTCAGCTTCCCAGTGAGGAGGCCAACCTCCTCCTAAAAGAAGAGATGGAGGTAGACCCCTGCGCTCCCTGTGACCTAGAGGAGCTCCCGCTGGCTGTGGAGGAGCCGCTGGTGGTGTATGGACCTTGCGACCTAGAGGAGCTACCCCTTGCTGATTGGCCAAAGGAGTTCCCAGAGCTACCGCCCATGGATGCCAAGGGTTTCACAGGGATTCTCCAAGCCACCTATGAAGGTGACGCCAAGGACGGCTACCCTCAGTGGACATAGGTACTCAGGCTGTGGGGGGAGGAAGTAGCCCAGGGAAAGTAAAGTGCCAAACACTGGCTGGTGTCAGTGTGTTTCAGCTGGAGCCCTGCTGACCCAGTGGTGGACCGCTCTGCCACTGGACAGGGCTCTGGGCTGGAATGCAGTAGAGCAGGTGGTTCTGCGTCCCCCTCCTCAAGCTCTTTTCTTTGATAAAGACCCCGAGTGATCCCTAACCACACAAGCTGTCCAGAGACTTTGGGTTTGCCTGCCCTGCCTGGGGGCCAGAGCTGTAGACTTTGGGACTGCCCAACCTGCCTGGGGGCCAGAGCTATAGAGTTTGGGACTGGCCACCCCACCTGGGGGCTGGAGCTATAGGCTCTGGGACTGCACACCCCACCTGGGGCCAGGGTTATAAGAGGTGCCCAGGTGCCAGAAGTGGCGCCAACTGAGGCTAATTCCCCCTGAGTGCCAGTAGGAGGCACCCTACTGGCCCACCGGAGACCCCAACTGCTTACAAGGACGTTACACTAGATGAGTCCCTTTTTTCTTGTAATCTGTGAATTAAGGAATTGCACTTGCAGTTGGTTATATTTACATATCTAGTATATAGATAGAGCTGAAAATTATTATATGAAAATGTGTCTCCTGCTATCCTATGCCAGCCATTTTGCAAAGAACAGAAGCTTGATAAAAGGACAAAAGAAGTGAAATGATACACTTTTTCTATAAACTTAGTTTCCTAATTTGACATTTCTGCAAGAAAGAGTGTAATAATGATTAGCCATAGTATTGCTGGATGAATTTTTTTTTCATGATTTCTGTTCTCACATCATTTACATAAATCATGGTGGTTATGCCTACACTTAAAATGTTAGTTTGAATTAACTTAGTTCAAATTAACTTATTCGAACTAATAATGGTTAATTCAAACTAAGGTAATTGGAACTAACTTGGCCCCACTAGAAGCCCAAATCGAACTAACGTGTCCATGGACAGGACTTGCTAGTTCAGTTTAGGAAGGTGACACCATAGGAAGTGCGGCAACATGGCACCCAAGAAGGGCCATGCCTTCCCAATAAGGCAGCCTGAGAGGAAGAAGGTCAGACTGCATTAACTCTAATTAATGGTTAGTTTGAATTAACATGGCTCCATTGGGTTAATTCAAACTAATAAATTTGAATTAACCCTTACCTTGAAGTTAAGCTAGGTTTTATAACTTCAAGTGTTCATTAATTCAAACTAAGGAATTCTTTAGTTCAAAGTAATGAAAGCCAGTGTAGTCTGCATAAGTTTAGTTTGAATTGATCCTCATTAATTTGAACTAAATTATAAATGAAGACATAGCTGGTATTCTTTTTCTTTTATGATTTACATAGCTAATCAAGAAAACCTGAAATAATATTTTACACTAAAATATAAAACTCATTTTCCTTTCTGGCAAATATTATCATAGAGGACACAATTGTTTCTCAGTTTTCACCTAGTGAGTAGAAAGATTTGTGAACATTAATGAATTTCAATTTTAAAAAAAGAAAGATTGAAAACTGGGAACAATCATGTCCACAATTTAATTAAAATTAAGTACCCATAGCATAGTGAGAGAAATGTACAAAAAAAAAAAAAGAGAGAGAGGGAGAAAAGACTAGCCCTTATGATATCATAATGAAGGGCAGCTAATAGAAATTCGTCAGAGTGGTAAGGACTAGAGAGAGAGAGAGAGAGAGAGAGATGACCGAGAAAATGATAGATTTTTTTTAGTCTTTTCAGTTTGTTTTGGAGCACATTCAGGAATGATGCCTTGTTTTGTAAACTTTGTGTTGCTTAACTTCTTTTTTTAGTTAGCTCCTTTATTTGTAGAGTTTTCTTCCTGCATTCTACACAACTGCAGAAACTGAAATTTGCCTCAGAATTTAGAATATGTATTCTGGAGTCAAAACCAGGAGTTCTTGCTGTGGAGTTTAGAGCTACTTGGCCACGGTATATCGTATAAAATAATTAAGACAAGAAAATGTCTTGTCTACTTTTTATGTAGTGAGTCTTCACTTCAGAGGCAGACAAAACTCATATGTGAGGGACTGTTGCCTAGTTGAAAAACAAACCTAATATAAAACAAATGATCAGGCATCACTGTGGACTATACCATATAAATGATTTGTGTATTTTAGTCTTGGGTAGAATTCTCATAAAAAAGTAACATCTAATTGGATTCTGTTTGATGGATTGGGTGCCATTCAACTAATGAATTTTGTATTATACTACATTGAGACCTTTTGCACAGCTAGTTTCTGAAACATTAAACATTTCGGAAAGACAAGCATTTATCACCTGCAACTACTGCTGTAACGGTACTAAATGAATTATTCAAGTAATATTTTGGGCTATGGTAGTCTTTCTCAGGAGGCCTTTGTCATTGTTGTATTCACAGCAGTCTTGTATAAATGTTCACAGTTTAACAACCCTGACAGACAGCTTTTGAACAGAAATGATTGCACAGACGTTTAACTGCTGTTGGATTTATACCTCTTTGTAGGCGCTTGATATGCTTATGTTACAAATGCTGAAGATTTTCCTTTAATCCAAATTGTGGACCAGATTCTCCATTTCCAGATTCCAATTGATGTCACTGGAGTTACTGTGAATTTATTCTGAATTAGATTTACAGTGGTGTAACTCTGGTATTACTGAGACCAGAATCTGACCTAGCAGGCCTGGGTTCTATATTTCTACTGCAAACTATAGGAAGAAATTCACTGTATTTTTATTGTTGAACAGCGTAAGTTTTAAAAGAAAAATGGCTGAAGTCTTATGTGAAAGCCATTTGTTTTCTTCATGAACTCAGCTTGTGAAACTTTGCAATGAATTTTTCATTTTAGAAGGAACTTCTTTGCTTGTTATTGTACACTTCTGCTGTAAGTAGAGTTATTCTGAAAAAAATATTTCATATATGGTATCATAGTACCCTGATCCACTACGAATGGTCTATGTGATTTAGACTAGTTGGCCAAATGAGATAGTGAATAAAGGAGAATCAATTATCTTATTAACAAGCTCAAAGAATTGTACTTGAATGGAGAGAGATTTTTTTAGCAGAGTCTGTGCTGATTTTTATCAAATAATATCACCTTGCTTCAGCTGTCTTTACAACTTTGTCATTAATTACTATTTCAATCAGTTTTCCTGAGACTGTATTAATCTGTAATTCTAAGAATCGCCCCTAGACTAATAGAATCATAGATGTGTAGGGACAGGAAAGGACCCAGAGAGATCATTCAATTCAGCTGTCTGCACTCAACACGGGACTACATAATAACTAGACTATGCATGGCAGGCATTTGTCTAACCTGTTCTTTAAAATTGTCTATAATGCAGATTTCATGATCTCTCTAATTTGTTAATTCACGCATTTGCTATTTTTTTCCAATGCTTAAATACCCTAACAGTTAGGATTTTCTTTCTAATATCCAACGCAAACATCCCGTGCTGTAATTTACCATTTATTGCTTCTTTCCTGTTCTCAGAGGTAAAGGAGAACAATTTTTTTTATTCTCCTTCTTCTAACAACCTTTTATTTACTTGAAAACTATTATCAGGACCCCCTTCTGTTGTCTTTTCTCTGGACTGAAGAAACCCAAGTTTTTTCCATCTTTCCTCATAGCTCATACTTTCTAGACCTTTAATCATTTTTACTTACAAAACTCCTGCTTCTATACCCCCCCATATGTATATTATTGGCAAAAGTGTTACACAATTTAATTTGTGGTCCATTAGTTTCACAGTATTCCTTCCTAGGCAATCATTTCCCATTTTGTATGTGTGCAACTGATTTTTCCTTCCTAAGTGGAATACTTTGCATTTTTCCTTATTAAATATCATCCTATTTACTTCAGACCACTTCTCCAGTTTGTGCAGATCATTTTGAATTATAATCTTATCCTCAAAATAACTTGAAACCCCTCTTAGCTTATTATCAGCCTCAAACTTTATAAGTGTACTGTCTATGATGTTATCCATTTGTGAAGATATTTAACAGATCGGGCCCCAAGAACAATCCCAGCAGGACCCCACTTGATATATCCTTCTAACTTCCCTGTGAACCATAAATAACTACTCTGTCAAAACAGTTTTCCAACCATTTATTCATCCAATTTATAGTAGCTTCATCTAGGTTGTATTTACCTAGTTTGTTCTACTTTCTGTAGGACTCTTTTTCAGCTTCAGATCATTGAAGATCTCCTTGTTAAACCAATATGATGTCTTGCTTTATTTCCTATCTTTCTTACACAGTGGGTTGTTTGCTCCTGCACAGTTAATAGCTCTTTGAAAAACTGCCAGAATTCTCCAACAGTTCTTCTCCTTAAACTTTCTCCCCTCCTAAGATCTTACCAGGACCAGATTTACTCACCTGGAAGCTCAAGGCTGTTCCCCACTGTGGGGTAGCCTTTCCTGGGGCCTCCTGACTGTGGGTCCCTCCCCTGCCTGCGCCACACAGGCCAGTCTCCACCTTCCTATGGCTGTGGGGGGGCTTGGTCCTGGGGCCAAAGGGCTCTCCTGCCCTGGCCCTACTCTAGCCACTCTGCCCAGGGCTTATGGGGGTGGCAGCTGGCTTGTGGCTGGCCAGAAAAGGCCATGGTGGGTGTCTCACCTCAAGACAACTGGCTCCGCTCCCCAGGTGGAGCAAACATGTGCTGGTGTGCCCCACACCACCTCCGGGGGTGGGCCCTGTGGTCCAAGGGCAGAGCAGAACAAAGAGCCTGGACACTGAGGTAGGCAGGTGGCCAGATTATTAGGGTTTTAGGAACTGGAGTCCTGGGCCCCCTTTTTGACTGAAGCCCAGGGCTTAAGACCCCGAAGCCTCTTTGATAATCTGGCTCTGGATTTTACCTGTCAGCTTACTGAGTTTGCTAAAGTCTAACTTACTAAAATCTTTTATCTTTGTTTTGCTGTTATTCTAGCACCTGTTCAAAAGCACAACATTGCTTATTTTCTTTTGGTTCCATGGCTGATTTTAAAAAGAAGTTTATTATTTTTGTTAGAATAACTGGTGACCCTTTTAAAATTTTAATTATCAATGTGTTCTAAAAATACACAATTTTGGCAGTGTAGTCTCAGATGGTTTCAAATCTTTCTTGGGGCTTTCCTCTGCAGACACACTCAGAAAAATTAATCCAAATTAGCTGAAGTGTGAATTTAAAGCAGGTTATTTAAACCACATTAAATCTCAGTGTATAGTTGTCTTTCAGAATTAACATGATCTTCTTCACTTTTGGTTTAATTCAGTGAATTAAGCTAAGCCAAATTTAGTATCTTCTAGGTTTGTCTGAGCTATGGCACTTATATCAGCATAGGTATGCCAGTGTAACCCTGTAGTGCAGATGCGGTGTATGGCAGCAGAATGAGTTTATCTGTTAGTTGAGCAACACCAGCCCTTGTGAATAGCATCAGCTGTGTTGTTGGAAGCACTCTTTCATCAGCATAACTGCATGTAAGCAATGGGTTGTGCTGACCTGATGTGGAGCAAGGACATCAATGCAAGTCTCCCACTTCCTACATGGGAATGCTAGCCAGCAGGCTATTGAGTGTTCTGGGCTGGAATAAATATGTCCTGTTTTGGTTTTTCCATTTTGCATTAAATATTCACTAGGTCAAAAAGCAAGAGCCTAAGTCTATTTAGGACTGGGTTTTTTTTGTGATGTGGGAGTCCGAAGTTCAAGTCCCTGCTCCAGAATTTGAAAACATCTCTTCCACATTCCAGGTGAGTGCTCTAATTAGTAGAAGGCGGCACTGGTCTTCTCTGATTTTTCACAAGAAATAGATGACTCATCTTAGTGGAAGGAGAAGGTTGGATGCACAGATTACAAGACCAGAAGAGATTATTTTGATTATCTGATCTGACCTCCTGTAAAACACAAGAAATAGAACTGCCACAAAAGAAGTCCAAGAGTACATCTTCTAAAGTATCCAATCGTGATCTAAAAATTCCCTGTGATGAAGAATGCACCACAACCCTTGGTAAACGTTCCATTGATTAGTTTCTATCACTGATAAAAATTTACATTTTAATCTCAGTCTGCATTTGTCTAGCTTTAATTTCTAGCCATTGGACTCAATTCTTTCTCTGCTAGACTCTAGAAAATAGCATCAAATATTTGTTACTCATGTAGGTACCTACTGACTGTGATAAAGTCACCCTTCAGCCTTCTATCTGTTGAATTAAATAAATTGAGCTCCTTTAGCCTATCATTGCAAGGCATGATTTCTAATCCTTTGATCATTATCAAGACTCTGTTTCAACCTTGCATTGTAGACACCAGAACTGAACATAGTATGCCAGCAACAATCACACTAATACCAAATATAGAAAGCAAATTAACTACTCTACAACTATACAAGATTCCTCTGTTTGTGCGTTTTAGGATTGTATTAGCCCCTTTGGCCACAGCATTGCATGGGGAGTTGATGTTCCAGTGATTATCCACCAAGACTCCCAAATCTTTTTCAGGGCTGCTTCACAAGATAGTCTTTAATTGTATACACTTTCTGGAAAAGTAATATGGCAAAAAACAAAATTTGTGGTAAATTCTTTGAAGGTACTGGGGGCAGCTTATATTTTTAGGTGGAAGAAACCTAGGGGTATGTCTATATCTAAAATCTTAGTTTGGACTTGTTTAGTCTGAGCTAAGTAGTTCGAAGGTTAATCTGAACTAAGCATGGTGTTTTTTTTGTTTTTTGGGGTTTTTTTTTTTAGTTCTAACTAAACTGCAGCTAATTCAAACTACTAGTTTGTTTAAAATAAAAAATGTGGTTAGTTCTAACTAAGCTAATTTGAACATATTTAGTTTGAACTAGTAAATCTGCATTGGGCTACATTGAGCTAAATATGTAAATAAGTTTGAACTAAGCAGTTAGTTCAAACTAACCAGCTGAACTAACTAGGTCAAACTAAGCCAAAAAAGTTTTTATTTCGAACTATGCAAAGCCTCATGTAGAGAGGATTCAAATTAGTTTGATTTAAGGCTCCTTAATTTAAACTAATTTGCTAGTGTAAACATAGCCTAGGATTGTTAGTCACATTGTTACTCCCTGCCACTACTGAGAGGGAGACTTGTTGGTGCTTCACTGGCTATCAGCTCCCAAAACCTGCACCTTCTCATCCACCCAGACAACCTCTTCTGAACTAGTCTTGGCTTTGCCATACAGCTTAACAATAGGTGCTTCCAGTCTTCAAGCCCCTTTGAAGCATGCCCTGTAGTGCCCAGGCCCTTATACACAAAACACTCTCAGTAATACTAGGTCTCCTGCCCCCAAAACTATAGTGCATACATTAGTTTGAATGATTCAACTCAGAATCAGCTCTTTGTATAACAACACAGCAGTGAGATATGTTTATTAGCATAGGTCTGAAATTAAAGAGATAGTGAGTTAGGATAATGAGAAGAAAAGATTGCATACAAAAGGAAAATCAAAACATAAGTTATAGGGACTATATTACTTTAGCAGGTTAAACTGCTATCTAAGGACATAATATTTTCAGCATGCATACATAATTCTTGACATACTAACTATATATATACATTTCACAATGATACTAATGACCAGGGTGATCCTGGTTTCCATTTAAGATCTCATAACATTCTTTGGTGAGCTACAGTGTACAGATCAGAATATTCATGTTAACCCTTTTGCTAGCAGTCGTTAGGAGTATATGTTACATGAATCACAGGGGAGTATCATGTTCTGGAGAGTATTCCAAGTCAATTAGTAAAGCCTTGCAGAGACATAAAAAATGTGGATCCGCATCTAATTTGCATCCGCTCAGTGATAGTATCTGTTCAGTGCGTGATCCATATCCCAGGTTTTCTCTATATCCGTAACTGCATCTGCAACCGAGCTTGGGCTCACAGTCAGCATTTTTTTTAGCCTTTGATGGCTTATTCCACAGATTGGTTCCCCCTACTTTTTTTCTTTTCTTGTTTGCAGTTCATATGATATGCTGTCAATCAGATTTCCTTGGCTACTAATAAAATCTCTGATAGCATGGCATGTGAAGTGCAAACAAGAAAAAGAAGAACTGGGCAGGGAAGCCATGGGGAACGAGCCACTCAAAGACTAAAATGCTGACTGACGGACTGACTGACAGTGAGCGGTGACTCTCTAAGCCCCAGCCTGCTGTGACTAAGACACTGAATGGCTGACAGACCACAATCAGAGTTGAACTAGGATCGGCTGGAGCACTTCCTTGTTCCCTTGTGTGCTGCTGAAACAGATCATAGCACCAGCTGCAGCGATAGATCACGCTCTGGGCAGATAAAAATAGAATCCACATCCACGGGTCAATTTGCAGCAATGGGTCTGTGGTTATTCACACTTGCATCTGCAGATCCAAATACCTGCAGATCTGTAGTGGATACGCCCAGAGCTGCAGGGCTCTACCATTCCGGTGTTATTGTACCTCTTGTTCTCTTAGTCTAACTACCTCAAAAGCCTCTGCTGCTGTAATTCTCATGTGGATGCTCCAAGTCAGTGTACAAGCCTCCACTGAATATCTGACTAAACAGTTCTGACTCAGCAATTCTGATTATAACAGCTGGTTTGTAATACCACAGCCACACACCACTTACACATCACAGATGACCCTCACACACTTTCAATTCCACATTTTCACAAAACCATGTTCTCTACAATGTTTAGCCCTCTCCTAGGCATTTCAAGGAGATATGTTTATTTTGTCCTTTAAAGAGACAAAAGCATATTGTAGCTTATAACTGAAGTGATGTAAATGCACCCTTCCCTTCAACACAACTCAGTTGGTTTACTGTAAAAATGAACCAAGTTTATTAACAAAAGGATACCAAAGAAAAGGACTAAATTTGGAAAGGCATACAAACACAGTGAGAATATTCTTTCTAACTGCTAAGACTTAACAAGCTGTAGTCATTGTTGAAGGTTCCTACTCATCTTCTAGTCTCTCAAGATTTTAACTCTCTTGGTTGAAGAATCCATCTTTCCCAGTTTGCAAGAGCTCTGTTCCCTTGTGTCTGTCTAGTGATGGATGCCAAAGATGGCTTCAGTCTTTGCTTATATCTTCTGAAATTCAGTGACATCATTTCAAGAGGCAGGGTGATCTGATGCTGTTCTTTCCATTCTGTGGATTTCCTGTTCCCCAGCTGATTTCTATGTAAATATGACTTCCATTGTTTTTGGTCGGATTAATTTCACTGAAGACAAATAGATAGCTGCCCCTTCTCCTAAATCAGAGCAGGCCTGTTTCTGACCGACTGCCAGGAATTGGTTGAGAATCTGAAGTTAGAAGATAATTTGGGTGAAAGTGATCATTAAATGGTAATTTTAATGATTTAAAGGAAAGGAAGGAGTAAGACCAGCAGAATAAGGACAGTAGACTAGAAAGTGTGTTATGATGTGATATGATTACATCATCTGTTCTCCCATCCCAAAATACAGAATAGAAAAATGTATTGAATGCTTGTCCTTCCTTCATTATTATTGATAATGCAGGGAAGTGTATTCATTTTCCTCCCATTCTGTAAATTCCCCATTTTCAAGCATCTAATGCAGTGGGATTTTCTCTCATGGAAGTTCATGTGATAAATAGATTTGTTAGTCCTTAAAAGTGCCACAGGATCCCTTGTTTGTTGTGTTGAACTAGACCAGGGGTCTCAAACTCAAACCATCACAAGGGCCGCATGAGGACCAGTACAGGGCCACATGAGGACTAGTATGTTAGCTTGAGGACCGCACCACTGAAACCTTTTCATACAACAACATTGCAAATATCAGAAACAATCATGTCATTGCGGGCCACAGGAAATAGCTTTAGGGGCCACATGTGGTCCGCGGGCTGTGTGTTTGAGACCCCTGAACTAGACTAACGTGGCTACTCCTTTGGAACATTTCCAGCTGGTAATGACCAGTGCCACTGACAGGATTTGTTGTTGTTGTTCCTCATATATTTAAAAAACTCATTCTTCTTATCTCTGGTGGCCACAGATTTCTTTGTGTCCCCCTTTACTTCCTTTCTCAATTGTCTACAATTCCTGGTTTCTAGTTGCTATTCATTACTATCAATTTCTCATTTCTTTAATTTGCTATATATATTTTTTATGGCTGTTGTGACCCAGGCCTCCTGGGATAACCCCCTGAACATGCAAAGATCAGGGTAAGCTGCAAAAAAGGAGAGCAGATTCTCCCAGCACTGGGATATAAGTTCCCCAACCAGTCACAAACAATGCTTCTGATCCCCACACTGGCTATCAAGAAGCCATCATAAAACATACTCAGCCTTCTTACTGCATTCCAGTCATTGGACCCCAATACAACCACTAGGTCTCTTAAAGAAATAGGTTCTCCTAAACCCAAAGGGTTAGCCGCATCACCCAGAACAATATAGGCTTGGATCTTATCTAAAATATCACACTGCCAGCCAATCCTTTAGTTACTAAAACTAAAGATTTAATATTAAAAGAAAAGAAAAAATGAGAGATGTTATAGGGTCAAAGAGGATCACATACATACAAATGGTTTAGAGTCCATAGAAGATAAGTTCTTGAAGAATTGGGAGTTTGCAGCTCTTAGGCATACGTCCAATACCTAGATAGGTTTAAGGCCTTGTTTCATAGCTTCAGTTGTTAGAAATACAGTTTGCAGGAATAGACAAAATAATCCAAGTGTAGAGCTTGTTCTAATTCTCCCCTGAGAATTAGGAGGGTGGTTTCCAGGCCAATGCTGGCTGGGATCTCAGTCCTGTGGCCCAAACTTTCCCTGAGAAGCTAGGACAGATGTGAGATAAAGGGATTATGTTTCCTACTTCCTTTTAGAGTTGTAGCAAGGTGGGCATTTGCAGGTCATTTCTTCATTTGGGCTTTTATGACAGTTCCACATCAATGTTCCCTCTAAGGGGAGAGGGCAGCTGAGCAACTCCGGTTGCTCGTTGCGCTCCCCCTCCCCCCCGCTGGGCCCGCTGCACAGCCCCTCCCCCCGCTCCTGACAGCCCCGCCCCCGCTGCTCCTGCTCAGCCCCCCCCTCCTGGCAGCCTGCCCGCTCCCGCTCGCCCCCCCTCATGACAGCCCCCCTCCCGCTCGCCCCCCTCCGGACAGCCCCCCTCCCGCTCGCCCCCTCGCTGCTCCTGACAGCCCCCCCGCTCACCCCCCTCCTGACAGCCCCTCGCTTGCCCCCTTGCTGCTCCTGACAGCCCCCCTGCTCGCCCCTCCCGACACCCCCCCCGCTCGCCCCCCCCACTTACCTTGGGGCTGGACGGGAGCCAGAGGGCCCAGCCATAACTCCCGGGCCAGAGGAGCTCTACGGAGCATGCCCAGATTTTCTGGGCATGCTCCGTTGGAGTTCCTCTGGGCGGGAGTTTTCAAAACTCCCAGCCCCAGAGGAGTTCTGTGGAGGCTGCCGGCAGTGCGCTGCCGGCAGCTTCCGCTGCGCTGGCGGCTGTGGCGGGCTGCGCCACAGCACGCTGGCGCAGCTTAGAGGGAACACTGTTCCACATACTTTCTCAAGTGGAGAACAGTAATGTATATTGTCCTTTGAAGTAAAACTTGCACCTCCTGGTCACCACAGGTAATTAGCTACATTAGCATCATTAACAGATAGTTTGCATTGATACATCAAAGGTCCATTCTAGATGCTAATGTTCCCTCTTGACCTCCTCCAATAGAACAATAGTAACAGATAGGGAAACAGTTCATTCACTTTGCTAATCTTTGACAGGATATACATAAACATTATCAGGAAACCACTAATGATACACATGCATATCAAGGCCCAGCCTACTCATAACACCACTATTGTATTTTTCTTTAATATGCCTTTAAAGGTTAGATTTTGTTTACAAGATGGCTTGGCTTTCTCAGGCCTAGCATGCCAGATGTCTTCTTTGATTATGACTTTTTGGTCATCTAGTAATGTATGAAAAAATTCCCAATATCAAGTTGAACAGATGTGCATCCCAAACAGAAATACTGTATATACTCGGGTATAAGCTGATCCGGGCACAAGCTGACACCCCCCACCCCCATTCTGAGCCCAAAAAAGAAGCTAAAATTTGTGACCCAGGTGTAAGCCGAGGTCCCTTTTTGGCCTTGGCCCCTAACCCCCCATCCACTGCTGCTGGCTTCCTCTGGAGTTTCTGACAGCTTCCTTACCCCAAAATCTCTGCTGCTGCTTTTCCCTTGCCCCCCTGCTGTCCATTCTCACTCCTGCCCTCCTGCTCTGCCCTTTCCTCACTTCCGTCACCCCTGCTGCCCCTTGCTCTGCCCTTTCCTCACTGCTACACCCCTGCTCACTTCTCAGTTTCCTGCTGCTGCCCCCTGCGCTGCCCTTTCTTCACTGTCGCCCACCTGCTGCCCCCTGCTCTCTTCTCATTTACCTCACTGTTGACCCTTGCTCCGCCCTTTCCTCACTTCTGCCACCCCTGCTGCCCCCTGCTCTGCCTTTTCCTCACTGCTACCCCCCTGCTCACTTCTCAGTTTCCTGCTGCTGCCCCCTGCTCCTCCTGCTGCCCCCTGCTCTGCCCCTTTCTCACTGCTGCTCTTTGCTCCTCCTACTGCCCCTTCCACACTGCCACCCCCACTCCACACTTGCCTCACTCCTACCTGGTGCTGCCCCCTGCTCTGCCTCTTCCCTCACTGCTGCCTCCTGCTCCTCCTGCTGCCCCCTGACTCTCCACTGCTGCCCCCCTACTCCCTTCTCAGTTCCCTGCTGTTGCTCCCCTGTTCCCCAACACCCTTTCCACCCCTTTCCCCATCACCGTCCAACCCCTGCTGCCGCTTTTCCCAGCCTGCCAGGCACCCCCCCCTAAATCCCCAGTCCCTGTTGCTGCTTCCCTGGGCTCCCCAAAAACTCTGGGTCCTCCTGCCACTTTCCCTGGACTGCCCAAGCCCTGTCACCCCTTCCCAGGCCTCCCTGAACCTTCCCGGCCATCCCATCACGTTCCCCAACCCCCTCCCCAACCCCTGGTTCCTGCCGCCGCTTCCCTGGCCTCCCTGAATCAATGTCCAGGCTGACCACCCCCCAGGGCCCTCTTACTTGGGCACTCCAGATGCTGGGGACCCTTCCTTACTCCAGCCCCAGCCCCCACCAACTGCCCAAGATGGCCACCCTGCAACACTGGGGCTCTCCCCTGCCGCATGGTCAGGGAAAGGGCTGGCTGGGGCTGTCTACCGTATTCTCCTGAGTATAAGCCGAGTGTCTGTTTTGAAGCCAATTTTTAGGCACAAAATTTTCGGCTTATATGTGATGACATACGGTAGGTGCCTCCCACAAACCGTAAATCAGATGCCTAGCTAGATTCACAGGCAGGGCTTGGTTTCCACTCCTCTCAATTACTTGTTTAATTTTATTCATATGATAGCGGACAGTAACTCTGATCCTGCATGCCTACTGGCTAGTTCAGGCAACTCCTTGATCCGTTTACTGGTTTTTGTACACCCTCTTCTTAAGGCGAGTCTACACTGAGGATGGGGGTGTAATTTGATTTTAAGCTGTCAAATTACAGAAAGCAAAGGCTAGTGATCACACCAAATTGCTTGCTCAGGTTCTTGCATCCCTACTGCTCACATTACTTCTTGAAATGCGTGGGACTGTGAGTAGTAGGCACAGGGTCTTGTGGGGAGGCAGTTATCCTCCATTCCAGGGTGGCCAAACTTAGGAACTCGAGACCCACACAACTTGATTATTAAACCTTCGTGAGTGACAGTGAGGCATATAGCCATATACTTTTACCTACTCCAAAATTATGAAGTTTAAAATTCATTGCACACTTTTAATTTTATAGTAAAAAGGGAGCAAATATTGATCCTACTAATCACAGATTCTAACAATTACTTAAGGTTACCATGAAAACTAGACCTGCAGTAAAAATTCTGCTGCTTCTTCGCCATCGTGACCATGCCGCACTTCTCCCCACCGCTTTTGACAATGACACTGCTTCCCTGCCATCCCTGACCATGCTGTGCTTCTCCTCACCGTGCTCTTCTGCAAGCCACACTTTTTCTTTCAAGAGTTGCATGTGGGTTGTGAGCCACAGTTTGGCCATGACTGCTCCATTCAATTGTGCCCTCCCCAAAGGAAAAAAAGAAGGCAGGAAAGGCTGTCCTTGTTTTTCTACTGTGGACACAACAGACCAGCACAGTGCTCAAGCAGAGAAAGGAGTTAATTAAAAACTTGCTGGAACTGCAAGTAGGAAGGGGCCTACATTGTCATGGTGAAGGGTACAAGAAAAACTGTTAGATCTACTCTCTGGGGCCTATATTAGAATTGCAGATTTTGACCTTAGCACTATGCTACTTGCAGGGGTGGTGTTAGCAAATTGAATCACAGCTCCTTTTTTGCCCTGCATGTACTGTTCTGACAGTAGTGACACAGGCTGCAGAAGGTTGAGGTTAGCAACATTATGTCAAACTTCACTGTCATTGTAGATCAATCCTTAGGCATCTGTTTCTCCCCAGTCATAGAAACTTAGTCTGTATTAATTTAGCCCTTGGCTACACTAGACTTTTCTAGTTCGAACTAAGACATTTCTTAGTTTGAAAGAGGCACATCTTAGTGTGAACTAATAAGCGCCAAGATTAGTTTGGACTTCCGTGCTTAGCTCCAACTTCGAACTACATGTTGGCAAGACCCAAACTAAGCCATTAGTTTGAATTAGGTGCACGTTCTAGTTCGAACTAGAACACGCGGTTAGTGTGAACTGAAAAGTCTAGGGTTAGTTCGAACTATGACTTCATTAGTTTTCACTAGCAAATCCAAACTAGCTCAGGCTAATGTAGACATAGCCAAAGATACCTAAAAGTTAGCATTGCTAGTGTTCAGCATTGCCACACTTGAGTCCTTTTGTGTGTTTAGCTTGTATCCACTGTCTTGTATATTTCATGGATTGAAAATGGGAGTTAATCTCTTAAATTGCTTGAGAGTTTTTGAAAATTGTAACTCAGAGGGTAGCAAGACTTACTGTGGGAAAATTAATAGTTTGTTTCCCCCCACTCTGGCAGTTTAGAACAGACCCATTTGTTAAGGGGATCTGCAGGACCTACTCTAAACCAGGGCTTGGAAGACAGCAATATTAGATTAGGGAGTCCCTGCCCCTAAATAGGTACAGAACATATTTCCAGTGGAGGAACAATGGAAAAGGACACAGGTAGCCCAGAAAGGTGGGGAGGAGGGAATAAGTTGCAAGGCAGTTGCTGAGAGGTGCACCAGGTATGGCAACGGGTTTTGTGAAGGCTGTTTTACTAGCAGGAATTTGGATTTCCATACCCTGTCTCTTTTGAGGAGACTGAAAACCTTAAAAATGATGATTGAATAGGACACTAAGAAACAGTGAAGAGTTTTCTGAACTAGCTATGATGCCCCAAACTGAGGAGCACCTGATAGTAGGAAGTGGCTCATGAGGAGAGATAATATAAGGTAGATCAGTTATTGGAGTGGATGCTTGTCTAAATCCCTAAGGCCCTGAGTTGGGATCTGATGGAGTGGGTGAACCTGTGTTTTCCTCCTCTTCCACACATCCCTCTCCATGTACTCCTCTGTAGTCATATAACCCTTGGGGGGAGCAACTGGAGTATGCAAATGAGTGAAGCTATTGCTGGGCCCTATTCTGAGACACCTATGCCACGAGAAACCATAAGGTATGACCTGACCCCTAGGTGTGCTAATCATTGGCCCCTTCTGTTACACCATCATAAAGCCAACTCTGTAAGCAGGAGTGGAGGATATTTTAATTATTTTTATTATTATATTTTTACTGAAGTGTTGCACAAGGTTACATATTTGAAAGACAAGCAAAATCCTGGCGGAAACCAATTCAGTCAGGAGCCAAGGCTATAAATAAGTAAATTGTGTCCTGGGAAAAGTAAAGGAGCACCTGTTACCATGTTGTCCTTAGGCCATGCCTTCCATTCCCAACAGTGGATGGTACTAGAGCTTTGTGTGGGACTAGCGTAGAGCCTTGCAGCCGAACTGGGATCCAGGGGTCCTTCACTGGCTTAATAGTGTGAATGGGTGGGAATATGATTACAGAATAGTCCCTTTCAGTGTTTTAGGTGGTACCCCATCAAAATTGTGTGAGACTCTGTGTATGTTACCTTATGCATGGCTTTCAAGTTAAAAAGTAAGGAGGTCTAGCCTCAGAACTCTAATCTTCCACATCTTCAGCGTTTTAAAATCTTACTCATAATCTTGTTTTCAGTGTTTTCTGAAGAATTTCCCTGTCTAAGAACCTAGAGGAGAAACTTGTTTGTGTATCCAAACAAATGTTTTGGTATGAGATCATTAAGTTGTAAGTAAATTTCAAAATATGAATTGTCTGGATCCCAGAGCTCCCTGTCTTCTAAGGAGCATGCAAAGTTCTAAAAGAAGAGCCCTGAGATTCAGCAGAAATGTTTCAAAATCTTTTGGACTTCTCCATTTTACATGAATTATGTGAATACATGATGTGGAAGATTAGTATTTTTCTGAAAGAGTACCGTGGCGATATGTTCTTTTTTCTATCCTTGTTTCTTCTTTCATCACTACTGTTTTCTTTGTATTTTCACTCTCCTACCCTTCTTTGCTTTCTCATATCTTCTTTCATTTTAGCACATCTCTACACCTCCTTTCCAGATTGTCCATGCTGACTTTCTTTTTCTTAGCTTCTTTCTCTATTCTTCAACACTTTTTGCATTCTCAGCTGCTTTGTTTTCACTTGAAGGAGCTGCAGTTCCATATAAATCATAAAATAGTGCTGACAAGATTGAACTTCAACATTTTACTGTGCTTGCATTTTCCTCTACTGGCCCTCAAAATAACTGTGGGAAGCCTTTTAGTTCTGTTGGAAAAGAGTTTTTTTTCATCCTAGAAGATTTTGGTGAGATAGTTAGCAGTCTATATTTTAAACAAGTTACAGATTTAAACAGTCTTTTTGCTGTAGTTCCTGTTATCCTCTTAAGTATGAAGTCAACTAACTATTCTGTCACAGAAAAGGTGGGGCTCGTATTATGATTAATGCATGGATGTCTCTGTGGCTGGGCACAAGTGGTATGGGCCCCGAGCAGCCCAGCCAGTGCCCCAAGTCTTGAGCTGGCCCCAGCTCAGCAAGAGTTTCGGGCCACTGTTGGCAGCAGGAGCCAGTCCTACCCCAGCTCTGACCTTGGGCCAGTGCTTGGGGCCAGTGGCAGTTGCAGGTGCCAGCCCCAGCCTTCTTAGGACCCAGGCCTGGCAGCGGTAAGAACAAGATCAGGTCTAGGAGTGACAGGTTGCATGGATTTGTGTGGGAGGACGTGAGCTTGGGGCTATGCCCCAAATTTTCTTTGGAGGGCACAATGCCATCCCTAGAGGAATGTAGGGGAAAATATTATCATAATCAACATTAGTTTCAGATGCATCTAAAGGAGACTGTGGTTGATATTTCATGACCCTATTAAGATAGATCAAATAGGAGCAGTTAAACATTTTTTTAGAACTGATTGTGATAATATTTCTTTGAAGCACATCCAGTGCAAGTTGACCTTAATTGATCAAAAATCTTTTTTCACATATTGACCATGTTGCTTGTAATAGTACAAACATAGCGAAACGTTTCTTAGCGTTGCTGCATCTTAGATTGCCACCCAGTGGCTAGAAGTACAAATTCCAGTTGTTACAGATTCAGAAACAGAAGCAAAGCAAACTCTGGGTAGTCTTTCACAAATTCGGTGTCTGCTTTTATCACTTTCAGCAGTTTGTCAAATTTAAAGATTGGCTAGCGATACTATAGAAATTTAAAATGAAATTCTTGTGTTTTCCAGCACTTTGTTATGTAGTTTTATTTTCAAGAAACACATTATAAAAGTTCCAGAGAGGTAGCCGTGATAGTCTAGTTCAGCAAAACAAGTAAGGTGTCCTGTGGCACTTAGACTAACAAATTTTTTTATCACGCAGGCTTTCATGGGGATCTCCCATGAAAGCTCATGCAATAAATAAATTTGTTAATCTTTAACTGCCACAGGATGCCTTGCTTGTTTTACAGTATTAAAGATGTATGATCTGATTCACCACTTATATCAGTGTAAAACTGGAATAACGTGGCAAAGAATTAAACTTCAGATCTGGGTTGCTATTTTCAGAAATTTCCAAAGACATATTTTTGTTTTCTATATAAGTTGAAAATTAAGATTTATGCCATAGAATGGTAACTTCCATCTTCCTAATCACTCGATGATAGATTTGTTAACGACTGTTGTTAGAGATGTACCTGGGACATCAAGACTTCAAAGAGAAACAGCTGAACTCGAATTAATATGCAAGCTAAATTCTGTGAAAGCAGGACTCAGTCGAGACTATGGGTTCTTTTCCCATTACAAAGGGTAATTTGACTTCAGGCTTCCCATGGTTTGAGCCTGTAAACTGCTCTGATTTGCTGTTACTTTATGACCTGATCCTGTGTTTTACACCCCCTTGCATTTAGTTTCATTCCCTTCTGTAAGTTCACCCATCTTCGAAGCATCTGAGGGAGTGGGATCTTCTCCCATGAAAGCTCATGCAAAAAATAAATCTGTTAGTCTTAAAGTGCCACACAACTGCTTGTTGTTTTTTTACTGGACTAGACTAACACGGCTATCCCTTTGGAAATTGACAAAAATGTCTCATACTTCAAACACTTGAATTGATAAATTCTGTTGCCTTTAAATATACTTAAAAAAAAAGACTATCTACTACTTAGAGTAACATTCTTATTTCCAAGTTACGCTGTTGGATTCTCTATCCAGTTTGTCCTTGTCCCCAGGCATAATTTCACATAAATGTCAATAAGAGTTCTGTTTCCAGGAAGGACAAACAGATTTATGGACACACAGACACAGACGTAAATGAAAAGCAAAGAAGCCTTCCTTTCTTCTTGGAAGCCACCTTTGCCACAGTTTGTCAATAACTTTATTTTTTCTAGATTGGACCACAGCACAGCACTATACATTTGCATGAGACTTACCATGTGGTTCATATCAGGAGATGAGTTTAGCCCCAATTTTACCACTGTAACTATCACAAGTGGTAGAACAAGACTGCTAGTTGGAAGTAGGCTCAGGATGTTACTGGTTTTAACTACTGTATTGCTTAATTTATCTCAAAACAGATCTGCATGACATCTTATTGAACACTGTTGTCTCTTAAAACCTGATACACACTTGCATTCCACATTTGCTGCAGCTAGGGGAACTGAACTGGGGCAGCAATACTGAAAAATTTAAGCTAAAAAGCTTTGTATAGACCAGTGGTTCCCAACCAGTGTGCTGTGGCTGTTCTGTGAAAATCTGCTGGGACCTGGGATTATTTAAAATCTCCCTCCCTGTGCAGCCAAGACACGTGGACTCCGCAGGGCAGAAAGAGCCTTGTGCAGATGCAGTTTGTGTCTGCTAGCTGCAGATAAGTGTGGGGAGGGGTAGGGAGGTGAGGGGAGGCAAAGAACACCCACTGCCAGTGGTGGGGTCCCGCCTCTGGCATCATCCCCAGCTGGGGACAGGAACCACTGCTATCAGAATCCAGCCACAGCCTGGACTAGGGCTGCTGGCAGTGGCAGAATCCAACTCCAGCTGGGGTTCTGGGACCACTTCTGCCGCGATCCAGCCCGTCAGGAGTCGGAGCTGCCACTGAGATCCAGCCCCAGTCAGGAACTGGAGCTGCTGCTGCTGCAGGGGTCAGGCTACAGCCAAGGACCTGGAGCTGCCACCATGGCCAGGGACTGGGAGCTGCCACTTTCACTGGGGTCCAGCTGCTGCTGGGGACCCAGGATCCCCGGCAGTAGCTGGATCCAGTCGCAGCCAGGGTCCTGGGACTGCCATTGTTGGGATCAAGTCCTGGCCAGGAACTGAAGCTGCTACTGCTGGGGTCTAGCTGCAACTAGAGACCTGGGGGCACCAGCAGTGGTGTGAGCTGTCCCCAGCTGGACCAGGGATGTCACCACTGACATAATCCAGGCCTGGCCAGGACCTGGGGCCACTGCTGCCAGCAGGAGCAGGCCTCAGCTGGTGGCAGGCTTCATGGGGGGGGGACCTAGATTTTTGGTGCTACCTCTCCTGAGGGAAGCTGCAAAATCCACTAGTGGGTGGAGGGGTGTTGGGTCATGGGGCTGGCAGGGACCACAGCAAGGCCTGCTAGGCCCCCGGTGAGACCTGTGGGGTGTGGCACTGCAGGCCCATTGAGGCAGCGGACAGAGGGCTGGTGCTGACCCCATGTTGGGGGCTCCAGAGTGGCCCCAGCAGAGTCTCAACAAAGTTGGCCAAGGGGCTGGTGTGGGCCAGGCAGGGCCCTCGTAAGGCAGGGGCTTGGGGGCCCTGCAGTCAGGCCTGGGATTGCCAGATGAGGCTGTGGGGCTAGAAGGCTGGTGCTGGCCCCCCTGGAGAGGGGTGGGGGTGTGACGCTGTCTGGGTCTAGGGGACTGGTTGTGATTAATTTTTCATATTAATATTTCATATTTGCAATAATCCATCTGTGATATGCCACGTTTGGTAGCAGTACAAAGGCTGTAATCTGCTAGGAATGATTATATGAAGGTATCATATTTGTATTAGAATCTAGGAATCTCATTTGCTTTGTGTGTGCTCCAAGTTGTTTCAGCTGAGGCAATCCCACAATGGGCATCTGCAAACTGTTGTCCTGTTAATGACCCATCAGGAGGAAACTTGTTTGACCAGTTACCCACACTGACAATGTGGCCCACCTCCATCTGGATCTGGCAAGGACTCTGAGATAAGAGGCCATAGCCCATTCTCCATTTTGTCTTTAGTCTGCAGCCTGTCTGCAACCAACACCTGCCCTCTGGAACTATTCTGCTGGGACTGAAAAAAGGACTGAGACCCACCCAGCTGCTGCTGGGTGCACACCAGAGGAGTGGGACTAATCTGCAAACTACAGGATCTTCAAGGATTTGTTTTCTATGGACTCTAAATCATTTGTATGTATGGGATTCACTTTGACCCTTTAACATCTCTCATATGTAGCTTGTTTTCTTTTTATATTAAACCTTTAGCTGTAGTTATGAAAGGACTGACTGGCAGCTTGGTATTTTGGGTAAGATCCAAGCCCGTATTGTTCTGAGTGGTGTGGCTGGACCTTTGGGGTCAGGAGAACCTATTTCCTAACGAGACCCAGTGGCTAGGGGAGACTGTAGGAACTGGTGTGCAGTAAGGGGGCTGCTTCTCCTTTGTTATGCTCAGTGATGACCAGAGTGGGGGAATCAGAAGCATGTTTTGTTGCTGACTGGGAGACTGGTTTAAGTACCACCCATCAGTGGTTTAGAGGTTTGGCCCCTGGTTTCGCAGCTTGCCCTGATTTTGGCACATTCAGAAGGTTATCCCAAGAGGCCCGGGTCACGGGGGGGCCCTGGCAAATCCCACAGGGGACCTAGAAAATGGTGGAGGGGGTGGCAGTGATGGTAAGGGGCTGCCAGGGGGGCATCTTCTGTGGGCAGCAGGGATCCACCGGGGGGGAATGGGGAGGGAGCCACCAGAGGGAGGAAGTTGCTGTGGGTGCAGAAAGCCACCAAGTGGGGAGGGGGTGCTGGGAGCTACAGAGATGCTGGCAGAGGGGAGTGTTGGGGAGAAAGGGGTGCTGCAGGCAGTGGAGCTACGAGGGAGGGTGGTGGTAAGGGGATGGGGGCTCTGTGGGTGGCAGAGCTGTTGGGTGAGGGGAGGGTGCTGCAGGCGGTGGAGCTGCTAGGGAGAAGGGAGGCACTGAGGCTGGTGGAGCTGCCAGGGGGAAGGTGGCACTGCTCCCCTGCTGTGCCCTCACATCTGATTCTCCACTGCCACCCCACATAACCACTTCTGCCCTCCCTTCTTGTCTTCTCTCTTGCTAACCCTGCCCTGTACTGCCCTGCTCTGCCCTACTCTTCACATGGCCATCCTGCGCTGCTCTGCTCTGCTCCCCACACTCTCTCCTGCCACCCCACGTAGCCACCACTGACTTACCCTCCCCTCTCTTGCCACTGTTGGACTGCTACCCCTACCACCCCATTTACAGCAACATTTCCTGACCAATGTGCTGTGGCTCATGAATATGCATTATCATTTAAATATTCATGATTTAATGGTGGTGTGCCTTGAAATATTTAAAGATATTAAGGTGTGCCACAGCAGATAAAAAGTTGGGAAACCCTGGTGTAGACAGGACCTCAAAAACTTGATATAGAGAATATGATGCATGCATTCTGGAAAAAGTGGATTTTGTCTTTGTGATGTATAGCACAACCCAACCTTTTCTCTGCCATGACACACCTTTATTACCTTCAAAGTTTTTGAGGCACACCATCATTAAACTCATGAATATTCAAATTAACTTAAATTACTCATAAATAGGCATGAACCATGGCACAGTGTTTCAGAAATGCTGCTGTGTGGGGTAGTAGGTGTAGCAGAGCAGGAGTGGCAAGACAGGGGAGGTGAGTCATGTGAAGTGGCAGGAGTGAGTGTAGGGAGCAGAGCAGAGCAGGGCAGGGATGGCAAAAGAGGGCAAGGGCAGCCATGTGGAGAACAGCACAAGGGTGGGAAGAAAGGAGAGAGGAAGGGAAACGAGAGAGCCTTTGGGGGGGGGGGCAGGGGAACATGGTGCAGCACCCATTTCCCCCTTCTCCACAGTGGCTCCCTACCACCCAGGGCTAATACTCACCCCACTGCTGCTCCCTCCTACCCCAGTGTGTCCCCCTCCCCCAGCGCTCTGCTGCCAGTGATGGACCCTCCCATCACTGCAGGGGCCAGAACTAGGCCTCCAGCCCTCAGCTACACCCCCCCCACACAGCCATCCCACAACCCCAGCCACACACCCTCTGCTACACAGCCACTCCCACCCATTTCTGCCACATACACACACCTGCCCCCATGACCCCCAGCAGCCGTCCCTTCCAAAGCCCTTACCTTGGGCTGTTTGCAGGCTGGCTGACACAAGCTGCTTACCTGGGCTGAGTAGGGAGGGAACTTTAACTCCAGCTCTCGGGGATGCTCACAGCACAATTTGGGTGTTGCTACAGCGCACCAGTGTGCCACGACACACTGTTTGGGAACCACTGACAGAGAAAATTTAGATAAAACATAAAATAATCTTCTGGAAAAGTCTACTTCTTAGAATTCAGAATGAAACATGTAAGAATTCTAAAACAGAGAAAGATAAAGCAGGTTGTTTTACTTAGGGTAGACTTTCTGCAAATTGAGCCTGATTGAACACAGACATTTCCTGGCAGATGCTTGCAGCCAGGACAAGAAAGCCTCTCACACATTAAAATAATAGTTTGTAATTTCAATTTAGTTTTCTATACACAACTGTAGACCAGGAAGAACATATTATATCCATGTTCCATTATAACTTTGTCAGCTTCTGGGTTAAATTCAAGATGTTGTGTTTACCATCTCAAGGTGATAAATAACAGAGAGTTTATCTACACTGCAATTAGAAATGTGTGACTGATCCTTGTCAGCTGAGTTGATCTCACAGGGCTCAGGCTCAGAGGCTGTTTAGCAATAGACAATTGGCTCTAGTCCACGTTTTAGGACCTTGAGATTTGCCAGGATTCCAGAGCATGGGCTGCAGCCCTAGTGGAAACATCTGCACCATAGTTAAACTGCCCCTTAGCCTGACCCCATGAACCTGACGTCAGCTGGTATAGAGTAGACATCCCCAGAGTTCCCAGCTACCTCATATGTTAGGTCTCTGTCCTCGACAGGCTGAAAAGTGAGGCTGGAGGGAGCTACTTACAGGGCACACCAGGTAGCAGATGCTCAGCTCTAACATTTAATTCTTACATGGTGTCCACAGGTTCAGAAAATTTTGTAAAACAGACCTTTTTGTTCATATGCTTTGCTAATTGTCTCATCATATTTTTCATTCAGCTGTCTGACAAAGTTTAAGGTCCATTACTATTTTTTAAAGGTACAGCAGGATGTAGATCTCCTCCACATATACATGAGGAATATTTTGCTTCTATTTTAAGCTTTGTAAGGCATGTCTACATATTAATACTGTTTAACATATAAGTAATTGTAGTAAATAAACTGTTGGAAACAGCAGGGAAGAGAAGGAATCAGCCAGACAGTGCATAGACAGGAAAAAATTACCCTTAGAGCTAAAACCTGAGCCCAGCACCTGATCTGAGTAGTTGGCTGGGTAATGAGCAAATATGCAAGCAAGCAGGAGGAATAATTTCCTTGCAGGTCATTGACACAGTATCAACCTCTTCTGCAGTGATTTCCTCAGCCTCATAGCTGAATAAGCATTACTGCAACTTCAGTGGTCTATATACACAGGAGAAACAAGTCTTTCAGCTTGGATCTGCCTACATGAGTTAGTGGGGCTTTTGCTCGGGCTCAGAAAACATCTGTGTAGATAGCACTTTGAAGTTTCAGCTCAGTCAATCATTTACACTAGATTAGCAATCTCACCTGCCAATTTTTTTTTGTATTATGGGATGGAGATTATATGATTCCCTCCATTTTATTTGAGCGCATTATACCTTTTACATTATTCTTCCACTGCAGATGGGGTAATTTCCTTTTCTGTGCATTCATTTCTATCAGCCAACCTGCCAATATACCATATTACCATCCTAACTGAACACCAAGGCAAGGTATTCATTTAGTTTTTGGACACACCTAAATTATCTTTTATCTTGTTCCCATCTGCCCAATCTCATCTTTCCTTCTTGGCAGGAGCAAGGCCTTGACTCGTGCCTGCTCAATACTTCTGAAGTGCTAATAAGTCAGCTAGGCTTGTCTAGGGGCTACTGTGCATGATTGGCTGAAGAAAGCAGCAGGCCAGTTCTAGAGCTTATAGTAGAAATGCCCAGGTGCTGGCTCAAGGCCTAAAAAAGTAGTCCAAACATGGGACCTGAAGGAATGTACAGTGGGCCAGAACTGAAGGTACTGAAAGAAAAAGGTTGTGAAAGTTTGACTTAACTGAAATTGGCAAGAAATAAGTCAAATTGCAATAATAAGTGTCAGCGGAGGTGGCAGCCATGATGGCCACCCCGCCCCACAAGTAGCCCCCTGGATTATGCTGCTCTCAAGAAGGAATGTTAAGTATCAATCTCCCTGATGGGCCTCCATCTCCAGGCCATCCAGCACAAGGGGGAAGAATACTAAGTATCAGTCTCCCCTGATGGCCCTCAATCTCCAGTGTGAGTTTCTTCCTCCCTAGCTTTGTGTCAACAAGAAGGGGGGTGAGTTCCTATCCCCCCTGAAAAGTTTCTTGGCATCCCCGTGACCACGAAGGAGGGGTCATTGTCTGGGGTCCCAGTTTTATCATTGGTCCTGACCAGGATCCCACTCCTAATAGGCTATTTTCACTCTGACTGGGCAAAATTCTATTAAAACCCCCTGTCTCAGCTAGCTAGCTTGTTCTCCCACCCTCGGATGCTAAAGGGCACGTCGTGACCCAGTCCGACTGATCCCCCGACTGAGACAGGGAGCACCCACCCACAAGACCTTTTTTTTGGGGGTGTACACAGATTGCCGGCCGAACGATTAAGTGCTGAGATGCTGCAGCTGGTCTGCCTCCTTGCTTTGGGTTCCACCGTGGTCCTGGGACAGGTATTATAAACTGATATAGGCCTCCTACCTTCTCTTGATCATTCTACTTGGTACCATTTATATATAGTCTGTGACTGTAGTTTCTTCACCTGAGTTTTGTATAGTTTGTGTAGTTGTTATCATTTTCTCTTTACCCTGCATAATCTTTTCATGATATAGTTGTTTATGGTCTAGCATAGTTTTGTGTTGTTAATTTGACAAGTGTTTTGTTAGTCATTTGTATTTTGCATCCTTCTTACTGTACAATTGTTCATTACTCTGCTTCTGCTCTAAACTGCTGGCCCCAAACTTCCCCAGTGTACACGGGGGGAGTATGGGGGTTTATTTTTCTCTCATCTGACTTTTTTCACTCTGCTGCCCACCCTTCTTGGTTAGCAAGGAGGAATGGCTTCCAGCCATTGGTAAATACACGTCGGGTGGGCTGGTCAGTGCCTATACTGATGTGTTTTGCATAGACTCTCATACTTTATCCTGTTGTTTGGTTGGAGGTGTTTTACAGGTGCTTTTATATACACTTTCTTGCTCCATGCTGTTACTTGGTTATAAGTGCTTTGCATAGGTTTTTAGCTTTATCTTGTCATTTAGTTATAAGTGTTCATTTAGATCTTGCTTTATGCTGTTAGTTGGTTATAAGTGTCCTATATAGAATTTTGCTTCATATTGTTAGTTGATTACAAGTGTTTTTGCATAGATCTCCTTGTTTTACACTGTTAAGTGGTTAAAGGTGTTTAAGGTGTCACTATAAAAGTAGCTTTTTTGTTACTTGAACTGGTGTCCGTCTCATTGGTGGGTGTCGCTGGTGCATCCCAGTCACATCACGAACCCGGGGTTCAACAATAAGTATGATAAACGGAAAAGTACCTGGAAGGGGGAGGTGTTGGGTCAGCCTAGTGCCAAGGAGATAAAGGTAATGGTTTGGTCAAACCTGACACTTTGACAGAAGGAGATGTCCAATAATGCATGGACCTATCAAACTGATGGGCACCAGCAGAAAAGGGGCATGTGGACCAATCAAGGAAAATTTGGATCCCAAAGGGAGTTGAGTCAGTAGGTCCAAATAGGGTACAAGAGCACAGACTGAGCAACTGAAGGGTCTGATGGCAAGTCCTGCTGTCAGTTGAGCTGTTCTGTTGCATTGAGAGCACAAATGCTTCCAACAAATCTGTTGAAATAGATTATTTGCCATACTGCTACATTGCAATAAAGTCTAGCCTGGAACCTTCATTTCTACAAGGATCTGTGGTCATATTGGTTTCCTCGATTGTCAGAGTTGCCTCAGTTTACCTCTAGCACACAGGTATGCCTATGCTCCAAATCGCTGGGCTAATTAAGTTCTCACTAGAAATTTGAGCCAAAGATAACCCAAAGTGTTAGCCAAAGGAACACATCAATTGTTTTACTGGGTTAACTGACTTCCTTCTTAAGATCGAAGCCAGGCTTTAGATCACTGGGCTAACTCAGTTCCCACTGAGATCTGAACCAGGGGTAATCCTGAGGGAACACGCTTTCGGAGATTCATGCACACATTCACACACACAGCCAAACTGATAGCAGCACCAGGCACAAAACAGCACTGATAAGAATACATTATGCCTGACCACACTACACCCAGTGAACCACAAAGCTCATCAGCAGCAGTTGCTTGCTGACTGCTCAAAACACACGCTTGCAAATTTTGCCTCCCTGTTCTCATCTCTCCAAGTCCTGCTTCTGCTTTGCTCCTCCACTGCTCCAGCCACTGCCTAGTTTTGCTCTGCCCTGTACCCAGTTTTGTTCTAATGCTGTTCCAGCCTTAATCCTGCCACAAAACTAGCCCTGCTCTTGCCTTCCCTGACTCCTGGTAATTTGGTCCCCACCCTCATCTTTGACTTCTAATTCTGGCTCAGCCCTTAGGTCTGGCATTCAGATTCTGATTTCAGTTCCAACCATTGGCTCTGATTCCTGATTCTGACTCTGTCTCAGCCTTTGGGTCTGATTCCTGCTCTGACCACTAGGCATGACTGCCTCTGACCCAGTCTGCTGAAATTTATTCTCTTTTTATTCAAACAGCTAAAAAATCTATATTTTAATTTCCTTGGCAAAATTTAATTCAGCTTGTTTTACTTTTTTTCATCCAACTTTCACTTTATTCGTACATTTACTGACTTCTAATATACACCATTCTTTGCTACTGAATTATTTTTTCCATTCCATTCCTTTGCTTCCTCCTGGTACCCTTCTGAAGGAGATTATTCTTCCAGCTGGGTCTGCAGCCTCTTTCTACAAGATTTTTCCCCATGTTTGGTGTACAAATTGCATATAATATTTATACACTTGATATAAAGAAATTCCAGGCATCTTTCATCTTTATCTCCTTGAGTTCTTTAATCTTGTTGTAACATCTCAAGTTCTGAAGTGTTTTCTGGCCACAGGTTTCTTCGCTCTCTTCCATTTGGTCTTCATCCAAGATGACCATAACTTCGGCCAAGAAGTATCGTCGATAATGTCGTTTGGTGGCTAGGATGATCCCCTGATCCATAGGTTGAATCAGCAATGTTGTGTTTGCTGGCAAACAAACAACTTTAATTTTCCCGCACTTGCTAACAAGTTTAGAAACATCAGGATGAGAGGAGGCATTATCCAACAATAATACTGCCTTCACATCTTCCTTCTACTTTAGCACCTCCGTCTGGTACCGACGAATCTCTGGTATGAAATGTTTATGGAACCAGTTTAAAAATATCTCCCTTGTGAACCATGCATTCACTGAGCTATAATAATGGACGGGAAGCTCATGCATAATGTCCGTTAGTGCCAGTGGATTACGGGCTGTACCAACAATTACACTCTTGAGCCGATGCATTCCGTTAGCGTTCACACACAGCAATGCTGATAGCTGTTGTTTTGCCTTCTTTCTACCAGCTTCAGCCTTTTCTGTCTTTATCACCAAAGTTGTTTCAGGAAGAGCACACCAAAACAAACCAGTTTCATAAGCATTATAAACCTGAGCCAATGACAATCCTTCTGTGGCTATGAGATCATTCAAAAATTTCCTGAATGGCTCAACAGCATCATGATCAACAGACATAGGGTCTCCAGCAACACGTTTTGAAGAAATACCATGCCTCCTACAAAAATGCCATACCCAGCCATCACTGGCTTAGAACGAAGTTTCAGGACTCATCTTCTTCCTTTATCTCTGGTGTTCAAATGGCAACCCCTTGTGCATGCATTTGCACAAACTATTTCCATACTGCTTCATCTAGTTTTTCATTTGTAGCCAAATTCAAATGCTTTCTTAAAGAATCACCAGACAGAGAAACATCATCTGCATACTTTGATTTGTATTCTAATAGCCCTTCTTTGCTCTTTTTAATGTCAGAAACTGTCTGTTTCTTAACCCAATACTCTGCACACACTTGTGATACCGAAACCCTTCTGTTTAGTTTTTCTAGCAATTCAAGCTTTTGACTAATAGACAAATGCACTTTCTTTTGCTTACTACTGCCTTTATCTACACTCTTTTTCCCTTTTGGGGCCATTATTAAGTTGCAAAACCACTGAATTATGTATATGCAAAAAGCAATGAATAATGTGCACTCTCATCGATACTGCTTGATCGGAACACAAGTGACAAAGGGACTAGCTGCTGCCCCTCCACATTCATGAAACTAACAGCGGGGATGGTTGGATGGTTCTTTTTTGAGACATAGTATCAAAATTGTTTAAAACATTATTTTATGCTTTAATGAAGTTATTTTGTCCAAAAAAGCTAAATATTAGTTAAATATTTATATTTTCCCTTATATTATGCTTAAAATAGTTTTTTTTCAATATTTATGACTTTTCTATTTTTTTCTTTCTATTTTTATCTTTTTATTTTATTTCTTTTGTGATGGTCTGAATCTTCTGAAGTCCAAGAAATTGGGGACTGGAAAATCAAGGGTGGACTGTACCTTCAGAGCTCTTTTTGAATTCCATCCTTGTCTATATCTGTATCTATAATCCATGGCTCTTCTCTGTCATGAGCTCTTTTAAGCAATACTTCATCACAGGTAGCTTCCACCAGATACCCACTTACGGATGATATACATTTCACAGCTTCTTTTCCTGACCGTCTTGTTTGGGTCATTTTGGTGCTGCAGTTGTAGATTTCTCTTTCTAGTCCTTAATCATAAAGAAAAACAGGACATTTTTTTCCCTCACAAATTTGCACCTACAAATTGCCACAAAAGCTCTTTTTGTTAAGTGCTAGTTGTTTGCATGTTTTTGGTGAACTGTGTACCAAAGGTCACTCTATGTTTAAGAATATGGAGTAGTTGATATTGGTTCTGCGAGTGGGCCAGTGAAATAACATGCTTAATGTGAAGACTTGCAGATAATTATTTCTAGTTGTTGCATGGTGAAAACCTCTTTTAATGGGATGGCCACTTGAGTGGGGAAAAAATGCAATAAAGTGATTTTTCTCCAAATAGAATGGATGATCTGTTGCTTCAGTGGGACAATCATCATGTGCAAGTCACTATATTGGAATGTTTCTCAGCCTTAATTGCTCTGTCAGTTACAATTAGAGCTGCTAATGTAACTGTGAAATGCTACAAATTGCTTGTGGCTTTTGCTCCCTGCTCACTCTCATTCTGTCTCTCGCAAAAAGAAACCAGGATGAATGAATTTTTTTGGTGAGCCTGTGAGTGCTTGACTACACACAGACACAAACACACATGAAGAAAGGTAAATCTTTAGATCTACTGATATAGATAACACAATACAACTCCCTGCCCTTTTCTTGGTGTGGATTCAGTTATCCCAGTATAAAGGAGTTGGGATAGCTTAGGCTTTGTCTACTCTAGCACTTTTGTTGGTAAAAGATTTGTTGGTTGAGGTTGTGAAAAAACATACTTCTGAGCAATGTAAGTTTCACTGACAAAAGCACTGGTGTGGGCAGTGCTATACTGGCAGGAGTGTGTCTCCCACCAACACAGCTCGCTACCGCTGCTTGTTGGAGGTGATTTATTTATGCCAGTGGGAGAGCTCTCTTCACTGGCATGGAGCAGCTAGCTGGGAGCCCTTGCAATTACATCTGTACAGGTGTATTGCTATAAGGACCATAGTGTAAACACAGCCTCACTTCTGTAAAAGCATGTCAATGCATGAAATTTGTTGTGGGATTTGTGTATCTGTGATAAGTGATCCACAGCTGTTGTGCATGAAGTGCATACACACTTCATTTGTATCCTGAAATCAAAGTTCTTTTGTGATGTATCACCACAGCCATGAACAGATGTAGTATTTCAAACTAAGTGCTAAGCAGTCCAGTCAGCTATTCCAGTGTATCTTGCTTGACTGTTCTTCTGTATATGCTTTTGAATTTTTTGTGCTGCACATTGGTGTGTACCTATCAGACTAATGTTTAATTGTGTAACTTGGAGTCAAACTAAGTTCTCAGGAATCTTTGTTTCATCCTAAACATTAAGGCAGTAAGAGATCAATATGTTCATTGTACATGATCTCCTGACTAACACAGGCCATCAAATTTCCTCCAGTAATTCATGTATCAGGTCTAATAAACTATGGTTGAACTAGAGCACATAAATAATATGATTACCAGAAGTTTGGCTTTCATTATTCATTGAAAAGATTTTAATAGAAAAAAAGTTACACTTATTTTCTTTGGATCTCTGAAAAAAAAATGCACCATCTTGACCAAGAACTAAAAGGAGGAAGATGAGCAAAGGATATAATCAGAGCCTTACTATATTAAATCAGATCCAAAAGAGCAATCACTAATTTAAAAGATGATTGACTGATTATTGGTCAGTATTAAATTATTGTCATTGCTTCAGTGGAGTCAATTGAATTTAAGTGATGAATTTTGGTAGCACTGAGTATTATTTTGGATTTGCTCCTATTATGAATTATTTTTTTCATAAGGATAAATCTGAAATTGGATATATCCAGATTAAATAGGTGCTAATGCAATTTTTTTTGCTCTTAATTGAACACTGTAAATTTGCCTATGTTGTTTGTCAAAATGAGTATATGTAACAACTGATAAATGGTAGCAGGAAAACCTTTCTTGTCAGACCACCCACACAATATTTAACTAATTGAAGATTCCTAGTTCTGAAAGAGTTTTGCTTAGTTTTGACAAACAAATAGAGAAAAGTGTGTTTTTGTTAAGATACTGGATTATGATTCAGAAAATTAACATTCAAAATCTGGTGCTGCCACAGATTTACCATGCCTTTCTCTGTGCTGCAGTTCCTAAACTGTAAACATCATGAGTATTGCTTTCTTTCTTTAACCCTTTCTCTTTTGTTTATTTAAATCTCTAATATGCAAAAATTTATATGAGATAAACTATACACTTGGTGGAGTTCAAGTTATGGATGAATATTCAGCCTCATCTCCATGCAGCTAAAAATATTGTCTCTGTTTAACTCACATTAAGTTGTTTGTCAGCTACCAGAAATCAATACTGTTAACATTTGCAGCAGCATTTCCTGGCCTCTAGTGCCTTAGAGGTTAATTCCAGTTTCCCTTTCTTCTTCTTTTACATAAGCGTTGCCCTTCATATTACTAGAATAGATACTTGCAACTTTTTAGCGAACAGTAAATTCTGTGCTTAAAGATACCTGTTGCTGGTTTGTGTGTATGGTTTTAAGGGTGGGCTTTTGCTGATAAGGCTGACTATATAATAGTTTCCCCCATATAAAAACTATAGGTAACTTTGGTTACTACCCCAAATTTCTCATTATCAATACAAAGATCTAGAAAAAGTTGAAAAGGAGAAAAAGTTGGAAGGCCAGGCTCCCCAGCCAGATATGAGAGCTTGGTTGGTCCCCATGATGTGGAAGAGTTTTAAAAACATAATAGCTGTTTCTTTCTGTATTTTCTGCTATTTATATAATATAAAACAAAGTTTTGTGCCCATTCCTAGTCTAACTTGGCTGAACTCAACATTCTAGCAGAAACATCTAGTACATTGTTGTGGCAGATTATGGACCCCCTTCTCTTCTGGGTCCTCTTGGCAGTTTCCCCCTCTAAAACAGACTTACTATTTTCATCTGGTGCAATCATTCATGTTAATTTATATACAGTGTATCAGTGCAAACACCACTCCTGAACCAGGCCATTTTGGCCATGAGGCTTTGGCTGTTCACCCTTCCTTGGCAAGGAGGCAACTAAATCACAGAACTTCCACCCTTCTACCAGGCCACCCCTCTCTCTTGGCTTCTGCCTGGCTGCATTATATACCCCTCTCATCTACTTTCCCTCTAATTTTTGTCTCTAATGAGCTGAGCAGCAGATACAAGTTGTATTAGTGGGATGGGCAGAGACACTCTCCCACTGCCAGAGAGTCAGTCTCAGTAGCAATTGCAGCTGATGGGCTAGTGGCATGATTACATGTTTATAATGTCCATTAAAATGAACTATTCTACTGTTAACTCTTGTTCCTTTACAACATTTACAACTAGAAATTGCATGCACTGACTGTGATCATAAATTCATATATGATATGGGGGATAGAGTGTGGGATATATGGACCTAAGGGCATATGGGGCATTGGAGGGTTGCCCATCAATCACCCAGAGATTTGAATGTTAAACCTATAGCCTAGAAATAAGTAATTAAAACCTATAGTCTCAGGGTCACACCTGGAGAGGCAGCAACCTGGGCACAAGGCATAGGGCATTTGGAGTGCAGGGTGTATGGGGCACAGAGTGTGGGGTGCCAAATGCACGATATGGGGCACAGACTGCAGGTGGTGGGGCATATGGGCCTGAGGGTGCTGGGCTGTCTCTGCATCCCCAATTTCTTGTCATGGAGTTGGGATCCTCAGCTTCAGCTGCTGGGGGTGCTTGAGCATTGGGTCCCTTCTGTGAAATGATCCATCTGTGGGCATTGGCATGTGCAGTTCCCACATGGAAATGGCTACTTTGTGGGTTGCTACGATACCGAGCTGTCCTGCCTAAGATCAGAACTTTACCCCAAACTGGTCCCATGACAAGCTCTCTCCAGACATGTATTAAATCAGAGCCCGGCTGGATAGACTGGATGTGGATCCACATTTTTGTATCCACACAGGGCTCTACCCATTTGTACAGCAAAACAAAGGCAAAATGGTGAGAAAAAGGCTTAAGTATAATTCAGGCAGGAAAATGCCTTGTAAATGCTGAGAGGCAGGTTCTGACTGGTTGCAGGGCCAGAATCTGCCTGGAATTAAACACAGCCCTGGACTGCTTTCCCTGCCTGGCCAGACTGGGAGTGATGACTCAGCCCAGCTGCTATGAGGACGTTGACTCAGCCATCTCCAGCTCCTCAATCTGCAAATGCACAGCAATACCAGGTATAGCCTGGAGTTGTGAATTTTTCTTTTTCTTTTTTTTTTTTTATTTTATTTTACTGTGTGGGAACCCAACAAAGCTGCACAGGGGGTTTGAAAACAACTACAAGGCTATGCAGCTGTCAGCTTAGAGGTAGCACTGCCTCTTACCCTAACCCCCAACCCGCTCTGAGCTAGGGAGAAAGCTGTCCTCCCTTGTCCCATTAGGTGAGGTTCTGTCTTGCTTTAATAGAGCAGTCAGTTGTGGGTTCCTTGCTTGCAAACTGGGGCCCTGCTGGCCCACTTTACCCCAGCCAGTGCAACTGAGTTGGAGATGGCAGAGGCACTGAGGGGTTTAATCACCCTCTACTCTGCCAACATTGTCAAATAACCAGAAATTATAGACATCCTGAAACAGGCTTATAAAAACTCAGTCATTTCTACTTTGGTATGCTTTGATAGATGGCCTTATCCATTTCGTTGCACTGAACTGATAGGAACTTTTTTTTTTTTTTCAGATAGCTAAATATAATGGTTATTAGTTCTCAGAGTCATATACAGTATATAAAAACACATAGAATTAACTCCTAAAGTGACACAATATATGAAATTCTGATCTTCCTTGAGAATCAGAAATCAGAGGTTTAGTGTCAAGAATATTTTCTGGTGTGACAGACTTAAAAAGTACATTTTTAAGTGAACTGAATATTCATGAGAAGAGACATATTGAAGACATGTATTTAGCAACAGAACATGTACACCATTCAGCAAGCTCTACCGGTTGAAGATTCCTTTAGCCCATTCTACCAATGTGCTTCATCTAGGGCCTTGTCTACACTGATGGCAGCAAATTTGCCAGCCCTGTAAGAAGTGTGGCACTAAGTTGGGTGGCATTTCCACTCAACTTAGCACAGGATAAATGAGGTAGTAAGTGGTAGTTACTAAGTCAAAATGAGATACACAAGGTATTTTACATACGTTGTTTATCTCCCTTTCATTGCTGCCGAAAAGTGCCGGAAGTGTAGAATAACCCTACTGAGATGAACACTAAAAGTGAGATGTTCATTCTCAATGCCTATTTAATTACTGGTTTTCCTGTTGAGAGGGTAAATAATTAGGAAAAAGTAACGATCAGCCATGATGTGTTTTTTCTATTGTGAGCATACCTATTACAAGGTGAATTGACATTACTCTATTATTTCACACAGGCCACTGAACAAACACCAAGTAAATTAATGCCTTCTGTACTTCACTGACTCCAGACTGCGTTCAGTTTGGTAACTGAGGAAAAAGACTTTGTGACCTTAATCCTAATCCTTTCTGGCCATGCACTTTCTTCCCTGACTGACTTAAAAACACACCTTTATTTTTATTGCATTACTGGACTGTCCAAACAGGAATGATACAGTTCATGTACTAGCTTCACTTATCCTTCAAATCATGTTTTCTGTAGAGCACTGTCTTCATCTTCTTATTTTATTTCTGATTTAATTTTGAATTGCTTACTTTGGTCCTCAGATTTTAATATGAGGCTATATCATCACTTTTCCTCTTAATTAAAGCTCCCTATTGAAATCAATGGAGAGTTGTGTTTAAAATCCATGTTACAATGCTGTAGATTCATGCAGTTTGTATTCAGTATTCTGATACTGAAATTATTTGTCTTTGTCTTTTTATTTATTTTTGTTGTTTTTGTTGTTTCATATGTGATGATTTTGTTGCCAAATATACCAGAAACCAACAAGATCAGCATGAGGAAGTAAGTACTGGGTATGTTGCTATCAGTCATCAGTCTGAGAAGCAAATGGTTTTCTAAGGAGGTACTACAGATAACTCAGATATTGCTGTTTCTGGTGGCATTGCAGAACAGAATGAGTGCCTATAATTGTGTTACTTAGGAGTGACCCTTGTTTCTAGCAGGTAGAGCACAGGAGCTACTACATCCCATCAGGAGGCACAGCTTACCTACCCTTCCGCTCAGTTCCCATTCTGAGTACTCATGATAAAGAGGGTAAGGGTGAGTTTCAGTCATCTGTCCACCTCCCTTTGAGGCATGTGTTTTGGAAAAGAAGGATGGAGCAGTCCTCTACGATTCTGTGTGTCTCTTGTGCACAGGGCCATAACTAGGGATTCCAGCACCTGGGGCGACCAGCCACAAAGGCTTCCCCTCAGCGCCAATCCAGGGCCCATCTGTACAGCGGTGGGGAGTGGGGTTGTGATGCTTTCCCCCTGTGGCCAGAGCAAGCAGGGGGAATCGCTTCCCTGCCATGGCCAGAGCCAGCAACGGGGGTCCCTACCCTGCCATGATGGGAAGAAGGGACCCCACACTGCTGGCTCTGGCTGCAGCAGGGAAATGATCACCCCTGCAAGACAGGGAAGCGATCCCCCCTGCCAGTCACTTCCCTCCACCGTGGCCAGAACTGGCAGGGCCAGTCGCTTCTCTGCCATAACCAGAGCCAACAGGGGCGATTGCTTCCCTGCCATGGCCTGGGCTGGCAGGATGATCGCTTCCCTCCACCTCAGCCAGAGCCAGCAGGGGCGATCACTTGCCTCCACTGCAGCCAAGGCCGGCAGGGGGGATCATTTCCCTGCCACGGCTGGAGGCTGCAGGGGTGATTGCTTCCCCCTGACACTGTGGGACCCACCGGGGGGATTGCTTCCCTGCCACGGCCAGAGGCGGTAGGTGCAATGGCTTCCCTGTGGTGCCCAATTAAATTGGCTCCGAGGCAAAGCCCCTTTCGCCCCACTGTAGTTATGGCCCTGCTTGTGCAGTCCATGCAATGAAATGGATGAGGTTTCTTGTGTTGCCTGACATATTAATCACTCATGTACAGATAAGGCACAATCATCTGTCACAATGTGGACAAAGCAGGAAGAATAAAGTAAGTTATATGCATAATTTGATATGTAAAATAAATAAATGACAATTTCTTAACACTTCACAATTAGTTACAGAAAAGATCAGCCTACTTTTTGTATCAGTTTTAGAAGGGCTGTTTATATTTGAATTAAACACCCCCACAGGAATTCCAGTATTTTTAATATTCCATTTTTGGCAAGCTCTTTAATTATTATACTCACTGATTTTGCAAGGAGAAGAGCAGTTGCTGTTCATTTTAATCATAGACTTGCTATAAGAATTACACATGCTATCAAGACATAAATGATATTATAGAAATATCACTATTTTATAAGACATAAAGTAAATGGCAGATATTAAATGATGAGTATGGTAGGCCATGACATAAGATAGTAATTTCCTTCCATTGGCTTGCACTTGTTGCTACTGAAATATATTAAACATTTTTCCATTCAGTTCCATAACTATGCCATAATGCCTAGGCTGAAGAAGCTACTTATTACCACTTGCTGGAAAAATTTTATGAGACTAAAACTTTTTGAGAGGTGAATTGAGCAGAAAAATTATGCAATTTAAATGTCAATCACAGTTAGAAAGAAACATTGAAGATACTAATTAACATTAAGGTGCACTTGAATATGCACTTGAAGTGCTTCTATATACCATCCATGTTTAAAGGAGTAGAAATTTGTATGTGAAAACTGTTGCTATACAAATTGCATAAGTGACAAACGATGAAATATTATACCCAAATCCATGGACTTCAGGGTATTAATATCTACTGAAGATTGCTTGTCAATCTAAAAGACAATAATTTACCTTTCTAACATGAGCTTTAAAATGTGCTTAAAGGGTTTGGACATCTAGTTACAATTAAAATTAATTGTGTCCAAGCTCCTTAGGTGGCTTTGAAAAGCTCTACTTATGATTCATTCATTTTCTCTGAGCTTTGAAATGTTTGTTTATACTAAAATGTCCTTCAGCTCCTTTTTATTTAGTTTAAACCAAGCCTCTTGGCTGTTAAGCATGCCCCTGATTTCAACAAGCAAAAACAACTAGTTTAAAAAAAAAAAAACAAAAAACCCTGAAGTCAAAGAGAAAAAATAAATTAAAAAAGTGCTCTTATATCTCTTGGTGTGACTTCCCATAGATATCAGGTCACTTGGCTCAAATAATAAGAAATTAGAGACAAATCAATTTATTTAAAAATAATATCAAACCTAATATTTGAATGAAGTAGAGTTTTAATTAACAGATGCAGATTGTCAATAGATAAACTTGTATTTAAGGATATAAAAATACATGCACATTACAAACAGATGATTGACTCCCTAATATATATAACAAAGGAAGGTCTTCCTCCAAACTAAATAGTTTGGAAAAAACCCACAAAATGCCAAGATGTTGTGGACATGGACAATCTGTCTCCTGGTTAATGAAAACAAGAGGAAAGGTTTTATGAAGTAATTAAAAACAGTCTATAAAGGTTAGGCGGATACTTTAAAATATTTTATATCCTGCATTTATAACCTTATATAAATTATCCATGTAGAATTTTATTTTAACCCAAACTGTCATATATATAAACATTTATAAAGGAACCCTGCCTAAGGGATTTCCCCAATGCTTTGAAATTATTGGACCTACACTGTAAAAATAAGGACTAGATTCACCATTCTGACAACACAAAAGGAGCTGTAAAATAGGTTAAACTTACAAATACCTTTCACTGCTGGAGAGGCATAAAACATCCAGATCTCAGCAAGGAGTCTGGCTTTAGGTCTAGCTAGAGCAGCGGTTCCCAACCTTGTTGACTCTTGGGTCACAGAGATCATTTTTACAACCCTGAAGAGCTGCCAGTCTTTGCCAGCAGGCACACTCTCCATTTCAGCCAGACAAAAGGCGGCCATTGAGGAGGCTGCCTACTTGTTGATCTTCCATCTCCATTGCTAAAGCAGGAAAACACCACACACATTCTGTAGGCTGTGCACTTCATCTTGGTCCCTAGGCAGTAATGCCTTTCTGTAACCAGGAGGATGGACGATCAGTATTCCTCTCCTGATGACAGTAGAGCTCCCAGTATCTGTGGACTTAGGCGGAGTGCTTTGCCATACTCACTGCTACAGGGAGGGGAAGGGGCATGCTGATCTCCCGTCCCTTTTGCTGCAGCAAAGAGCCTGCACTGGTCTTTTAACCCCATGGAAAGGCACTCTATCTGGGTCCATAGGCTGTGGCTCCCTTCTGCAGCCAGCAGGAAGGGAACCACAGGCTAATTTGTAAGGCCCCACAGCCCACTTTTGGCCTCTGGGCCAGACGTTCGGAATGACTGAGCTAGCTTGTCTCACACTTGCAACTTGTGAATGGCTGGTGGTTTACACTTACTGTATGGAAGAGAACAGAACACTAGATCATGTGTGGTTTGTTTGAGCAGTGCTTATACTTGCATGTAAGTTCCAGAGGGGTGGCTATGTTAGTCTGTATATAACTGTAACCCTTCTGCCAGAGTGAGCTAGCAGAAGAAGGGCTGGGTTCTATGTCTTGGGGTTTCCAAGTAATGTACAACACCAACTGACTCGAGCCCGCACCCAGTCCTCTGGGAAATCATGTTGCGTTCCCTGGGCCCACCTAAGGGGTAAGGCTTCCCCCCTCGCAAGCACGAGTCTGAGTGTGGTATACAGAACATTTAATAGTAGTAAAACAGTACATAAAACCCAATAGCAGAAACCAGCACCAATCTGAAGAATCAGTGCGGAACAAGGTTCCCAGCATAATTCTACACAGCACAGCAGAACATATAAACCTAGTGGCAAAACCAGCACTGATCTGCAGAATTAGTGCAAAACAGGGTTCCCAACAAACCCCAGAGTATGTAGGGACTGTCTTTCATGCCAGCTGCTTGCTGGCGCTACCTGCTGGTCACTCACTCTGTCTACTCCCACTAGCCACTGACTCCACCCACTGGTCACTCACGCTCCCCTCTCACCATCCACTGGCTCCGCCTGCTATCCATTGGCTCCTCCCACTGGTCATTCACACCACCGCCTGCTAGCTCCACTGCTGTCTGCCAGCTCCGCCCCCTGGTAACTCACCATTCAGCCCATCGCTGGTTACTCTGACCATCCACTGGCTCTGCCTACTGGTCACTCCATCTGCTGCTACTCTTCAGTGATTTCAGGTTAGGGAGTGTTTCCTCTCTCAGTGATTTCAGCTCTTAAACCTTACGTATCTGACAACAGCTCCTCCTATTAAAATAACAAAAGACAGGCTTCACAGAAAGCCTGGCCAGATCTATCATTTGACAGTGGAGCCAGGGGTGAGGCATCACCTCAGGCACTCATTCCAGACTGAGCTTATGCAAAAACCCCACCCCTGTTTTCACTTTTCCAGGCTGAAACAGGCAGTGGTCCCTCTTACAAGTGGTGGTGTTTTGTTTGTTCAAAATGTGTTCGGGTTAGTTAAAGGGTAAAAGCTACCCTGAGGGGGAAAAAAAACAAACAATCATGAGAGTAGCATATCACAAAAGACTATTTCATGTTTTCCTAGAATTACAGATATCGATAGATTTGTGATCAAATAAACCCGAATATCATTACCCATATTGCTCTGCACCCATAGTGCGACTATACTAATATATGTTCTTTGTGCTCATGCAAATACAAAACCCATGCAGATTAATTGTTCCCCCCTGAGGACCTGTTAGGCACAGCTTCTAAGCCTGCATATAACAAAGACAACAAAAGTCCTGTGGCACATTAAAGACTAACAGATTTCTTCAGGTATAAGCTTTTGTGGCCTACAACCCACTTTGTCAGATGCATGAAGTAGAAACTACAGTTAGGAGGTATATTATGCACTTGTAAGGGTGAGAAGCTTTACAATGGGGAGAGCAAGTGCTAACAAAGTGTAAGTCTACATGATCTTCTGGATGCAATTCAGCAGTCAATATAAACCCGCTGAATTGTTCCAGAAATTACTATAGTAACTCCAGCCCTGGAACTGGAGTTGCTATAAGCCGACCACAAAGCATTTTGCGGTTGGCTTACCCCAATGTGTAGGAGCCGATTAGTGAATAGTCAGGAAATACACAAGGTATTTTATGTACTTTGCATATCTCCCATCAATTGCTGCTGAAGAATGTGGCAAGTATAGACTAGGGCAAAGTCAATTCAGTTTGGACTTCATCGACACTTTCATAAAAGTTGATTAGAACATGAGAATGTGTGGAGAGAGACGATTACTTTTTGTAATGAGCTAATCATTCCAAGTCCCTATTCAGATCCAGTCTGGTTGTGTCAAATTTGCATATGAATTCCAGCTCTGCAGTTTCACACTGAAGTCTGTTTTTGAAGTTCAGAAAGTTGCCAGACTTAAGCAAAAGAACTTCAAAACCAGGGCTGCAGCCAATGAAAGCTTATGCCAGAAGAAATGTGTTGGTCCTTAAGGTGCTACTGGACTTCCATTGTGTTCGTTATACTTGCAGAACAGACTGCTTTTGACAATCTCCACAACAGTGGTCAATAGAATAGTGATCTCAGTACGTAGTAGACATTATTCTTTTTGGAAGAGAGCCTATTATAAAATAAGCAACTGGAGCATAGACTTTGAACAAATGGGGGCTCCTGTTTTTCAGTTATGTGAGGGAAACATGTCAAACCAAGAATTGGGATAATGACATACTTAAGGGGAAAACTTGTGTATGATACCCTACAGTTAATTGAAAATGAGTTAAAAGTGATTTGACTCTTTTCTTCATCACATAGTGCGTGACTGTGTTGATGATGATCTCTTTCTCCCTCACAGGCAGAAAGAGGGCTCGGTTGTCTTGTGACAGCATTCTCTTATTTATCCAGACCTAACAGAGTTGGGGAGGAACATGGTAACTATCCTATATCATCAGAGCACTGGTTCCTTTAGTTCCACATTCTATCTCTAATGTAAACCAGAAGTAGATGTTTCAGAGGAAGTGAACAGTTAGGAGGTAATTTGCCTGTATAGGAACTTCTTATCAGTGCTCATTAGTTGATGCCTTATGTTCTGCAGTTTTTCTAGGTAGGAGGCTAGTAATTTTCATGGCCCTACAAATCTTATAATTATTATGCATCATCTTTCTCCCTCTCCCCCATATCATTTCTTTGTCTTTGACTCTATTCCTTGATAAATACTTTTCAAATGTGTAGTTATAAACAGAGTAGGAAAACAGGAAGAAAATCACAGCGGAAATTACAGATGAAAGGGCAAGGGACCCACCACACAACAGAATTGTACCTCTTAGAGCCATAGAAATGGGCACACTAGAACAGACCACTGCTCCACCTGGTCGGGTACTCTCTCATTTAATCAATGCTAGAGGCCACAAACAAAATCTTATCCCCCTCCCCTGACCTACTGCCCACAACCATGCATACAAGGTAATAATTCAATACTATACCATGATGAATTTTTCTTTCTGACCCAATCAGAAATTCATCTTTATTTTAAGGTGGAGGCTTGTTGATCCTTGTGCTCTTATTGTGCCAAATTAAACATTACAAACTCATTCTTACAAACATCTGTTATGAACATTTGCTAAGCTTTTCCTTACACAAATTCGTATGACTATGTGATGGGTGAGTGATTAAGGCACTTGAGAACAGTCCTGAAAGTTGTGGTTTGAGTTGTATACTGAAACACACCTACAGTTTACCCAGCTGCAGGATGGGTGCCTAATTCCTCAGGTTATGGTAGTCCAAGGTAGTTGCACATGATGTTGGGCACTTTGCTCCCTTGCATATGCTGGCTATGAAAGTGCTGTACCTTAACTGCATCAGCCTGATGAGTCATTGGTCTGGGAGAGACTCTGATTTCTTGAGGTTAATTTTATGTTCATTGAAAAAAAAAATCCTTTAATTCAACTTAAATATGTTGCTTTTTTTTTATGGTTACATATTCATTTGTTAGAGCTCCTCCACCTATGTCATTGATCCTCTGAAGTTCATGTGAACTCTTCTGGGGATTCTAATTGCTAGAACTACAGTTTAGCTGCTCTGTGTGTCTCCTCAGAATGTTATCTATTAAGTAACCAAACTAGTTAAGGAAATCCATAACAATACACTATGAAACATCAGTATTTTTCTTTTAAAAATTCTTGGCATAGTCCTGAGCCATTTTTGCACTTATTATCACCATATGTCCTCATCTTCCATGCACATTTCATATATTTTGTCCTAAAGCTACACAGTTTCTAATGTTAACTATTAGAAGTATTTCTGTGTCTTGCATGAAAGCTAAGTTGTATTGGTCTTAAGAATAGCCCCCATCTAGAAATTCATGATTCATTGATTGCATTCTTTCGATGTGTTGTTAAAAGTATAACTAAGCACTGGTTTTCATGCATGATTTACTAAGTGGTTCTTGTTATTGGATCTGGATCACCATCTTTAACATGGGAAGGCTTGGAAAATGAGAGATTTCCTTTCTCTTTCACTGACTTCACTACCTCTAATTTAAATTTAAAAACAAGTAAACCCTTTTGCAGAAAGAGCTTAATGAAATAAAATCCCATAAAGAATTCTTTTTATATGCATTCTCTTTTTATAAAGATTAAACTCTGAGTCTCCTTTATAAATAGTTAATATATTGGTACTAAACCATATCCTGTCTTGTCTCAGTTGATGAAATCAAGCTATTAAAACCACAAAAACTTGGCATGGCGTTTTCATACATTTTTCTTATTTCTGTTTTACAAAGGTTATATAGACCACGGTTCCAAATTTTGGCATGGTTTGCTGGCACAGTTACTTCACTTCTTAATTAAAGATACGCCTTAATGTTCAGCTTTGTCTGAATTTTGCCAAATAACATTGAGAGTCATTTAAGAATGCTAGAGAAAGCACTACTACTTTGTGCTTTAATTCAGTTTGTAAGCATAACAGCTTACTACATAAAGAAAATAGAATATAATGTCAGCCTCTATTCCTTTTTCACTAGCCATTTTTTAAGACTCTCTCTTTTCATTCTTATTGATGTTGTTCCTTCAGAGACAGTACAAGGATAGTTCATGGTGCTTGTTGTTATTGTGGTCATGTCTTTTGGAGATGACGTAAGGCCTCACTGCTGCAAGGTGCTCAGCACCACTGCCCAATTCTTCAAAATGCTTAAGCATGTAATTTACTTAACACATGACTCCACTGACTGTAGTGAGACTATTTATATGCTTCTGTGACAGATATGGGTATCTTGTAGTATCTTTAATAAACCTTATTTAACTAAATTAAAAATTGTGAAATTTTGTTTAATCTTTGACATTCATTGTATTCAAAATGAAAGTTTATGTGTATTGTACAATTGATTGGAATTTCTTTAGCAGGAAGGCAGCATTAATGCAATCCCTGGGAGATATTAGGAATGTCAAAGAACTTTTAGGACAATGTGTGTGAAGTAGATTTCCTAGGGAATACTCAACGGTGAGGGGAATGCAGATGGCCCACTTCAAATCCACCCTCTTGAAAGAAACAGATTGACCTGGAGTTTTCAGGAGTAGAAAGACAAGAGAGAGAGACCTCCAAACTGCATGAATGAAGAAGTGAAGTGTTCATGAGTATGCTAGTCCTGAAGTAAGACCGTTTCAAGCCTGTGCCCACACAAGAGACCCTTCTGGGGAGTTTGAAAGATTTATCCACTATAGCAATGTGGGAGACAGTAAGATTGTCCCTGCTTATCAGGAAGCATGTTGGTTCTTGTCTTGTTTTTGATACATTTTCTGCTTAGTGCTTTCCACTTAACAATAAAGTAGACTTGCACAGCATGTGCTGTGTAGTAACTTAAAACTGTAGGGATTAATATTCGATCTCTGAGAAGAGAAGTGAATCAGTTCTGCTTAAACAGACAGTCATTTGGTGGAAAAATAGTGAAGTTAGGCAACAGTTCAGCCTGGAAATAACCTGCTTAGGAGTCAGAGTGAGGTGGCTCATCACCCACCCAAGAAGATTAGTGAGTAGGGGGCCAGAAGCCTGCAAATGGGTCCCTTGCTAAACATCTAAAGAGGAATGCCATTGCCCTGATCTATGACAGCTTCCTACATCTGAGACTTTACAGATTTGATTCTCAGTTTACTATATATATCCTTATTGCAACACTTGGCATAAATTAGAATATTTTATATGCAAAAAGTTATTCGTAATTGGTTAGTGTTTGATGCCTCCCTCCACTCTGTAATACTCTTCTAACTATGTTTGCAACAAGAGTATTCCAGATCTAAAGTGAAAAATGTCAGACTCACTAATTGTGGAAACAGCTGCTAAATGCCTTTATAGCACCCTTTACAACTTTATCCAAAAACAAAAACAGATGTTCAGTTGGAATGAGAATCATTTTCATCCAAGTTCATTTTCCCTTCATAGAAAATAAATTGTTCTTTTATGAGTGTCTTCCTCACCTTTTGCATTTTTAGGTGTGTCTAGCAGTGTAAGGGCTTATCTACATTTAGAAAACAACACAGTTGCTGTTGTAGCATTTCAGTGTAGACATTACCTACACCAAAGGCAGGGATTCTCTCATTAGCAGAGGTAATCCACCTCCTCCAAAGATGATAGTTAGGTTGATGGAAGAATTCTTATGTCAGCTTAGCACTGTCTACATGAGAACTTAGTTTGATTTAACTATGGCACTAAGGGATGTGGATTTTTCACACCCTTAACTGACGTAGTTAAATCAAACTAATTTTCTAGTGTAGACCAGGTCTTTAATTGTGAATGCCTCAGGACTATGGCTGAAGTCCTCCAACTGGCTCTTTTTGGTGGGTGTTGTGGCTATGCAGAGTCCAAGTGACTGCACCTGCATGAGGTTCAGGGCAGGATAGAAGACTGTCTTTTATTTGTTTCTTTAACTCTGCTAGTATATTTAAGATCGTCGTAGTAGTAGTGGTGATGATGATGATGATGAATATCTAATCAACAAAATTGTGAGAAACATAGTAACCTCTTTTGTTAAAAAGTTGAAAAATACAAGCTAGCAGTATCAGAAATCCTACTTTTTAAAGAAATAGCATACAATAGACTTAAGCATAGTACAAGCAAATGTGTAAAAAAAAAAAGATCTGCTACAGTGTGTGAATGTACTCATTGCTGATCTGTGCCTATACCCATCTCAGCTCTCACCTGAAGGGCGGGATGGTAAAATTGTTACATTGTGTGGTAGCTTTTATGTGAATGGATAAATGTTCTCTTTTTATATAAAGTGTTATTTGGCTCTGATACCTGCATAGAATTTTGCACAAAATGAAATAAAATGAGATTACCAGAACCTTTTTAAGGATGAAACCTTACATGATTTACCAGAGCTGGATAACATCTTTTAAGTACCTGTGAGCCCTAGTGGCTCTCACTATGTTTTTTAATTTAGAAACCAGCAAGTGCAGTGCTGTCTAGGTATCTAGGATATGGAAGTCTTTTCCAAAAATTCAGCTAATTTTTCTTTTGGGCAAGGCTTTCTAATTTCTTTTTTTAAACTTGTATGCATTTTGTGCTTTGTTAGTCCTACTTACAGCCCAGTTCTGAGGGTGATTATCTTTTTAAATAATTTTGATGACTGTATCCTCACTCTGTTCTACATTCTAGAAACCAGACTGGTGTGTATTTTGGTGTCTTGCCTAATTGCCTGGGTTGCCGTAGCAACTGAACTCACTTATTGGCACAGCAATAGAGTTGGACTATTTGGCTGAGCTGTCCCCTATTCTGCCTGACTGGTTTCAGCATTGGTTGAATAAAGACCTCACCTTGTATGCACCTTTCTCTGAATCTGTCCTAGTTTTTATCTGAATACAAGTAGTTTCTAAGGATTCAACATAAGAAGAGTGGCGATGAGGATGGCATCAACTTGTGTTGCACTGGCAATAAAAAAAAGCCTATTTGCTGTCTGTAGAGGGCTGAACTGTTTACACTAACAGTTTAAACTGAAAATAAAACTGCTTCTGCTTTTGTTCTGATTGAAGTGAAGCACACAAACAGGGAAATGGGGGGAGCAGTGCTAAAGAGGGAAAATAACCATCAATTGTGTGTGAACAACCCAAACACACACACATTTAAAAAAAAAGTCACTAAAAGACAAGAGAGGGGAAGGAACAAAGAGGATAAAAAAGGAGAGACAGCAATGGCTACATTTATGGAGCCCCTTTGACCAGCTGTGCACAGGATGACTAATGAAGAAATAGGTCTAGCAGCTGTAATAAAGAAACATGCCACTGTTCTCAGAGAGGACCAGTAATGAAGAAAGATGACTCCGTTCAGATTTGCATGGATTTTAAGATCACTGTTAATCCAGTGTTGTATGCAGAACAATGCTTTCTCCCCTGGATTGATGACCTCTTTGTTGGTTTTGCTGATGGACAACGGTGCAGCAAGATTGATCTGAGTCAAGCATATTTACAGATGCACATTGATGAGAAGGCCCAAGAGCTCTTGACTATCATGATGCATAAAGGACTGACTATATTGATACTGTTGATGTTGGCTCCAGCTTTGTTTCAGGGGGCTATATGCCAGATCTTAAGTGGCTTGCCAGGAGTCCAATGCCATCTTGACAACATCATGGTCACTAGCAGGAATGGGGAGGGTCATCTTAAGGACTTTGAAGCTATTCTACAGGACTAGAAGAGTGTGGGCTTTGAGTCCACAAAGACAAAAGTGAATTCTTCCAGTCCACTGTTGAATATTTGGGGCATATTGTGGGTGCCACTGACCTTCAAAAGGCTCCTGTGAAAGTCTAGGCTATTGTGGACACTTCATTGCCTCAAAATCTAAGCCAGGTTCATTTTTTTTTAGGGCTATTGAACCATTATGTAAAGTTTATTCCACAGTTCCACTGCATAAGTTTCCTGGCCAGAAGAACTGTAAGCAGACCAAAGCCTATGATATTGATAAGCTAAATATGCATGATTATATTCAAAGTTTCTAATGCATATTGATTCATTCTTACATCTACAGTTGGCTTATGATGCTTCTCCCTATGGAGTGGAATCAGTTGTGTTACACGTATGCCTCCAGGAGAAGAGAGATCCATTGCTTTTGCTTCATGCACTTTAAGCAAAGCAGAAACTAACTATGCCAAATTGAACGTGAAGCACTCAGAATCATTTCTGGAATTTGGAAATTTCACCAGTACCTGTTTGGATGTAAGTTCATACTTTTCATTGACCAACAACGTCTACCATTAGTTTTTGGCTGTTAGTGATATAGAACATTGGGTTTCTTGTTTTCCACATGCACATGAGATCAAATATTTGAAATCTACTCTGCACTGCAAAGTAGATGGTCTCTCAAGGCTGTCTTTACCAGTTAAAAACCAATATATTAGCCAGAAAGAAATCTACTTTCAAAGGGTAGAGAACACACACATCATTGCTGCTCAAGTAAAGAAGGTAACTCACATTGAAACAGTACTGTCTCAAGTTCTGGTCCTAGTGATGAATGGGACATCCCTGCAGGACTCTCCAGTCTCACCTGACCTTCTTCACTATGTATATCAATCCATCCCTGTTGCTTGTTATGGGGAATATGCATCATTATTCCACCAGTACCGAGATCACAAATATTAGAACAGCTGCCTTCAGGTCACCATGGAATAGTGCATATGAAAGAAATTGCACAAAGCAAGTTTTGCTGACCTGGCCTAGGCAGTACCATTGAAGAGATGGCAAGAGCTTGTATTTCATGTTAGAGTGTTAGGAGCATACCTCACCTGGTGCCCCTATGCCCCTGGGAATGGCTTGAAAACCCATGGCAGCATATTCAAGTCAATTTTGCTGGCCCATTTGAAGGAAGTGTGTTCCTGGTTCCCATGCTAAATGGCCAGAAGTCTTTGTAAAGCCATCCACTACTTCTGAAATTACCATTCAGAAACTGTGAAATCTTTAGTTGTTTTGGTCTGCCAGAACAACTTGTGAGTGACAATTAACTGCAGATCATCTCTCAGGAGTTTGCAAATTTTATGAAAGCAAATGGGATATATCACATCACTTCAGAACTATATCATCCGTTCAACAATGGATTTGCTGAAAGGTTTGTGCAGGCAATGAAACAAACTTTAAAATCTCTAAGGGGACATTTGTCTATTCAAAAGCATCTGAACACCTTCTAACTATCCTACAGAAACACACCTCATTCTTTGACCAAAGCATCTCTGGCCTTTCTAATGGTAGGGCAATAACTGCATGCTGTGTTTGATCTGCTAAAACCCTCTGAAGCATGACAAGTTTTGCAAAATCAACAGCAAAACCAAATCATCAGATGTGCACAAGTAGCCAAAGACTGAATCTTTAGCTTTGGAGATCCTGTCCTTATTAGAGCTATGTTTCTGGATATAAATCAGTTCCTGCTACACTCATTGCACAGTTGGGACCTGTTTCCTATACTGTCCAAACTGCAGATGATGTCACTTAGCAGCAGCATGCAGATCAATTGTGCCAGGCCATACATGTCCCAAAGACACATCTCCAGTTAACTTCGTGACCTTACCATTATAGGTGAGATACCATAGAGTCAATAGTCACCTGTTTCTTACTCTCCTTTTCCAACCTACTCTGCAGCAGATACAGCCTCCTCCCCTGCTCAAACATCCTCACCTGTTTGAGCTACAAGTCTTGAGTCTATTGTTAGACCTGCACCAATAACACCTTTCAGTGTGAGAACACCAGAAAACTGTCATAATTCACCTAGAGAAAGGCCTCCTTAATGACTGGATCTTTAGTTAGGGGAAAACCTATGTTTATGAGGCAGAGTAATCTCCAGGTTTAGCCTGGAAAAGAGGCAGTTTACCCTCATTTATTAGTAATTGGTTTAGTAATTGGTCTGTTAAGTGGGCATTTTCATTAAGGGGGAAAGAATATGTTGCGTATTATGGTGTTTTACCTAATTGCCTGGGTTGCCATAGTAGCTGAGCTCACTTGTTGCCCTAAGAGTAGAGTTAGACTATTAGGTGATAGCTCAGTCGATCCTGGCGGCATTTCAGTGTTAGTTGAATAATTCCTGTGTTCATCTTCACTTTGAGTTTTGCTAATTTTTCTCTGAATACAAGTAGTTTCCAAGGATTCAACCTGAAATAGGCAGTGCTTTAGTATGTAAATTGTTATGTTTTGCACATCTCGTGTGTGTGTGTAATTAATTAATTAAGTAGTGTTACACAGAAACCACTGTACCCAAGTGGTTTCTTCATATAGTTGTGTAAAGACTACAAAGCACTGCACTTTATCTCTCTACTTACTTTCAACTTTGGTGTGGGGGGAGAAATAAATGGACTTTACTTTTTTTTCTCAGAACTGAAACATTTCTGGCTTGGGAGATTTCTTCCATGACTATCTTGGGATGGAGCAGGACTACCTTTTATTAAAATATAATATTACCGACAACTGTCTTTCTAAAAATGAGGAAAGGGGAAGGGAAATTATCCTTTGGAAGCAAGTTCCTATTGTCTCTTACCATAATAGGTGAGAAGAGAGAATATGTAGCCACTTAAAGAACAGATTAGAAATAAACAAAAAAGGCAGTCCTCTTGACTGTTAACTTTTTCTTCAGTTTATATTGTTTTCCTGTAATTGGAAAGGTCATTGATTATAGTTTCCTTTTGATTTTTTAAATATGAAACATACATTTTCTTCTGTTGGTCCTAGACTTGATAAACAAAAAGGGGGAAATAAAACTTAATTGGTTAGTCTGCACATAGCCCTTCATCTTCTAAGAGTTTTGACCACCTCATCCCTCATAAAATAGGATTAATCATAATTATAAGCAAAATATATAGAAATGTAACAATCATTATAATCATTTTCTCTCTATTGATTTAGTGGAGTTCTGTGGAGACCACAGTGTGTGTCTTATTGGGAGTGTTGTGAAAAGTTCAGCCTATCTGCAAAGAAAGTAAGTTGTAGCATTTGGGTGACCAAATGAGATAAGTCTAGTGAAGCACAGTCAGTATTGTGTTAGGTAGGAAATCAACTGTCTTACAGATCCTTCCTGTAATGTGGAATAACTAGGAGAAAGGGCTCAGTTTTTGCATCTTCATTACTATAAAGAATATCATGTGGATGCTTCCAAGAGAGTATAAATAGGAAACTTTCAAACCCCTTCTCTCAAAAGTTCCCCTTCTCAGAAACTCTAGGGGTATGTGTGTACTTAAAAATTAATTCAAATTGATGAAGATCAATCCAAATTAAATAAATGCATGGCCACAATGGCTTTCATTAATTTGACCTAAGGAATGCCTTAGTTCAAACTGATGAAAGCTAATTTTGAAGTTATAAAACCTGGTTTACCTTTGAAGTTACATTTAATTCGAACTCATTAGTTTGAATTAACCCAGTGTAGCCATGTTAGTGCAAACTGTTAGTCTGAATTAGCCATAACTTGATTTTCCCCATGCAATAGCGCCCCCTAGCTAATTCAAACTAGCAAGTCCTGTGCTTGGATATGCTAGTTCAAATTAGGGTTTCAAGTGTGGCCATGTTAATTTGAATTAACTTAATTCAAACTAATCATTATTAGTTCAAATTGATTAGTTTGAATTCAGTTAATTCAAAGTAACCTTCTAAGAGTAGACATACCCTAAAAGAAAACTGCTAGAGGATCCCATGAAGGGCTAGTGTAACCTAAGTTCATGAAAAGGCCTTTATGGTAATTCTCTGCTGCTATAGATTTTCTGCATAGCTTTTGTGTTTTAGAGAATCAACGTATGCGAAGACAAAACTCATTTTTGTTCCATGCTCAGACAGGATTTGAAGCTGAAACTTCAAATATAAAAGGCTACCAATGTAACTTTTCACTTGCTGAAAATTAATACAACTGTCTATTGTTTCAGCATTATGGATAGGATTTTCTTTTTCTTTTTCTTTTTCTGTTCTTTTTTTCATGATTGTGTGTATAATCTTAAGTAAAGTAAACAGAAGAATTAAATTGTGTGTCTTAAAAAAGATTTGATGCACAACCAGGTTAGGAACAGGAGTCAAAGTGAGGCAGAACGCACCCAAACATCATTCTGGGGCCCACAAATTTCATGGAACAACATTCCAGGGCCCCTAAAAATAGAAGAACGCACCAGCACTCAGTGTCCTGGTGCATTCCACCTTAGGAAGTGGACTGCCTGTGGAGTACTGGTCAGAGTTGTTATGTCTGGGTAAGGTGGTGAAGAGGCATGGTAAGGAGAAAATGGCTACATCTCCAAAAAAGTGTAGCTGTCACCTCCCGTCTACATTTAGTTTAGTCATAATAGTAATTTTTTATTCCTAGAAGAAGGGCAAGGTGAAGATAGTTAAGAGTGAGGTGGATTTTGTTCCTTCTGTGCATTGTTAACAGAATTGTTTACTAAGTTCTAATGTTACATCTCTGGAAACCACTGAAATCAATGGAACTGCAAAGGTACAAATGTATCAAGGCAAAGTTTGTCCTGTAGAATCTTTATTACTTATGATGATTCCAAAGTGACTTGGAAATTCCAAGGAAACTCTAGGACTGTTAATTCTACATTAATATGGTGATACCCCCTGCCCCCAATATCCTTCATAACCTGTATTCATTTGCTATAGAAATCCTGCATGTGGAAATACTGCCATGATGTATATTTACACAGTCACTTTTCAAACTGGATTAATTCCTCACTTTAATATAAAGGTGTGGTTACATAGCTCATTCCTTATGTTACAGCTGTTGCAGTCAGATCTTAACTGTGATGTAGAACAATATGTACATACACAGTGTTAGAGAGGGTAGCATAATTCTATAAACAAATAAAAACAAGCTACTTAAAAAACCAACAAACAAACCTATATTTATACTTCAAAAATATGTACAACCTAAATCAATCTTTAAATAGATTTTGGCCCCTATCTATGAATATCAATAGGAGTGCACTTTATTGACTGAAATCAGTTCAAAAGTTTTCTTTTTTGTTCACAGGGAAAATAGAGTTTTCTGTGAAATGTGAACATGTAATTCTGGATTTTTGTTAAGTGAAATGCTGTGATTTAAAAAAATTCCTCTGTTTTGGAAACATAACTATTTGTTTTAAAAAATTTGAAAAAATCATTTGACTGTCTTTAAATTTGAGACCTGGTCTACATTGTTTTGCTGGGTCAACAGGAAGTATCCAAGCTATGTATTGTAGGACACGTCTCTCCCGTCAGTTTATTTACCCTTCCTTATGGCGATGTATTCACTGGTCTGCACTTATGAGAAATGCTCTCCATCTGATGCAGCATTACTCTTTTTGAGGGTGGAGGTGGAGTTACTGTGTCAAATGGAGAACACTTCTGGGATCAATTTCGTTGGTCTCTACTGACCGCCCAATGGGTCCCAATGTGTCAATCCGTGGAGACCGATGCAGAGGTTTCAGTGTAGACAAGTCCTTAAACTGACAATTAAAATAACATGAGAGCATCTGTCATGGTTGAAAAGAGTATGCCAGTACTTGAAAGAGAAGTTCAGTTCTGGCTCCAGTTTTCTTGAATATCTTCTTGTTTTAGGAATGCTCATTTTGGCCTTGGGTCTTCATCTTCATTTTCCTCTCACTGATCATACTACTTGGCCAACTGCAGTATTCAGGATGATTGTTTCTGCCAACATTTTGTGTGCTTAAGTGCTTTGTGACACTTAATTAGAGTGTTAAATTGTATTTATTGTTGCATCTGATTAGTATCAATTTTTGTGTGTTTTATTTATTGTGATTTCATGTATAAAGATAAAGGAGGGAGTCCATGGGAAGGATATAGGTTTGTACGAGATAGCTGACTGAAAAATCTTAGCCTATTTTTTATTATGTATAAAGTTTATTCCAGTTCCTGCCAACATCCACAGCAAATCTCCCATTGTGTCTTCTGGATAAGCACTGGGTCCATAAATATTAAAACAAAGGTCATGAATAATTGTAGTGCACTTATAAGTATTTTCAAAATGGAAAGATATGTTTTCAAATAGCTAATCTCTTTTAAACCTCTTCCTAAAATTAAAAGGTTATATTGTAATACCAGTAGGACACTCAAGGGCATGGTTTAGTGCAGTGGTTCCCAACTTGTGGTCTGGGGACCCTCAGGGGTCCGCGGACTTGTTGCAGGAGGTCCACAGAGCCTCTCCCTACTGGGGCCAGAATCCAGCTACAGCCCCAATGCTCCCCGCCAGGGCTGCCTCTCCCCTCCCATTGCCAGATCCTGGCAGGAGGATGGGGCCGTGGTGGCTCCCTGGGAGGTGCAAGGGCCGGGGGCCCTAGCTGCCACGGCTTGGCTCCCCAGCAGCACAGGCATGGAATAAAGATTTTCCAAAGTGAAACTACCTTTTTTTTTTTTTTTTTTTTTTTTACTTTGACAGTAAGAGAATACAAAAGCTGATCTTGCCTTATGTTACAAATTTTACTTACTGTAAATTTTTTTATTGGTGAAACCTGTGATATTGTGATTGGGTTGTCCCCCACCTTAGCTCTGAAAGGGAAACAGAAGCTGAGAAAGGGTTGATTACTGTAATAGGCCATGCATATAGCTCAGCCTGGAGAAATTCTGATTAGATGATGATGCTCGGCTGATCAGTTGTGGACTGGGCTAGTATAAAGCCAGGAAGCGGGAAACAGAAATGGCTGCAGTGATAAAGTTTGCAATCATCTTCTGTGCATTATAGAGGAAAGGAGGAAACCCAGGGAAAGAGTAAGAATCTGGGGATGTGACCTGAGGTAGGGGCATCCCTGGAAGAGATAAGGGTGGAGAAGAAAGCCCATGGAATGTGGAGTAGTAACCAATACAGGGAGGGAGTGACAAGGTTGTGGACTAAACAGACCTTGGCTTCTTGTTGTAAGGTTCTTGGGCTGGAACCTGGTGTAAGGCACAGGTGTGGGTTCACCTAATGGAGACTGATGGAGTGGCATTGACTGGACAGTGTGTCCAGTGTGACTGTATATTTTAGAAGGGGAAACTATACAATGATTTGTCTGGAGCAGTGCTTCTCAACCTTTTGTAGATCATGACACACTTGGTGGTATATCATGACCCTACAGGGCATACCACCTCACCCTCCACCCCCTAGGCCAAATCAAGTCATCTCCTGGCTCTCTGTGACATACTTACTGCTATATGGTGACACGGTAATGTGTGCCAATGAAGTGGTTGAGAGCCACTGGTCTGGAGAGTTGAATCATAAAAGGGAAGCTGCAGCTCCTGGAGTGAAAGTGGAGCTGCACAGTAAGAAAGAGGACAGTGGGTTGAGAGTTCACAAGGGAAGGTGCCAGGCCTAAAAGAGACTTCACCCACAGAGAAGGAGATAGACCAATCAAAACTAATTCTTTAACAGGGAGTAGGACAGTTATTTTAAATCACTTTGCTCTCTCCCATCTCTTCATTATTTATCCACATTCACTGTGACAACTGGAGAACTTTCAACAGGGGAAGGGGATTGTGCAGACTTCGGAGGCTCCCTACTCCACTTTCTACCTGTCCCCCCTCCCCCCCTTTGATTAGAAACTTTCTCAGGCAGCCATATCTATGTATATCAAAAGAAAAGGTGATCTCTGAGTGACAATTTTCTTTTATAGGATTTCCAACATCTATTCTAAAACTGACAATAGAGAATAAATGGACTTGCTTGCTCTGATACTTCCCTCCTCCAGCTTTACTAATCTCACCAAACACATACACACTTCTCAAGTTTCTGATTCTAATTCTGTGTTCTAATTCTGTATTTAAAAACCACAGTTCAAGCAAGAATGCAATTTCTGTCATCCCACCTGCTGTTCGTTAGATGTAGTGAAATACCCTAGCAGCTGAGTGATGGCTGGCATTAAGAGTACTCCTGGAAACAGACCTCAATACTAAGCTTCACTGACAAAATGATTGTTTCTATTTACTCTTTTCCTTCTTCACCTCCAGGCATCAGAATCAAATATAACTAAATGCTGATAGTCACATCAAGTCAAAACATTTTGTTTGCCACCTTTATTTCTCTTTCTCAAACTTTTGTGTATTCTCCTGCTTTTGGGGGAGTACATCTGCCCTCCATGCTTCCTTTAACAGCATGTAGAATACATACCTGTAAGTGTAAGTTGCAATTTAGCCATTCAGGCATGGCTTAGGCAAATAGAATAGAGACACAGCTGAAGGGTGTGGGTTTTTATGTGAGTATATTATCTTTCATGCTCTCTACCCACCCAAGCTATACCTCTCTGTCTACATTGCTTCTTCTATCAGTGTAGTGTCCTGCTGCCTTCCATCTGCTGGAGCATTTCTGCTTGACAGAAAAAGACTTGTGCAGCAGGGAAAGGTCCTGGCATGAGCCAGGCAGCACAGAAAGGTTTGGGCAGTTCCCCGCTGTGGAGTCTTGCAAGCAGCAAGGGAGGTAAAGGGAAGGCTGCCAGCGTCCTGATACTGGGGAACTGGATACTGCCAGCTTCCTGATACTTTCCTTTACAAGAGAAGGCCCTGGCAGGTGGCAGGCATCTGGGAAAGATGTTTTTCTTTCATTGATTTTCAGTGGGAGTTGTGTATGTAACTGTCTGTAGTCCCTTTGGAAATAGCAGCCTGTATATTTAATGAAAACATCCACAGGAACTGTGTGGCCAACTTTCAGAATTCTTTCACAAGCTGACGAGATTTTGTCTGCACTGGAGTCTAATCTTTCAAGGATGCTAGATGCTTCAGCATTCTAACAAAGTTGCCCACCTCCTGCTCAGAATAACCAGAGTTGCTGCTGGCAGAGCCCCCTGCCCCCCTCCTTCAGCAACTCAAAGTCATTCTCACAAAACGGAGGGGAGGAGCAAGCTAAGGAGCCCAAAAGTTCAGTGTGGCTCTTTCTAAAGAAGCCCATCTTATTCTTAAAATAGAGAAAACATACTAAAACCAATAATAGAAGCTACAGTCATACTAATTAGCTTACCAGAGATTGCTCCAGCTTTCACCTGGATTCTGGCAAGTTTAGTCATTTAGTAATACACCCAGGCCTAGGGACATCCTTGTGTTAACCAGTGCATCAGTGCTTCAGCTGAGAACAAGGCAGTTTATGACCCTTTATTGTATAGTTCAGGGGTCTTTGACCTGGAGTCTCTAGAAGCATGCAGTTAGTAGTATACATAGGGTCTCTCTCCCAAAGGCACATCTTCAAAAGATTGGTTTTGAAGGGGGGTAATTTGTGTTTCTCTCACCTGAAGTTATTTCCTAAGGCAATTCACTTCACACAAACTATTCCAAAGAACCATTTAACTTCCTCATGCCTTCCAGAAATTAATAGAATTTTGGCTTGCTGCTAAAGAAGGGCTATACAGTCAAACAATAGTACATAAATATTTGCATTTGTAATACAGTGAACTTCACAGGTGCTAATCCTAATTCAATAAAGTTTAATTCCATAAATTATGTTCCAGATATTACAGGATGCTTCTCAATCACTCATAGATGTATTAACACCACCACCACCACCAGCAACAACAAAAACACCTTTCTTTCCCAGAATGTTGCACTTAGGATTTGATTTTTGCAATGGGAACAGGCACACCTATGTGCCTGTCCAGAGTCCTATTGGCTTCTTTTGCACCCATGCATAAAGGGTACCAGAACCCACTCATGAATTTTACAGTTTTTGGTTACAGCATGGACTACAAGGCAATGAACTGAAAAATTACACATTGCTCTTTTTTCTAAAACAAATTCTCATATTAGCCACATAGTGGAGCTACAACTAAATGAGTCAGGAGCTTTTAGAAATAGCTGATGCAGTTAACTGAAAAAGTAGTATTTGTTTCAGTAAATTAGCAAGTATTTGAAGGCATGAATACATTATATTTTGATTTTTGAAAGATCCATTTTTACTGAAATATCTGATGATAATACCAGAAGTTTTATGTTTACAAAAATAGCACTTTTCATAGTCCTGTATCCTGACTTAAACAGTAACAAGTACTGGATGCTTCAGAAGAAAATAATATCTGGCATAGAGCAATATTACAGCCAGAGGCAGTCTTAGGCAATTGGGGGCCCTAGGAGAAGGTCCATTGTGCGCCCCTAGAGGGCCCACTATATGCCCCCATTGCCACCCTCCATGTGGCTACAGTCCTCTCTGCAGCCCTAACTGCACCACACCACCCCCAGGACTCCCTGTGTGTTTTGCTGAACTAGACTAACATGACTATCCCCCTGGAACTCAGAAATTATTCTTGGGTATGATATTTTTAAAGATCTTTCCATCATGAAGCTTGAAAGTTAATCATTTTTCACTTGACGTAAATGAGCTAATGCTGAACTACGAAGTTAAAATGAACATTTAATTCTTTAAAAAAAAAAGGTATGTGCATTAATTAATAGAAAGTAGTAAAATTAATATAGCTCAAAACTAACTAAACTAGCATATTTAAAATTTTGGCAGTCAAATCTTAGTTTTTTATATAGGTTTGGGTTTATATGCACTAGACATTTAATACAAATAATTATAATAAATAAAAATAAATGAAAAGAAAGTTTCTAGTGTATAGCTATAAATGAAAAAACACCAAATTTCAATGAAATTCTCTGAAGTACTAAACTCTGGCCCCCTCCAAAATATGAAATAGTCAATACAAAAGAAGCTAAAAAATTACTTAGCAAAAGAAAGACACACAGCACAGACATCACACATTGCTGTAATGATTGCTTGAGGGGAGCACTGTATCTATATGTAGCAGCCTATGTGGGCCTACCTGGCAACTTGAGCTAACCAAAGCCAAAAGAAAAATTGTCACAAAGGCAAAGGAAAAGCCAAAAAAAAAAAAAAAAAGGAAAAGGTAATATTTCACAAAATTAATAAATGGCAGAATAAATGGCCACACTGAGGAGCTAAACCATTGGAAAAGTTCCTTCTATTGTTCTGTCTTTTGTTTCCTCCTGCTTTTTTAGCATGTTCAATGTAAAGGTAATGGGCAGATAATGGTGGAATCTGCAATTCAGACGAAGCACAGATCCTAATGATGGTTTGCCTTGATGACGGAAAAGTGCTTAGGCTTTCAGCCCTACTAGCTCTGCTAGATGGGAACAATTTCTGTATTTTTCTGTATTTTCATTTCTGTCCATCAAATTGAGGACAGAGCCCCTTATTGCTTGGGGCCCTAGGTGTCCGCCCATTTCGCCTGCCCCAAAAGCCACCACTAATTATAGCTCTCCCAAGCTGTAATCACTTTGGCTATGTCTACACTAGGAAAAGTTAGTTTGAATTTGTTAATTTAAACTAACTCAAACTTATTAGTTTAAATTAGCAGAGTGGACTAATTCAACATAATGTTAAGCCGAATTAGTCCACTTATGTTCTGAAACCCAAGAAATAAAACCCCTTGTCACTTTTATCTTGCATGGTGGAACAACAGTTACAGTTCTTATTTGTATGCATTTGTTGTTTTTTTTGTAAGAGAGAATTAAGTTGTTTGCCTTAGTTATGTCTAGGGACAGATTTCCAGAATTATTGGCATTTGAGTAATTTTTACCATATTTGAATTTAAATGCTTTACCAGTTTCTGTACTTTGTACTGTAGCACTTTGAATTCCTGCACCAGCTTTCGTTAAAACAGCCAGTTCAGTCCAAGAAGCACTGACTTAATGGGCAGTTAGTTCCGTGAAGTGGTAGCAGCTTCGAGAAAATCAGACTTTTTAAGAAATGCCAGGTGTTGTTCTCCTCTACACCCACCCCTCCAACAAAGGTTCTTCTTCGAGCAGCGCTCCTGACTGCTCCACTCTAGGTGTTTGGTTGCCCTGTCACTCCGGATCGGGAAAAACTTGTAAAGCAGTGGCTCTGGCAGCTAGGGACGACAGCGGCGTCTGTTGGTTCCCAGCATCAGTGACGTCACGCCCTCATCGTCCCTGCTGCAACTGCCTCCCAGTTCCTTTCTACCGCTCCAGACTCCGGACGGAGTCAGCGGTGGCTCCCCCTCAGGGGATTTTTCCTCACTGAAAAGAGACAAAAAAAAAAAAAAAAAAAAAAAAAAGAAGAAAAGAAAACAACAGAGAACAGTATTAGTAAGGCAGTAGTGTTTTAACACTACATACTAAACAACTTTTACAATGCCTAATCCAGCGGGTTTCAAGCGATGTGACTCCTGTCACGAAGCTATGCCGCTGTCTGATGGACACTCCTCCTGTGTCAAATGTCTTGGTGAGAGTCACCTCTCTCACAAATGTCAATTTTGTAAAAACCTCACTACCAGGACTAGGAAGGAACGAGAGCGCAAACTAAAAATCCTACTTCTGGAAGGTGCGCTCTGACCATCTTCAGACCCCGGTGCCTCTCCTCAGCCTGAGGGAGCGCATAAACGGCGGTCAGCAGGCTCTTCCCCAGTGCCCTCTAAGATGTCTAAAGGGACAGAGGGACAACTATTACAGGAAAAACGGAGCTCTGCCGACCAGCTCACTGAGACCCTGGCGGCAACTCCTTCAAAGAAGCAGCAAAAGCCGCAGATTAAGCCGGCAGCGCGTCCCTTAACGCCGCCGCTGCCGCTTCCGGCACCGAATGCAGCCCCGCCGTTTCCCGCGGCTTTCATCATGGCACCGCAACCAGCGCAGCCCCCGCAGGTGCCCTCTTCAGCACCGCTGATGGTGCCACCTTCGGCACCGTGCTTGGTGCCGCAGGTCCAGCTCGCCCCCACAACGGTGCAGCCTGCAACACCCCAGAGAGCTACAACCCATACACTGACACAGTCCCTGCCTGCATCTCTCACTGAACAACCTTCCCAGCCCCTTCCTACTAAACGGGCTAGGAAATCCAAACATACTGATTTGACAGAGGACCTCACGGTTCATTCTTCACCGGGGTCTCCTCTTTTTCAAACACATTCATCCGACTCTGAGTCATCTCTGTCGTCCCCAAGGAGGGAATCTGACTCAGAAGATAATTCAAGCCCAGTGCAGAGCCAGTCTCCTCCACAGCAAGTGACTCAGCCTGCACCTTTACAATACAATTCTTCAGTACCGTGGGCTTATCCCCCTTGGTTGGTGTACCCTCAACAGGGAATAACTGGAATGCCATGGCAATTTTATAATTTGCCAGTGTCAGCTAACAATAGTGGAGCTAACCACCCAGTCGCCCAAATCACTCATAATACAATGGCTATAGGGCTACCAATGGCAAACTTACAAGAGGCTGCGGAAGATACAGTTCCTCAAAACAAGAATGATGATAATAAACAGTTTAAGGATCTTTTTAAAAGAGCTGCAGAGTCAATGGACATTCCGCTCGAAGAAGCCCCGACCACTCAACACAAATTGTATAAGATCTTGCAGTCGGCAGGGTCCACTAGATTAGCCCTGCCAATGGATGAGGGCATATTAGATCCTGCAAATGCTATCTGGCGGAACCCAGCATCAGCACCACCATCGAATAAAAGGGCTGATAAAAAGTACTTTATAACCCCTAAAGGGAATGAATTCCTTTTTTCTCATCCTCAGCCTAACTCGCTGGTCGTGGAAGCAGCGAAGCAAAGGAGCAGACAATCCTTTTCTAAGACAAAATTACCCAATAAGGAGGATAAAAAACTAGACTTCCTAGGGAAGAAAGTTTACACCTCGGCGGCACTACAGCTCCGCATTTCTAATTACACTGCTTTATTAGCCAATTATAATTATAATATCTACACCAACCTAAATGAAGGGTTCAAAATCCTTCCACCAGACATACAAAAACAAATGGACCCTCTGATTGAGGAAGGCTTGTTGGCGGCTAGAGTTGCTCTCCAGGCATCTTTAGATGCAGCTGATGTTGCAGCTCGTACACTTGGGACGGCAGTCGTGATGCGGTGTTCCTCATGGTTACAAGCAGCAGACCTGCCGAGGGAGATGCAACGCACGATTGAAGACCTGCCATTTGATCGGATTAACTTGTTTGAGCAATCCACGGATACAGTGATGCACGGGCTCAAAGACTCCAGAGCCACATTACGAACACTGGGAATCTACACACCGCAATACCCATTCAAGGCGTACAAGAGTCAGCCCACTGCCATGAGATACGGGCAGCCTTCATCTAGCCGTAGAGTAGATCCGTATAGAAATAGGTCTAGACAACAACGGAAGGGCAGACAACCAAATCCTGTACATCAGTCCTCCCAGCCTCGCAATGCGAAACAACAATTTTGATGGACAGGTCGAGGGAGTGTTCCTCCAGTCGCATGGCACCCCTACGCAAACACCATCGTACCACCTGACTTTTCGAGACAAACTCAAACCATACCTTTCACAGTGGCGGACCATAACATCAGACAAATGGGCGCTAGAGATTGTCCACTACGGTTACTCCATTCCCTTCATTTCCATTCCAAAAACCTACCACCCCTACCCGTCCCTTTTCAGGGACCCCAGTCACGTACAACAGTTGCAAATAGAAATTCTTCGTCTCCTCAAAATAGGAGCTATAGAAAGGGTTCCAAGGTCTCAGGAAGGGAAAGGTTTTTATTCTCCATACTTCCTGGTCGAGAAAAAGACAGGTGGGTGGAGACCAATTCTCGACCTCAGAAAACTAAACACCCACGTCCAGGTAAAACGATTCAAGATGGTGTCCATAAACAATATATTACCAAACATACAACAACTCGACTGGATGGCCTCCCTCGACTTAAAGGACGAATACTTTCATGTGTCCATTCGACCGCGTCACAGGAAGTTTCTGCGATTCCGGGTGCTTCATACACATTACCAGTATACAGTCCTACCCTTTGGCCTGTGTACAGCACCCAGAGTTTTTTCCAAGCTCATGGCCCCGGTTATAGCATGTCTGCGGCGCAGACATATCGAAATTTTCCCGTATCTCGACGATTTCTTAATCAAGGCATCCACGAGACATCTTACAGCACAATCGGTGCAGGCTACAATAAACCTGTTCCAAAGCCTTGGTCTGGATATAAATCCCGACAAATCATCCCCAATCCCCTCTCAGGACATTCAGTTTATTGGGGCATGGATTCAGTCGCAGGTGGCCAGAGCCTTCCTGCCCCTAGACAGAGTACAAAGACTAAGTCATTCGGCAACCAGCATTCAAGGAGCTCTCATGATTTCAGCTCATACGGCGATGAAAATGCTCGGGCATATGGCGGCATCAACTTACCTGGTCAAGAACGCCAGACTTCGCATGCGCCCGTTGCAACTCTGGTTTCTCTCCCGATTCAAACATTGCAGGCAACCAATCAATATCATGCTAACGGTTCCCAGGGAAATCAAGGATTCCCTCAGTTGGTGGATAGACAACACCAATCTGCTACAAGGAGTTCCCTTCTTACCACCACAACAGCAAATGATAATCACCACCGATGCTTCATTGATGGGTTGGGGGGCCCATTGTCACGACCTCACAGTTCAGGGACGATGGTCTATGGCAGAAAGGGGCCTGCACATCAACCTACTAGAATTGAGGGCAGTTTTCAGGGCTTGCCAACATCTGCTTCACCTGATCGAGGGGCGAGTAGTAACGATCCGAACCGACAACATGACATGCATGACGTACATAAATCGGCAAGGGGGTACCAAGTCAAGGAGTTTATGCTGCGAAGCCATAACCTTGTGGGACTGGTGCATACATCACAATATAACCCTTCGAGCAGAATACCTGCCAGGCAAACAGAACACTCTAGCAGACAGACTCAGTCGCTCTTTTCCAGACCAGCACGAATGGGAGATTCGTCCAGATATAATACAGGAAATCTTCAACATATGGGGCACGCCCATCTTAGATCTGTTCGCTACGGTTCACAACAGCAAATGCAAACAGTACTGCTCCCGAGAGGGCAGGGGACAAAACTCCAGAGGAGATGCGTTCCTCATGTTTTGGGGCGGTCCACTTCTCTATGCATTTCCACCCATTCCGCTGATACCACGCACGCTTTCCAAGATCCAACACGACAAATCACAAGTAATCATGTTAGCCCCGGACTGGCCCCGTCAAATATGGTATTCGGCGCTCCTTCGAATGTCAACACAGAGACCGATCGCTCTTCCTCGAGTACGCGATCTGTTATCACAGAACAACGGCACTCGCCTTCACAATCATCTAGACAAACTTCACCTAACGGCTTGGAGACTAGATGGTTCGATGATGGGGAATTGCAATGTTCAGTCAAGGTTAAGCATGTATTACTAAACAGTAGGAAACCATCTACAAGGGTTACTTACCTGTATAAGTGGCGACGCTTTTCCAGCTGGTGCGTACAGCGATCCTTGTCCCCGGTCAACGCTCCGATCCCGGCGATCCTTGAGTATCTTCTACACCTAAAAGAAACAAACGTCTCAGTTAATACAGTCAAAGTACACCTAGCGGCCATTGCAACATTCCATGTCAGAGTAGATGGTGCTTCACTATTTGCACATCGCATCATTAAAAGATTTATGTTGGGCCTTGTTAATCTGTTTCCACATGTTCAGCCACCAGCAACACCGTGGAACCTTACCTTAGTGCTGAAAGCCTTAACTCGACAACCATTTGAACCTTTGGCGAACACTTCCTTGATGCACTTATCCATGAAGGTGGCCTTTCTAGTTGCAATTACCTCAGCTAGAAGGGTGAGCGAAATGGCAGCGTTGATGGCCTATCCACCTTATACCATTTTTTATAAGGATAAAGTTTCATTGAGGTTACATCCCAAGTTCATCCCAAAAGCATCATCCTCCTTCCACATTAATCAAGCCATTTATTTGCCAGTCTTCTACCCTAAACCGCATTCGTCGGCACAACAGAGGGTACTGCATACGTTAGACGTTAAAAGGGCACTTGCCTTCTATATCGAACGAACCAAACCATTCAGGAAGACGGATAGATTGTTTGTATCTACCACTGAAAGATCCAGGGGACAACCTATCTCTAAACAGAGACTCTCTAGATGGATTTCAAGTTGTATACGCATGGCTTACTCCTCTTGTCGTACAACACCACCACACTCAATTCATTCTCATTCTACCAGGGCGTTGGCATCATCAATGGCGTTCCTCACGAAGGTTCCGATGCACGTCATCTGTCAGGCGGCGACTTGGGCTTCGGAGGATACGTTCGCTAGACATTACGCGTTAGAACGCTTTTCTGATATGGACACAGCAGTAGGCCGTGCAGTCCTACAAACTATGGGCAGTGTACACGCCGAAGTGCCCACCACCATACATGATTAACTAACTGCTACTAAATCACCTAGAGTGGAGCAGTCAGGAGCGCTGCTCGAAGAAGAAATGGAGGTTACTCACCTTCGTGCAGTGGCCGAAGTTCTTCGAGATGCGCGCTCCTGACATGCTCCACTACCCGCCCTCCTCCCCTCTACTTCGGGTGGTATTGATCTTCTCGTTGCAGGTCTTGTCCGTGGTAGAAAGGAACTGGGAGGCAGTTGCAGCAGGGACGATGAGGGCGTGACGTCACTGATGCTGGGAACCAACAGACGCCGCTGTCTTCCCTAGCTGCCAGAGCCACTGCTTTACAAGTTTTTCCCGATCCGGAGTGACAGGGCAACCAAACACCTAGAGTGGAGCATGTCAGGAGCGCGCATCTCGAAGAACTTCGGCCACTGCACGAAGGTGAGTAACCTCCATTTCTGTTTTTCATATGGGGGGAAAAAAAGACTTTGATTGATCAGACAGGTTTTCTTCAAACAATCTGCCATGTGAGTGGCCCAGCTAAACTTGAAATGGCAAGTTTTCCAAAAGCGTCTATAGAGATAACTCTCTCAAGCCATGTAGCAGGGCCGGCGGTAGGGTTTCTGGCTCCCCCCTGCAATCTATAAACCAGCACCCTCCTCCCTCATTAGTATTAATCAGTTTGTTGTTATAATACGAAAATTGCAGTGAAGGGCTGAATGCATATTTATTTGAAATAAAAATAAGTACTGAGCAGTAAATATGTATCATTATATGAACATAAAAAATCAGTTTTTTAGTTATTTAATTAAAAAGGAAAGGTTTTACAAAAGGTTACGATAGTACTTTTCGTGCTTTCATGTTTACAAAATTTGCAATTATTTCCTTCATGTCTAACTGGGCACCTATATCATTCTCAATAGCACCCATGGCAAGGCTTACAAGCCTGTCTTGAGACATACTTGATCCAAAGAAATTTTTTACTATTTTTATCATGAAAATGATCGCTTGCCACTTGCCACGCTGACAGGAATTGTCAGCAATATTTTTAGGGCAATGCTCAAATTTAGAAATGAGACCTTATTTGATTGAATAAATTTGAGAATTGCATAAGGATTATGGAATTGGTTTAATGCGTACTTTAACAGATCTTTAAAGGCGCATAGCTCATCATATAGTTTGATTGCATTGATGTCCTTATTATCACCAACTGATAAACAAAGTTGCAAATCATTGCAGTGCTTTTGGAGCTTTTCATAGTTGGTTTCAGCAAATTTATGTTGTACAGAAATTCAAATTGATTGATTGTTATGTTGTTTTAACTGTTCAAATCTTTCATTGAGGGAAGTCACTGCAACATCCAAAATTGTAAAGAAGCAGCAGCAAGTTATACCAAATGAGTACCTGAGATCTCTTCAGGGCGGAAAAGGCAATATGCTACATTTATCACAAATAAAAACAAAATGATATCTAACTTATACCTATGCCCCCTCACACACGCACTCATCCACGCGCCCAAGCATAACAGATAATGTTCTGTAGTCTGTGTTATTACCAGTCCTGACGGTGCTGTTGCTGGAGTCTGTGCTAGTGTCTGTCACTGGGGTTTGTGGCAGCTACCTGGCCAGGAAAGCTGGACAAGAGGAAGAGCAGAGTCTTTGTCAGGCACGAACCAACACTCCTTTCTTCTAGGTGGTGTGCAGAACGTTTTCCACCTTTAGTGTTTGGATCTCACCCAGTGTTTATAGCTTTGTCATGCCAGTCCAGGTGCTCTGTGTGACCGTTAGTGGCAGCTTTTGGGGTAGGCAAAGCAGGCGGCCACCTAGGACCCCAAGCAATAAGAGACCTGTCTTCAATATGGTAGATAGAAATTGTTCCCATCTAGCAGAGATAATAGAGTTAGAAGCCTAAGCACTTTTCATTCTTGGCTCATCAAGGCAAGCTATCATTAGGATCTGTGCTTCATCTGAATGGCCGATTTCACCATTATCACCCTCACATTGACATGGTAAAAAAGCAGAAACTTGTCCAGTGGCCTCAGCTTTTAATTCCTCAGTGTGGCCATTTATTCTGCCATTTTTTTTAATTTTGTAAAATATTGCCTTTTCCTTTGACTTTGTGACAATTTTTACTTTGGCTTTGTTTAGCTCAGGTTACCAGGGTGGGCCACATAGGCTGCTACATCTAAATACAGTGCATCCCTTAGGCAATCATTACACCTGTGTGTGATGTCTGTGCTGTATGTCTTTCTTTTGGAAACTAATTTTTTAGTTTCTTCTGTACTTACTATTTAATATTTCTGAGAGGGCCAGAGTCTTATAAACTTGAGTACTTCAGAGAATTTCATTGAAATTTGGTGTTTTTCATTTATAGCTACATACTAGAAACCTTCTTTTCACTTATTTTGGGGCTGGTTCACACATACATCCACCCTCCATTCACACCTTATACCTATTCATTCCTACATAAAATGGGGTACATTGGTATGCAGTTTATACATTTACCATATGGAGTATGACATGTTACAGAGATTGGGGGGAAAGTGGCATTATACCCAGAGCTTAAAGATAGATAGGGACAAATTTAAACAGCATTAAAAGCTGGGCCTGAGTCGCTCAGGGGGCAAGTGCTGCTTCTCCTGCAGTCTAAGTGAGCCCCCAAAGGACAGTGGCTTGAGTCTAGTGCTCCCAACACCACAACCAGTATGGACAAGTGTGCGTAGTTTCAATCCCATGGAATCTGAAACAGTCTTTGAGGTTACTACTCTGCTCAGGAGACGTGGCTGAGAGCAGGGAATGTATCATCCATCAAACTGGGACCTTGCTGTCAATAGGTCTGAGTGACAGTGTGTGCCATCCACTTCCCAAAGCATACTGAAAAGAAAGCAGAGAACACTTTTCTCTCTGTCCTTTTCTGATCTTAGAATCATAGAATAATAGGGTTGGAAGGGACCTCGTAGGTCATCTAGTCCAACCCCCTGCCAGAGGCAGGACCACTCCCACTAAACCATCCCAGTCATGGTTTTGTCCAGCCGGGCCTTAAGCACCTCCAAATATGGAGATTTCACCACCTCCCTTGGCAGCTCATTCCAAGGTTTCACCGCTCTCCTAGTAAAGAAGTTTTTTCTAATATCTAGCCTCAACCTCCCTAACCGCAACTTGAGACCATTGCTCCTCGTTCTGTCCTCTGTTATTACCAAGAACAGTCGAGCTCCATCTTCCTTAGAGCATCCCTTCAAGTAGTTGAAGGTTGCTATCAAATCCCCCTCAATCTTCTCTTCTGCAGACTAAATAAGCCTAATGCTTTCAGTCTTTCCTCATAGGGCTTGTGCTCCAGCCCTTTAATCATTTTGGTTGCCCTCCTCTGAACTCTCTCTAGCATGTCCCTGTCCTTTTTGTAGTGGGGAGCCCAAAACTGAACACAGTATTCTAGATGTGGCCTTACCAGTGCAGAATAGAGGGGGATGATCACATCACTTGATCTGCTGGTAATACTTCGTTTGATGCAGCCCAGTATGCCATTGGCCTTTTTGGCTGCAAGAGCACACTGCTGACTCATATCTAGCTTCCCATCCACCATGACCCCCAGGTCCTTTTCTACACTGCTGCTACTTAACTGAATGTTTCCCAGCCTGTAGCGGTGCATGGGTTTTTTTCGTCCCACGTGCAGAATTTTACACTTGTCCTTATTGAACCTCATAAGATTTCTATTGGCCCACTGTTCCAATTTATCTAGGTCTCCCTGAATCCTGTCCTTGCCCTCCAACGTGTCTACTGGTCCCCCCAGCTTGGTGTCATCCACAAACTTCCTGAGAATGCAGTCTATTGCATCATCCAGATCATTGATGAAAATATTGAACAGAACCGGCCCCAGGACCGACCCCTGGGGCACACCACGCGTGACTGGTTGCCAGCTAGACATGGAACCATTGATTCCTACAAGCTGAAACCGTTGATCTAGCCAGTTTTCTATCCACCTTATAGTCCACCTATCCAACCCATACTTCCTTAATTTGCCAATGAGAGTGCTGTGGGAAACTGTATCAAAAGCCTTGCTAAAATCAAGGTATATCACATCAACGGTTCTTCCTGCATCCAGAAAACCAGTCATCTGCTCATAGAAGGAGATGGGATTGGTCAGGCATGATTTACCCTTGGTAAATCCATGCTGAATGTTCCTGATCACTTTATTTTCCTCTAAGTGTTTGAGGATGGATTCTTTGAGAATATGCTCCATAATTTTGCCAGGGATTGAGCTGAGGCTGACTGGTCTATAATTCCCCAGATCCTCCTTTTTCCCTTTCTTGAAAATAGGCACTACATTTGCTTTTTTCCAGTCCTCTGGCACCTCCCCCATTCTCCATGAGTTTTGAAAGATGATGGCCAGCGGTGCTGCTATCTCATCGGCCAATTCCCTTAGCACTCTCGGATGCAGTTCGTCCGGCCCCATGGACTTGTGCACATCCAGCTTCTTTAAGCAGTCCCTAACCTGACTTTCCGTCACCAAGGGCCTGTCGTCTTCTCTCCCATCTGCCACACCCATGGTAGTGGGCTGGGTGCTGACCCTGCCTGTGAAAACTGAAGCAAAAAATGCATTGAGCACTTCAGCTTTTTCCTCATCCTCTGTCACAAGGATGCCTGCCCTATTCAGCAAGGGGCCTACACCATCCCTGATCCTCTTCTTGTTATTAACATACTTGTAGAACCCCTTCTTGTTATCCTTTACATGCCTCGCTAGCTGCAACTCCATTTGTCCTTTGGCCTTTCTGATTTTATCCCTGCAGTCCCTAGCAATATCTTTATATGCCTCCTTAGTCATCTGACCAAGCTTCCACTTCCTGTAAGCTTCCTTTTTATGTTTAAGCTCAGAGCAGAGTTCTCTGCTAAGCCATTCTGGCTGCCTCACATGTTTGTTCTTTCTCCTAATTGGAATGGCAACTTCCTGTGCCCTTAGCAGGGTTTCTTTAAAATATAACCAACTCTCTTGGACTCCTTTCCCCTTCAGATTAGCTTCCCAAGGGATCCTGCCCATCAGTTCCCTGAGGGAGCCAAAATCTGCTTTTTTGAAGTCCAGGGTTTTTGTTTTGCTTCTTTCCTTCCTTCCTTCCTTTAATCAGGATCCTGAACTCAACCATGTCATGGTCACTATTGCCTAGCTTGCCATTTACTCTACGTCCCTGATCAATTCTTCCCTATTTGTGAGCAGCAGGTCGAGCAGTGCAAGGTCCCTAGTTGGTTCCTCTAGCATTTGTACTAGAAAGTTGTCCCCAACACTCTCTAAAATTTCCTGGATTGCCCATGCACTGCTGTATTGGCCTCCCAGCAGATGTCAGGGTAATTGAAGTCCCCCATCAGCACCAGGGCCTGTGATCTAGAAGCTTCTGCTAGTTGTCCCTGCTTCTGGTCTGGTGGTCTATAGCAGACACCCACCACAACATCCCCCTTGTTGCTTTCCCCTCTCAATGTAACCCACAGACTTTCTACTGGCACGCTTCCACTTCCATAATGGAGCTCTGAGCAGTCATAGAGCTCTTTTACATATAACGCTACTCCTCCCCCTCTTCTTCCCTGCCTGTCTTTCCTGAACAGTTTATACCCATCCATGGCAGAGCTCCAGTCGTGCAGACTATCCCACCACGTCTCCGTTATTCCTATAATATCATAGCTCCTTGTCTGCGCTAGTATTACCAATTCTTCTTGCTTATTTCCCAGGCTCCTCACATTAGTGTATAGGCACCTAAGATACCCGGCCAATTTCCCTACTTTGTCATTTTATTTCCAGTTCTATTACATAAACCTCCTTGCATTTTGAGAGTCCATGGACAAGAAATACACACGTCTTCAATTTTCTACACAACTCTGCTCTTCTTTACTTCTGCTGCTGTAACTGTGATGCTGTATGGGCCCAGCTTGCACCAAAAGCAAATGAGGAAACGTTTTCTCTTGTCAAATTCCAGAGGGGCAGCTGTGTTAGTTTAGTAAAGCAAGGAGTTTTGTGGCACTTAAAGACTAAGATTTATTTATTGCATGAGCTTTCTGATTTGCTGTTGTAGTATGACCTGATCCCATGTCTTACACTCCCCTGCATTTATTTTCATCCCATTCTGTAAAGTTCCCCCATCTTCAAAGCGTCTGATGAACTGGGATTTTCTCCTACTCAAAGAGCTCTGGTTTGGCTCTTTGCTCATGAATATTCATGAGTTCATTTGGCATCATATGGTGGTGTCCCTCCAATTAATTAAAGGTGGCAAGGTATGTCACAACAGAGAAAATGTTGGGAACCATTGGACTAAACAGAGCAGCAATCTGCTTCTAAGGTGTCTCTTTAAAGATCCTCATGTAGTAAAACTAAGTTTAATTCAAAGAATGTCTGTGCTGATCTTTAGGGGATTTAAAGTGCAATACTAGAAGCATCAAATCTCCCCTGCTTCATTTACAAGTGAATCACCCCAGATCACCCCCCTCCCTGCCTCATTAACAAGAGAATATAAATCAATAGGTCTAAGAGTTTCTCTCAAGCAAAAACAAACAAGGAGTCTTGTGGCACCAGGCCCTCTGCAATCCTGACCTGGCTTACAGTCCAGCCAGCCCTGCTCATCAGGGGAGCACAACGGCGCTGTCCCCTTTTGGCGCCCTTCAAATGCTGGCGGCCCCCTGCAGCGCAGGGTCTGCTTACTGCCTAGCACCGGCCCTGGGCCCTGCTAAGAAGAATAGTGACTATGAGCCCACACATGGAATATAGTGGATGGTTTTGCTGCTGTGGGATTCCCTAACTGCATTGGGGCAATAGATGGCGCTCATATCCCTATTATAGCACCAGACCACTTGCCAAAGATTACATAAACTGAAAAGAGTACTTTTCAGTGGTTTTGCAAATGCTGGCAGATCATAGGGGGTATTTCAGCAGTGTAAATGTGTGATAGTCAGGAGAGATCCATGATGTGTGTGAAAAATTATGGAAGACTGGAGAGGTCCCAGAGGAGTGGGAAAGAGCAAATATAGTTTCTGTCTATAAAAAGGGAAATAATGACAACCCAGGGAATTATAGACCAGTCAGCTTAACCTCTGCACCAGGAGAAATAATGGGGCAAATAATTAAGGAATCTATTAGAAAACATCTAGAAGAGAATAAGGTGCTAAGTGATAGTCAGCATGGATTTGTCAGGAACAAATCATGTCAAACCAACCTGATAGCTTTCTGTAGCTATGTCTACATTGTAAAAGCTAAGTCGACTTATACTAAGTCGACTTAATAACGTCTACTTAAAGTTGACTTTAAGTAGACCTTATTCAGTCAACTTAGTGAGTCCATACTACATTGTCAGCTTTATAAAGTCGACTTTAAATGGGTGTCCTGGCTTAATTCGACTTTATAAAGTCAACTTAATGGCCCCACTACACTAAGTCGACTTTATAAGTGGACTTTATAAAGTCGACTTTACTGGACCCTAAAGTTGACTTTATTGCCCTGCAGTGTAGACGGGGCTCTGTTTAAGTCGACTTAGGGCCCTTAAGTTAGGGCCCTTAAACACATAGTATAGATCTACCCTGTGATGGGGTAGCAAGTCTTGTGGATAGAGGGGAAGCAGTAGATGTGGTGTATCTAGATTTTAGTAAGTAGTTTGGTAAGGTCTTGCATCACCTTCCTATTAACAAATTTGGGAAGTACAATCTGAATGGAGTTACTATAAGATGGGTGAAAAATTTGATTGGATAACAACTCCCAGAGAGTAGTTGTCAATGGTTCACAGTCATACTGGAAGGGCATAACAAGTACTGTGCCTCAGGGATTGCTTCTGGGTTTGGTTCTGTTCAATATTTTCATCAATATTTAAATGATAGCATGGAGAGTACACTTATCATAAGCAAACTTTATAACAAACTGGGAGGAGTTGCAAGTGCCAAGCAAACCACCAGCAATTTAGGAAACAATGCTCGAGGGATCTGAAAATCACTATTGGTGGGAGAATCATATGAATACTTGTGAGTACTTATCATAAAAACTTCCAGAATTGTCTCCGGAGGGTAAGAGAGGCAGCAAGGCAGCTGATGCTGCAGGCGTCTGGGTGCAGATGTGGCCTTTATGTTGCTATCCCATGTACCACAATGATGCTGGAAGAGTTAATATTGGAGTGTTGTGGTAAACTGTCCTACTGAGATCAAAGAAATAAACGTCCATGAGGTCTCCATACTGGATTCCCAGGCCATCCTTGTGCACATCAACACTCTTTTTTAGGGGACACCGTCTGCATAGCTGGAGCAACCACTGGGAAAGCAGATATCTACCATGCTTCACTTTTTCTTCATATTTAACATAACACATAAGATCATGTAATCCTTACAATTTGATTGGAATTGTGTACGCACCAGAGGTGCCTTCACAAGCAGTATAGTTGGCCACCATTCTGTCCTGCAACTAGCTGGATTGTTCTGGGGTTTAAAATAGCTCCTGGCTCTCAGGGAGAATAGATATCACACTTGCCTGTCTCTCATTCTCCTCCTCATCCAGAATGTCCTAATCATTGTTGCCTGAGGAGACCAAGGACTCAGACTCCTAAGAAATATCCACTATGTGTCTTGGTGGTAGTAGTGGTATCACCACCAAGAATTACATGCTGCTGATTGCAGAGCTGCTCATTCTGTGGTGCAGAAGAAGAACAGCTGGTCACTTTGTTTTCTGGGATGCTTGCCAAAGTTCCTTGATTTTTCACATGACACTGCTTCATGTCCCTGGTATAGCCCTTTTCCGCCACTCCCCATGTGATCTTTTCACAGATGTCTATGTTTCTTTGACTGGATCAGATTGTGCCTGCATACACTCTTCTCTTCACAGACCAATAAGATACACCTACTCTTATGTACTTAAGGCTGTAGCACATTTGGGTCATTGAGTTGTCATGATCAGCTGGATGGGTGATCTTTCCACACAGATCAAAGAGGAAATGGGAATTCAAAATGTCCTGGGGCTTGTTTCCTGTCTACCTGGCTACTGTGCAGCAGAGTTGAAAATGATCTCCAGAGTGGGCACAGTGGAGGATTGTGGGACATTTCCAGGAGGCTAGTTCAATTGACATACAAAATGCTGCATCTACTGCTTTTCTGTCAACCCATCAACATTGATTTAAGTGCTCTGCCTCTCACAGAATTAAAGTAATTAAGTCAAAATTGTGTGTGAGTTAGGTTGATGGAAGGGAGCTAGTAGTGCAGATACATGTATTATTAGGTCAATGTAAGGAGCCTTTTGTTGACCAAAAAGTATAGTGTGGAATGGGCCTCTTTAGTTCACAATCTGAAAAATACAAACCAGGCATTAAAAATCAATCCATAGATCTGTTGATGACATTAGAGGTTAATACTTCAGAGCAGACATGGCAGTTAAATATACAACTTGCATTAGTGTTAATTTGAGTTCTCTCACATCTACCAGCTGAGAATTTAGCACTTTTCATTTGTGGAGACAGGTTGCAGTGCAGTTAAATGTCTGAGACTGGAAAGGCATTTACACTGGATGACACAGAATGTCATCTCTATTTGTATGTTTACTCTACAGGCCCGACTAACTTAAATGTTTAATGTGAGAGGCATTTCTTCCGCCCTTAGAAGAAAATCACTCTGCTGTGTATGCCACTTCTTTCAACACCACTCACCCCTTGAGTACTAGGAAAAAAACATTTTATTTTAAATTACGTATACAGTGTTTGTAAACTTGGCTTTTAGTTACCTCTGGGGTGAGAGGCGGGAAGCTTTTTGTTTTTCAAATTCACTTAGATTCTGCTGTTATGATTCCATTGACAGCCCTGTCACTTACTGCAAGCTCTAAGAAGAGCTTTTGTATCTTTGAAATTTTCATTAGCTTTTGTCTGGCTGCCAGGATTTCTGCTGTTATAGTCCAATGATGCGGCAGCGGTGTGTTGCACTGCCAGCTCTAAAACTAGATGTGACGGAATGAATCTCTAGATCCCAACAATGGTGACATGCAACATTCTCTGTCTCTACATGTGTGTTATGAGGGTGTGGTACGGCCTGAGAAGAGTTATCTAGCTAAAAAAAAGGCACTATGTTTAACTGTGGAGGAAACTATTTGTCTGCCTTCAAAGGCAAAAGTTGGACAAGAGAAAAAACTATATAGAATAGTGTGAATGGAGAAAGCACTGAATTAGTTTTTGTATTTGATTGGTTTCACACTAGATTAAATTGTTAATTTTCTATATAACAAACAATAAGAAATGTCTAATCACATGAATTATAGCTGACCTCACGGAGTTACTGAGATGACTGCCCATTGTGAGAAAGAAATAAACAAACAGAAACACACACACACCATTTATAAGAGAAGCCAACTAAGAAAACCAAACATGTACGTGTACTCTCCTACCTATTCTGAAGAGAACTAGAATGATTTCAGAACAATATTGATTATAACTCTGCACTGTTAGTCAGAAGAATAACATATTGAGATTAGTGCATTGATTCCTATGCAATCATGTAGAAATACACCTATAATAAAAGGATACTGTAAAGTAACTAGCTTTTATTTTCTTTTTTAATTCTTTATTTCTTTAGATTTCAAACTCTGTTTCAAAGAACATCCAGCAAGGGCTCTGCATACATAGATTTTAAAAACACAGGAATAAAGGGGTTACAAAACAAAACCAATCAAACCAGCAGTCCTTCTCTTCCCCTCCAGTCACATCATGTATTAATCAGCAGTGGATTGGATTTAATATATTATGGATGAAAAATCCCACAACACACCACTCTGCCTCCCAATAGAAATCCCACCTCTTATTGTCTCAGTTCTCTTGTGATGCTGGACATGGGACCCAGGTTTTGCAGCATACCTGGAATGTCAGCAGATCTTTGTCTTTTTCAGACTGGGCATGAAGGGGTCATTCTAAAGGAAAGGTAGCCTTATAAAGGGAAAAGGGGAAATGCTTTTTGGCAGACCCTGCTCTTATAAACCCAGGGGCTGATCACCTCCACTAACTACTGCAGCAGTATGCCCAGAAAGAGAGCACTCTCTCTGATTAATCCCAGGCTATTTAGGGCTGTGTAAATCAAAACTAACACACAAAGTGCCACCAAGAAGCTAAAAGACATGTCTAAATACCCTTGTTGAAGCTGACTTACGGTTTCTTCCCTGAGTTCTCTTTTACTGTTTAGCTAGCATTGTTTGTTCATGCCCTTTGATTTCCTTCCTGTGTTGTTTTTGTTTAATGGAAACAGAAAAGGAGTCCTGTGGCACTTTTTAAGACCAGCGAATTTATGTATTCTATGAGCTTTCCTGAGCACAATCCCACTTCATTTTGAATTAACTAGTGTAGTGGCTAGCATCTCTCCTTAATATGCAGAAGGTCCTGGGTTCAAGCCCCAGGGGTTGGACTCAATGATCTCATGAAGTCCCTTCCAACCCTATGATTGTATTCTATTCTATTCTATTTTATAAATCAAAATAAGCAAAACCCTCAAATCGAAATAGCAAGTCCAGACGCAGGACTTGCTATTTCAAATCAGGAGAGGGGCACCATGTGGGAGGTGTGGCAACATGGCCCCCTCCCTAAGCCATGCCCCCACCCAATATATGGAAAAAGGAAGGCACCCTGGGAAGGAGAAGGGCAAAAGTGTTAATTCAAAATAAGGGTTATTTCAAAATAACATGTCTGAAAGACGTTATTTTGAAATAACCATTTTGAAATAACAGACGTTTTGGGTTAAAGTGTGTTTAAGCTATTTCAAAATGACAGTTCTTGTTTCAAAATGACGGAGCCCGTCATTTCGAAATAAGAATATGTCATGTGGACCTAATCTTTTTTAAATCGAAATAACTAGTGTTATTTTGATTTAAAAGAGACAAGGGACATAATCCTAGATACTAAGTTCCTTGGAGCCCAGATAATCTGTGTTATTTGTCTGAATTGCACCATGAACAAGCTACTACACTAATTTGCTGTGTGCATGTTTGATGCGAGGTGCACTGTGTGACAGGCCATTGTGATGTCAGAGGTGACTCAACCTATTGCTCCCAAGGAAGCTCCCCTGGTTGTTATTTGTTGAGTCACCTCTGACATCACAATGGCTTAGGAGTCTTGGCATGGCACAGATATATGCCTTATTATAGCTGCATACTTCACTGTAATTCATAAAGGCAAAATGGCTAAGGATTTAAAAATTGGACAGTAACAGCCACTGAAACCCAGGGATGGTTCACCCTGGTGACACACCTGCCCCTTTGGAACTAGTAAAATTAAAAAGCTCTCAGCTATGCTTTCTGTTGTTTGCAATATTTCACGCTGACTCTTCATACAATTGTATGTGGCGCTCACTTGGGGAAAAAACCATGAAAACCTGAAAGTTAGTGAAGGATACGAACTACCAAGGAAGAGTTTTAGCTGACCATAGAATGTTCGCAAAAAATGTAATTAAAGAGCTATTAATCAATTAAATTAAGTATTTCATAAACTCCCTTTGGTTTTCCCCAGTCATTTTTGATGGGTCACAGTTAGTTTAATTCTAATCCTTGAGTGAGGTCCACCGGTGCTACCACAAGATAATTAATAAATACCAAATTCTTTAGGTTTTTTCCCATCCGTGGAGTTCAATATATTTATTTATTGTGGTAGTCACCTAGCTGTGCTGTTAGGAAGAAGGGTTTCAAGTAGTAGGGCAGGTTCTACCTGTAGATGTTCTCAGGTGTGCAGGAACTGGCATTGGGAACTGAACTCTCTGCTGATGCTTGGCATCCATATGGTTTGTATGCTATACCTCCTGCCCTTCCATGGTTGTCTACTTCTCCTTTGTCTTTTTCTGTTCCCACCCTTTCCTGCCTGAAAAAGGGATGATGTAGTTTTGTTTTTGCACTAGAACAAATCATTTAAAAATAACTTCTTCCAAGTACATAGGAAGGTGGAATGCTACAGTACCTTGTTTATGAGTCAGCAACTTCAGTGATATCAGAATAGGAAATAGGAAATCCTTTTTAGTTATCTGCTGTTGCTAGAGAAGCACAAAACATCTTTATTTATAATTGCCCTTAAGGACTGGTGGTTTTTGAAAATATCACTTTGATATTGCTGTGGGTTTAAAGCAAAGCTCGTTATTTAGAGTGAGGCGCACTTGTGTCTCCCTAGGGTTTTATATGGCACTTATCTTTGTGTATGTAAGAGCCTTCTATCCACAAATTAATTTGTCCTTAACGGTACATCAGTGAGAGGATGAAAGGTATTATCTCCATTTTACAAATGCAGAATGGATGCACAGAGACATGAAGTGTTTTGCCCAAAGTCAAACAGAGAGCCTTAAGCAGAATTGTGAATTAAATGCAAGTCTCTTGAATCTCTGGACAATACCTTAACTGGCAAATAATTTTTAATTCCCTTTTGCTATACCGGTTTTAAGGCAAATTTGTGTCTAAATCATTTGACCGTGTCCTTTTTGAATAATTCACAGAAAGAAATATTGAAGGACAGTTTTTGTGTTTTATCTAGCTAAGTTTTCTGGTATTAGCTAAGCTGGAAGATGATGAATTCTAATGTTGTGAATAGCGTTATGATCATTTCTGGCATCCTCAGTGGTACCTTTTTAGGTCTCTTGCATTCACATATCTACATCTGTAGTGTAAATACTGCAGCATTATTGCAGTATCTAATCCATCTTCACTTCAGTGGTTCTTCAGATTTCCAAAGATCTTTAGGTACTTCACAATAAGGATAGGCACTATTCTGATTCAATCTACTGAAATCAGCAGAAGTTAGGTACTTAGACTTAGGCACATTTGAAAGTCCCACTGGGGCCTAGCTTCATTTTTAGGAACCTAAATGGCTTTCAAAATCTGTCCCTAAGTGCATTGCTGACTAGGGGAGGTATTACAGTTGCAAAATTAAGTAAATGCTTAAACAGGGCTCACTGAATAAGAGCATCATGGAAAGTGTATGTGGCTGCAATATCATATTACATGCAGGCTCCACTTTTAAAAAATAATTACTGTACCTTATCCTGAAATATGTAAGAATAGAGTGGACTATCTGATGTTTGATATCTTCTCTCACAAGTAACTTACCATTATGTATTACTTTAAACACCAAAAACGTGCATAGTGTTTTTTGCTACAAAAGTTTACATTTGTTTGTTTATTGATTTCATGTAGTGTCAAGTTTTGATATCTTAACAATTTGATTTGTTGGATTCTTTTGACTGTCACAGGTTATTTGGATAATAGCCAGTCTAATTGCTTTTTGTATCCAGGATAATGTCTCTTCAGAATATATTGTTCCACCCCAGGAGGAACAATCTCGAAAGCCTAGCAGAATTAATATTGTGTTGAATATGATGTACTGACAGGTCATCAGATTGACAATTTATCTTCTAGACTCTTGATGGAGCTAAAATTGAAATTCTTTTCTCAGTCCTGGACTCTGATACGTGATTAGTTTAAATTGTTGGCCTCACAGGTATTTGTGAAACTTCTCCACTCTGTAAAGGATAGCTAATACCACTAGTTCTTTCAAGAGGTAATTTTGCTCAGCTGCTGATAATGATCTGTTGTATACACTCCAGAATCGGTTAAAAAAAATCTGGTGGAACATTTATCCATCATCAATAGCAAAACATTTTGCAGAGACTGCCCAGTTTCAGTGAAATTAGAACAGAATTCAGGCACCTCTTTCTGACTGAAATCTACCAGGGTTCCCACCACCTCTCTTGCCTGGGTCCTTGGTAGTCTGAGATCCAGCCTTTTTAGCAGTCTGCCTGTAAGCCAAGAGAAAGCTCGGGATCTGTGAGGAAGCCCTGTCTCTTACACAACCAGGTTCTCTGGCTCCCCCACACAGCTTACTTGTCAGGCTGCCATGGAGCAGGGCTTCCAGGGTTTGGGGATCCTTTTCCTTCTGCAGAGAATTATAAAATATTTGGTTTTCTTTTCACATTGAAATAAAAACCAATTTTTAAAAAATCAACGTTCTCAATCAATTTTATTTTGGTAACAGCAGGACTACAGAGTATCCCCCTCCCCCCTTCCCACAGATCAATATAAACATGATTGCTTCTAAACAACAAAGGAGAACAATATGTGGCATGAGTTCTTGACTTTATTTTTATTTCCACCACCTCTCCTTGTACCGCTTTGGATCAAATCATACCCAGAGCCTCAGTGGATATTAAAACATGTTTGTTTGCTTAGAAAACGGTCTGTCAATTTACAATCTATTTGCAAATTCCCAAGGGGTAGCTGTGTTAGTCTATTCCAGCAAAAGCAAAACAAGAGTTCTGTGGCCCCTTTAAAGACTAACAAATATATTTATTGCATAAACTTTTGTGGGTGTATTTCCACTTCATTGATACATGAAATAGAAAATGTGGCATGTTACCTGTAAATATATACATACAGAGAAAGGTGAGTCGCAAGGTAAATTAAAACCTCCAGAGGGATAGAGTGCTAGCCTGTCTCTGCAGAGTATACAAGTTTTGATTCAAACAGTGTGTATGAGGGAAAGCCAGAGATGCTCTCATTGCAGATTTAAACCTAATTCAATGTGAGTGGGGAAAGTGATCTCTCATTAGATTCTTGGGAGGTATCTGCCTTTGAGAACTTGAGTCACACATTCAGTTTTGTGTGTGTGTTTTCTTTGGGTGGAGTATTCTGGTTACAGTCCCTTCATAGCAGCCACATCAGTTTTGTATATGTCTAGTTACTGGATGTGTACAATTGATTGAGCCCATCCTCACAATAAAATCTACTTTTTTCTTCCCTCTGAGATTTTGTGGTATTTAGGTGCCTCACTTTCTTTCCTGATAACCTGCAATTGTGGTACAACACTTAATTATGAAAGGTCATATTTGGATAGCAGTTTCTGTAGGTCATCTTTCATATTTAACTAGTAGAGTCAGTTTCTGCCTAATAGAGCTGATTTTGACCCCTAATTTAAATATTACTGGCAGCCTTGGATTTGTGTATCTTAAGTCACTGCCACACCTGTTTTTTTCAGTCTTAGGCACTGTTTGACCTATAAAAGATCTAAACTTGGAATTTGATTCTGAAAGGGGTAGTTTCTTAAACCTTCTTGTATAATCACATAGGTAACAAGAAGCCTGCTGCATTTTGTGTACATTTTATAACCTAAGGCTTCTTTTCTGTTTCAACTTAAGTCCATTTCTAGATGTTCTTTTGATTTTAGTCTTTGTGGTGCAAAGGAACAATCCAGTGCTCTTTTCTGTAATCCTGTCCTTTGCAATTTCTTATATTTCTTGTCTAAATAGAGAATACATTTCAGTTTACTTTTTTAGAAATTCTATATGTTTCCTGTCTAGCTTGTTTTCTTCATGTCCTTTTTGTCCCTTTCAGTATGTCCAGTTAACATGTCCAGTCAGCTGATGTTTGTGACATACTGAATTTTTATACAAAAATACATCATCTGAGTGAGTTTGTTTACCTCTGTGAAAATATCCTAGTTGCTTTTAATTTATCTTGCAGGCTATGCACTGTACAATTTCTGCTTCTTTCTAGCAGTCTGATTGTTGACAGCTAAGTTCACATTTTCTTGTAGTGTAACATCTGCTCAGGCTAATGCCATTTGTATTTCATGCATATTTTGGTGACATACCTTCCTGTTGAGGAAGAGTTTCCCTCAAAATTATGGGAAAATTGTGGAAAGTTTGCTGTTTTCCTTAAGTCTGGGAGGAAAAAAAAAAATACCCGGATTTTCTCTGACTGAAATGTACATTATAAATAGAACACTAAAAAATGACCAGATTTCCTCGTCATATTCAGATACAAAACATGTGAGAATAGTGATTTCAACTATATTATACCTTAAATCACCCTTTCACTGAATGGGTGCATTAAAGGGAGAAAAGTTGTAGTGAGCTCCTCCTTTCCCAGCAGCTCACTGGTACAAGGATCAGTCATCACCTGAATCACAGGATTGAGAGAGCATAGTACAGAAGTATACAGTTGTGTTAGCAACCCCAGAAGAGATGCTCTCTGTGCCCTGAAATGACTCTTTTACAGAGAATGTTTCCTATATCTATGGTCCATAGACTATGAAATAAGTTTGCTCCTCCCCCAGTTGGCTTTTGAGGCATTATATTTTAACTAGTTCAATGCATTCAGGGACTGGCTCTTAGGTCTTGAGCCTATATCCCACCCAGAATGTGGCTCATGTTTGTCGGAGATTCAGCTGATCCCTATACATGTATACTTGCCTTGGGAGGTGAATGACTCATGACATGATTTTATTTTTCTGGATTTTTTTCTCCCTCTTTTTGTTCCTGTTTTGCTGATTCCATGCCAATAATGATAATACTGTCCTGAATGGAGACAATGTCTCCTCCATTACAGATCCGAGGACTCATGAACATTTCCCAGTCGTTCTAGAGCCTAAAATGGGAATTATTTAAAATGTTTTGTTGCACAGAGCTTATTTGCCTTGTATGTACATGCCACAGACTCACTCACTACTTCTAGCAAGCCGCTATCAACTGCTTCCAAAAATGTCTAATAAAGTGGATCTTTAAAACTGGTCCTATTCTGGGGATAAACAAGTACAACAGATATTTCTTAGTAGTTTAGATTTTGTCTTTTTATTGTCCTGATCTTTAAAAAAAATAAATAAATAAAATAAATCTCTGGATTTGATTTATTAAACTGAGCAAGGTGCATAGTGCCCTACTGACAGCACCTTATATTTTAGAGGCTAAGACAAGATGATTGTAGAATCATGGAACTGGAAAGGATATTGAGAGGTCAGTGATTCCAGTTCTCTGCATTCATGCCAGGGCCTAATACCATCTAGAGGGGTGGAGGGGGCAGCGTTTGAGAACAGGTTGGGGTATAGGGGTGGAGGGGCAGTATGTAAACCTGGGATGGGGGCAGAGGGGACAGTGTGTGAGGCAAGGATCAGGGTGAGGGGCAGTGTGTGAGGCCAGGATCGGGGTGGAGGGGGATGTGTAAGGCCAGGATCAGGGGCAGATATGGCAGAATGTGAGGCCAGGATCCAGGTCTGGGGTGCAGAGGGGTGGAGGGGGCAGCATGTGAGGCCAGGATTGGCGCCAGGGGGTGCAGGCCAGAGCCCACCAGCAGTGTACTTTTTTTGGGAATTTCAAATCTGGTAACCAACTTATCCTATGCACACGCAGTCCTTCAGGCCAAAGCTACATGTTAGGTCCTGTTCCAAAGACCTCCTTTATCCAGGGACAGTAAGGTCTGTTATGACAACTGGGCCTCCAAATGTGCCCTAATTTTACCATCACTTGTAAAAAGTGAGTGAAAAATTAATAGTGTCACAATAATCTATAAAAATAAATGCTGGTAGAAAAATACAAAAGGAAGACAGAAACTGAATTAGTCCAAACAGAAAAACTGCACATATAACTCAAGGATTGTGTTAAAATCATTGCTGGTAAACATAAAAAGGGTGGAACAAAACATTGATAAATGAAAATTGGTATGTTGGGAAGCAGACTAATTGGTGGACAATATGAGGGACTGGGCTACTCCACCCCTCACCTTGATTTGTGGTTCTCAGATAACAACTTGGAGGGGGAGGGTTAATGGCTGATTGAAAGACAAGGGAATGGGAAGGAGTGAGCTTGAGTGAGGTGGGTGCTGCTCCCCACAGCCTCCTTTTACTGCAAACTTTCTTTATGCTAATACTGAGAGATGTCCTGACCAGATCAGTTCAGAGAGATGGACACTGTCCCTCCACCCCACTGAACACACAAATATCCTATGTGTTTTTTCTTTCCTTCCCTATTTCTTCTCTTTTCTATTACTCTTTTTTTCCCCTCTGTCTAATAACAGTCTGATTTAGTGAGATGAAACTATGTATTTTGCAACTGTGCTGTAAGCCTGTAACCAGAAACAGGCAGGTAAAAGCAGTGCCCTAAACAGCCTGTTGTTGGTACAAATTTGCCAGGTCTCAGAGTGGCTAATAAGACTGTGTACTGTGCCTGTGTTTTTCCAGCAGAGATGTTCTCTACACCAGAGATAGACTAATAGATTCCAAAGCCAGAGGGACCATTGTAATCATCTAGTCTGACTTCTTGCTAGCAAGTCATAGAATTTCCCCCAAAATCAGAATCAATTTCTTTCTTTGCTATTCTTTTCTGTCTCCCTTTGTGTGCTCATCATGTTTTGTTTTAAAGGAAGCAGGATCAGACTTCAACAGAAATAGCAGCAATAACAGCTCAGCCCAGCTCAAATAACTTCACTTCTCCTTAAAATTATTATTACTACCATCTTAACTGCCTTACCTCCCCATCTCCAACCCAAATTGTTAAACAAGAAGCTTTTTCCTTTTTAAGAGTTGACAGATAAAAGGGAAAGGGAAAAAAAAAGGAATTTTGTTAAACTAAAAGCTGTGCTTAATACTTTATATCTCAAATGTTGTAACTCGTTTTTGTTCCTTTCTGTATCTTTAATAAAAGATTTAAAAGATTTTTATATGTTTGCCATGGTACCAAGCAGGTTAAATACATCAAAAATTGTTTAAAGCTGTTTATGATCAGACAGTTACAGGGACATGTTAACATCTTTAACTATTCTGTCTCTTTATATTTCATCTAAATACAAGAAGTCCACCCCCTCCACTCCTAACCCTCCACCCTAAATCCATGGGATCGGTAGAAGAGAAAACATGGGACGGGGGGAGAACCAGCCTGCCAGTCTAAAGATGGCAGAGACATACTAACTACTGCATGGTTTTGGAACCTCCAGACACTAGTGGGACTCTTTTCCTTCTGCTGATTGACTGTTTATGCCACATTCTTCCTTGCAGTTTCACTCCACATTATCCTTGTGCCCCCCCTTTTTTCTTCCCTTGCCTCCCCATTTTCAGTGTTCATGATGTCCTTCTATTTTTTTCTGTTAATTAACCTGTTCCCCCCTCCATCCTCACTGTACTCCTGCCCCTTTATACATTCAATGAGTATATAAACAAAAAAGACCAAAGGAAAAAAATACAGAACTAACAGTCATCAATTAGGTTATGGTTTTTCTGTTTATAGAATAATGGACTGATCTCTAAAGTACCTTCTCCCGGCTGGGTGTAACGTAGCGGATTTCTACTATTGGCTGTCTTTCTAGCATCCCCAGCCAGTGGGGGCTCTGGCCCTTTGGTGGTCCACCTGTTTTCATGACTTGGTCCTCCAGTGAGGTCATGTTTAAATCAAGTCCACCCTTCTAGGAAACAGGTAGCCCAGCAATGTCCTACCAAAACCAGAGGTGGACTGAGTGTCCTTATGCCTCCCTCTCTGGCTTCTGACTTGTCCTTTCCCCATTTGTATTAGAGGTTTCACATTGCCTTCCAAGTGATTAGTAGGGAAACGCAGGCCTCTACTGGGATACGATCCATTCCACAATGAGCTGCCGAAGTCTATTTTTCAGACATCTTGCTGCCACTTCCATGTATTCCTTGCTTTTGTGGCCTTTTCTCCTGCTCGTTCCTAGATGCTTTATAATGAACATCAACACCCATGGCTTTTTGCCTACCTGGCATCACTGTTGTGCAGATATCTTTTCTTCACAGTTTTCTTCTTCACTTTGTAAGAGCCATCTTGTTCCCCACAGGTCTATCTAATGCCAACAGAATGACTGCAGAGCTTTTTCCTTTTTCACTGCAACCTTTTTCTGCTCTTAACTTCCTCTCTTTATAGTTACCACCACGATTCCTTCCCAGCTTAGATTTATTTTTAATTAGGGCTGGCCCACCATCAGTGTCGTTCTATGAGTTAGCTGGCCTCTCAGACCCACATTAGTCATTTCACTGTCTCTTTAGATTACATCCCTTTGACCCTTTTTTGTTTGTTTAGATTGTAAGATACTTTAGGCAAATACTCTCTCTTACCTATGTTTGTACAGTGCGTATGGAGCCTTGATCCTGGTTGCTGCCTTTAGATGTTACTGTAGTTGAATTAAAATAGCTATTTTCTAGATTTCTTCTGTTCTTGGCAATATTACTATTTGAAAAATAGCAAAACATCAGAAGTAAAAGCTAGAGTACACTTTGTGTCTATCCCCACCTCTCTTCCCATTGTTCCTCCTCCCACCTAACTATGCAAAATTCATTGTTTATCATTTAATTTAAAGTGGTGGTCTCTGGGTCCACAGGAATCACAATAAGGCTGAGCAAATTCCAGGGCTGTTTAAAAGTGAGATAAGGATTTTCAGTAAGTTCTCTAGCTTGAGCTTGAATAAATTGGCCTAGAAAAAAATGAAATATTTCCAGATTGGCATAGGGTTGAAAACCCAATCCACATTCTGAGTCAACACCCACTGAAATCAATGAGAACAAGGCTTTTCTCTAAAGAAGCTGGATCAGGCTCTCTGTGACTTAGCTATTACTATGCTAGTCACAAACATTGAAATAAAAATATTAATTAAGATTCATAAGGAAGATTCATAGTTTGAAAGCTGTATTTTGAAGTGCATTTATTCACATCTGTAGATGGCATCTTTGTACTGTATGCATGACAGAGATAATAAATTGTGCAGGTAAATCTTGCTTCCCCAACTTGCATTACTGACATAATCAACTCTGAGAATTGAGAAAGTGCTCTATTATCCACAGCACCACCTTTCTGAAATAGAATGACAGCTCAGCATGCAAAAAAAAAATATATGTTTTCTTTTAGAGAAAGAAAAGCTTATTCTGTATAGTTGGTTTCAGCATTTTTCAGAAATATTTTTTAGCAGGCACCCAAAAAGAGAGAAATTTAAAACTTACTGATTCTTCTTATTACTTTAATATAGCTAAATCTGCTTGGACTCTGATTCACAAAAACTAAATGACAAGTTCCAGAGGGGTATCTGTGTTGGTCTAGTTCAACAAAACAATCAGGAAGTCCTATAGCACTTTTAAGCTATGTCTACATTAGAGAAAGTTAGTTTGAATTTGTTAGCTCAAACTAAGGAATTCGAGATTAGTTCAAACTAGTCCATATTTTTTAATTTGAACTAACTGCCCTTAGTTAGAAGTTATTAAGTTTGAACTAAGGGTTAGTCCTGGTCTCTTCTATCCTTAGTTCGAACTAACACTCAGATTAAACATTTAGTTCAAACTAACTGGCAGTAGTTTCTAATTTGAACTAGGCATTCATTAGTTTGAACTAATGAAAACCTGATGTAGACAGGTAAAAAGTTAGTTCAAATTAAGCTGCCTTAATTCAAACTAACTTGTCAGTGTAGACATAGTCTTAAAGGCTAACAAATTTATTTAATGCATGAGCATTCATGTGAAAAAATCCCACTTTGTCAGATGCTTGAAGATAGAGATATTACAGAATGGGAAGAAAGTAAATTCAGGGAAGTGTAAGTCATAGGATCAAGTCAGACCATTTCAGCAAATCAAAGTAGCTGGTTAGATTCAAACAGTGTGGAATAGCATATTAGAAGGTGGGGAGGTGGAGGTAAGGGAAAGTCCTTTATTGTAATGAGACAGCCAGTTCAAATATCTATTCACACCTCAGGTAATGGTGTTATATTTGCATATGAATTCAAACTCTGTACTTTCTCTTTGAAACTTTGATTTGTTATTAAGTTGCCGAAGTATAGAAATTAACAAATCTTCCATGGAGTGATCAGGGGAATTGAATTGTTCATCTGCTGATTGATTGTTGTTATTTCTTATGTCAGATTTGTGAACATTTATTCCTTTGTATAGAGACTCTCGTGTTTGTCCAATTTGTAAGGCACATGAAGCACATTGTTGATACATGATGGTATATATCACATTGGCAAATGAGGAGGTGGATGAGCCCTTGATGAAGTAGCTGGATTGATTTAGTCATATGATGTCATTTGGACAGATATGTGGGCAAAGTTGTAAACGGGGCAAAAACTAAACGCTGACTTGTTGCTCTAAAGCAGAAGCTGCTACTATGTGTGTATGGGAGAATGGAAGATAAAGGAGGTTGCCACACACCAAGTTCATATGTTTTGTACTTAGTGAGTTAGTAATCAATTTTTTTTTAAAAATGGAATATTAGAGTTCGGTGTTACATGGAGTCAGTCTCCTCTAGGCAGGCGCCAGTCTTTTTCAGTAGTGGATATGAAATTTCAGTGCTAGAGCTTCACATCAAGTGGGAGCTAGTGATCAGTGAGGTTCTGCAGTTTAGATCCAAAGTACAATAGAAGTCAGCAATATTTAAAAGCTGCTGGAACATCCTGAATGACCTCTTCAGGGCAATCAGCACCCAGTTATTAAAGTTATAACTTTTAGAAATGTTAGAAATAATTAATAAATGTGCCTTTCACCTTAAGCATTTCCTGAATTGTGATAGCCACAGAATCCAATGCACAGTCCAGTTTTGCTAAATTTATGGAATAGACGTTTTGAGACTCAGTCAATGTGCTCTAAGAGCACATCTCATAACAGCTTTATATTAACCAAATAGTTGATGCTTAAAGAAGGATTATGAAATTTATTGTATATGGGAGTTGAGGTTGTATAAGGATATTTTAGAAGATGAGTGAGAAAAGAAGATACCAATAGTTTCTATGATGCTAAAAGCATCCTCAGCAGTACTATGTGATATTCAGTGAGGACATCATCCATGGCTTATAGAGAACTGAATATACTTAAGGCACTCTTTTTTTTTTTTTAATAATTAGGGTGAATTAAACATCAGAGCAAATTACCAAAGGAAATAATGGAGTCTTTACCTCTTGGTGTCTTCAAATACAGTACAGACTAGACACCTTTCTGGAAGATTTGCTTTTATTTCAACACAAATTATGCTTTGTACTAGCATAAGCCATTGGGCCTAATACAGAGATAATTGGTTAAAATTCTTTGGCCTGTGTTATATAGGATGTCAGAGTAGATGATTTAATAGCTTTTTTAGGCTTTAAAATCTAGTATTCTAGATTGTGGTGCTTTACCTATAATAAGGGCCATGTATTCCTAGTAGAGAGATGTTATTTCTTATCTTGTTCCAACCAGTGCACAGTACTGCCTACTGCGGAAAATTTTCATTTGTCCTTCAACGTAGCCTTTTGGTTTTAAAGAAATTGATACATCTGAATCTCTGGGACAACTTTAATCTAATCTGTTTTTTTCTCTTACCTGACATTTAAGATAAATGACTCTAATCTAGTCAGGGCATAGCAAAAAGAAAATTAATTCCTAATAGTCAGCACATGCTGATTGAATTGAAGTGTTGTAGACTCTACTTACTATTTTTGCTTTATCGTATCTTGCAGATGTGTTAGAAGAGTTTAAAAACAAATACTGTATCACCTGCTCTTGAGAACTGTAAATTATGTACCTGTTCAGTGTAGTGTACACAAATACAAGAACACCAGCTGTGCTATATAAATTTATAACAAGTAATTTGGGGACAGAGATTGAAGCAATATTAAAAGAACTAAACAAACAATTTCTGTATAATCCCTGTGCAGACACCTACATATACAGTGTTAAACACAAGTAACCTCTACACGAATGTTAGACATTAGAGGTAATAAGCAGTTGAGTGAGAACCTCAATCTGTTTTAATTTGTTCATAGCCTTTAACTAACTTGGAGTTGACAGAATGCTGTTTATCCTTGCAGCTAGCTCTCAGTGAAGATGGCTAGTCTAATCAATACACTCAGGTTTTCATTTCTTCAGGGTGTCACCTTTACAGAAAGATGGAGTCTTCACTCAGACCTGCCATTCTGTGACATTCACAGGGGACTTTCCAGTACATCACTTACCTCACATTTTCACACTTTTTTTTGGCTAGGGTTCCCTTGTAACAACACCATTTACATCATGCTTTCTATAGTCTAAGAGACTCAGAGGTTCTTTGGAGAAGAAAAAGGCTGAGGTGACAGATCTTCAGATCTTCTATTTTACATTTAAGAAAGACATAACAGAACTACCGTATATCGTCGCGTATAAGCCGAGAATTTTGTGCCTTCAAAACAGGCACTAGGCTTATACTTGGCAGAATACGGTAGACAGCCCCAGCCCAGCAGTTTCCCTGACCACGGGGCATGCCGGAGCCCCAGTGTTGCTGGGTGGCCATCTTGGGCAATTGGCAGGGGCTGGGGCTGGAGGAAGGAAGGGACCCCAGCATCTGGAGCGGCCAAGTAAGGGGGTCCTGGGTGGCGGTCAGCCTGGAAATTGAGAGGGGGGATTCAGGGAGGCCAGGGAAGGGGCAGCAGGGCCCGGGGGTTTGGAGGTGGGGTCGGGGAGTCTAGGGAAACTGGCAGGAGGGCTCAGAGGTTTTGGGGAGCCCAGGGAAGCGGTGACAGGGCCCAGGGTTTTGGGGAGGGGGTGCCTGGGAGGCTGGGAAGAGCAGCAGCAGGGGTTGGGGGTGAGGGGGAAAGGGGTAGAAAGGGTGTTGGGGAACAGGGGAGCAACAGCAGGAAACTGAGAAGCAAGCAGGGGGGCAGCAGTAAGGCAAGGGCAGAGCAGGGGAGAGTAGGGGGGCAGCAGTGAGGAAAGGGGGTGTCATTGGGCAAAAGCACGAAACTGAAGTGAGCAGGGAGCAGCAGTGAAGGAAGGGCAATGCAGGGGGGCAACAGCAGGAAACTGAGAAGTGAGGAGAAGGGCAGCA
>ML681993.1:15449180-15463571 GCA_007922195.1 Podocnemis expansa | reverse complement strand
ATAATGAAGCTCTGAGCAGTCATAGAGCTCCTTTACATATAGTGCTACTCCTCCCCCTTTCCTTCCCTGCCTGTCCTTCCTGAACATTTTATACCCATCTATTGCAGAGCTCCAGTCATGCAAACTATCCCACCACGTCTCTGTTATCCCAATCATGTCATAGTTCTTTGTCTGTGCCAGTACTACCAATTCCTCCTGCTTGTTTCCCAGGCTCCTTGCATTTGTGTATAGGCACCTAAGATACCCAGCTGATTGCCCTACTTTCCCATTTTGACTTTCAATTCTATTGTATCTACCTCCCTGGATTTTCTTTTGGTGTTGACCTCCCTCACCTGCCTCAGGCATTAGGGCTTCATTAGAGCATCTAAGAAGGTTATTTGATTCCCCCCGCATGTTCCAACTATCCTCTCTTCTATCCCTGTAGTTACAGTCCCGGCACCCCCCAAGTTCCATCCCATCCCCCTGGTCTCCCACATAGTCACTTACCTGTGGGCTTTGGTCTCCTTCCCCCTTCAGACCTAGTTTAAAGCCCTCCTCACTAGGTCAGCCAGTCTGCGTCCAAATACGCTCTTCCCCTTCCTCGAAAGATGGAGTCCATCTCTGCCTAGCAGTCCTTCTTCCTGAAACAGCAACCCATGGTCAAGGAAGCCAAAGCCCTCCTGGCGACACCATCTTCGCAACCAAACGTTAGAGTGGCAGTGTATGTAGGAGTTAGGCAGTATGATCCTTAAAAGTCTCCTTTGTGAATGTGGGGCAAGATTTTAAAATGTATTCTGCCAACTAATGGAATTTTCAAAATCATTTAGGTGGTGTAAAACATTTACAGACCTTTCAAGATCTGTCCTGTAATCCTCAACTAGTGGTGAAAACTATCCTTGAATTTGAATGACCCCTAATTTTATTTTTTCAAATCCAAAATTCATTTTGCTTTTGGCCTCCTCTGACCCCATTTAACAGCCCAGACCCTGTTGGCATGTTTATTCATATGTATGTTCATGGTTCACCAACAGGCACCAATGTGGTGAGAACTTTCCCATCAGTCGGGAAGCCTTTTAAATAGTTAATACACAGTGCTTCAAATTGTTAGCTTAATCCTTCAGAAATAAGTTATATCTTTTCACTCTCACTCTTCATTTGTTGAGTTCAATTGTTTCAACAAAATATGATGATGCAGTGATAACATGAAGAAAGTTCAAAGGCATAATAGTCTGGTTTACATCATATTGCAGTTGGCATGGTCTAGTATCAATTTTTTTTCTCTGATTGTTGCTAAGGAACAGGATCAAGAATAACAAAAGCTATGGTAATGCTAAAACTTAATATTGTTACATTTTGAGAAGAAAAGAAGCTTTGAAGATATTCCTATCAGGAAGACATTCGTCCTTTGAACATCTTTCTGATATGAACAGCTTTTCACTATAATTGGACAGGTCAAAGTGCAGATTTACCTACATAAAAGGTTATTGTACATCATAAAAACTAAAAGCCAGACAGAAACTTGTCTGAGTGTAACTTAACATGGAATTCTTATACAGCATTTTGGAAATCAGTTATTTCATTTGACCTTACTGTTTCAGTTCTCTGTAAATGATACATTAGACTGTAACTGCAGAACAGCTATATCAACTCTTCTGTTTTAGCTCAAAATAAATTACCTCTGCACCTGCTTTAGGACCACTTTCCCTTGCCAAGAGAGAGTAAAAAGCAAGTGATGTAAATAAGAGGATAGGTCTGTGTATTTTTTGTCACAAGGAAGACAGTGCCCTGATTCTCTTTGCTTGGTTTTGGAAGACTTTAAGGGTAAATACTAAAAAGGTATATAGATGGTACAAAATATCATTGCAATACCAGCATAGTTGTTTTCAAAAGTAACATGTGGAGTCTATCTTGCAATATTAGACAGGACCTGTTTACTTTCTTTTAGTATCTTTTTAGACCACGGTATGTGTATATTGCCATCATCCTGGGAATTGATGTAGCAGGATCTCCTGAGTGGATCATGAAGACTCACTCAATTGATCCCAGAGTGCTCTCTGGTCAATTGCATTAATCCATCTCCCCAAAAAGAATAAGGCTGTGTTGACCAGAAGGCCTCTCATGCTGATGCAGTGCAGTGAAGACTGTGATACAGCAACATAGGTTGATGGGACAAACACAAGCTATGTTATGTGTGCCAGAGGCAGTGTAGACTAAGCCTTAGAGAATTCATCTTAGTATTTGCTATCTGCATATGGTTATAACATTAAAGTATTAATTCAGGAAAAGTCCAAGCATGTCAGAAACCCTCATCAGAATCAGAATATACTATGATAATAATGCTTTAAAATTACTGTCCTGAGCAGGTGCTTTTTTGGCCATCTCTTCTCTATGCTGTGTGAAAAGAAGAATTTATTATCTGAAATTAAAGGCACAAAGACATAGCACAATATTATGCAAATTAACACTGTCAGAGATGAATAGGTAATATCTTATTTACAATCTTTATAGTTTTGTGCATATTATATAAGTTATTTTAGGAGATTATATAACACACCCTGTAGAAACTTAGTAACAATTGCTACATATCAGGCAGTATCCTTCCATAATTAAGGCTTCAGATGTCCCTCATTATAACATTCCTCCTTTAACCTCTCTGTAACATTTTGATTTAAAAAAAAAACTGGGTTTGGCTCTAGAATTACCAGATTTACTCTGAATGAAAAAAATATATTCTGTAAAGTTCCAGGACAGCGATCAGTTGAATACATGCATTTATAAGGCATTCCAGAAACTTCTTTGCTGTGAGATACTATAAAAAGTAAGATTATTTTTTCTTGAATCAGTCCCTATATTTGGGGCTGCTTTGTGGTTGTTGGACCAAAATCTCTTCCCTACATTTTCACTTGGACAATTGTACACGTGTAAGCAGTATTTAGAATGGGTAAATAAATGTTTATTCTGTAGTCAACTGAACTGAATACTTTTTTTCAGATTACTGGATCATTTGTCAAAACTGCAGCTTTGGTCAAAACAATTGAAGAATTTGACTTGAATTTTCATATAGTTTTATTCTCTTTTGTTTCTCTGGCTAGATTCATTGAGGCTCTTTGGGACCATTCACAAAATGGAAGGATGGAAGGAGGAGGTGGAAGGCATCCTAGCTATTGCAAATTATTTTATACTGTATGCTGTGGATATATTCATGATAAAAAAGAGAAATATAGCAATAATATTTTGAATTTATTACCCACTAGTTGTAGAATTGCAAAATATTTCTTATTTTAAAGCACTGTGAAAGATATTTTTGTTGCAGGTGATAATGCATACAAAGCAATCCAGACATGGATTCTGAAAGAGCCTACAGGGAAGGGCTTGTTCACACAAACAGATGAATTAGGATATTTAGCTGACAGGGTCATCACACGTTTCTTATCAGAGAAATGGATTTTCTTTGGAGGGATAGGAAGTATATTTCTAAAAAATATAGTGAAGGCTGTAGCACTCAATGAATTGTGTCATAAATTGGACAAGAAGCAAATCTAACCATGCCTTGGAAAATGTGAAATGGGAATAGGGTTCTGTGACATCAAGCATGGCAGATAAAGAAAAATGCCTTATTTTAACGAAGAGGGTTCTTGGACTTTATATACAAAATTGAATGGTTGTGTTTTATATTCCTCATAGGACTATTGTAAAGTCTTATTCATTAATGTTTGAGAAGTGCTTTGAGATCCTCAGATGGAAGGTGTTATAAAACGGCAAAGTGTGTATTGCAAAACAAGTGATTGTAATACTATATGAAGCTGATAATAATCTGTTTTCCAAAGTAACTGGACTTCAACAGACATCAGGAGATTTTGTGAACCCCACTAAGTGTCTCTGTACAAATTTTGGCACCTAATTACTTTTAAAAGTTGAGCCTCTTGAAGTTCATTGCTGTCAGAAGCATGTCCATATATTAAATGCAATCAAAAATCATGCAGGCATATATTAAAAGTCTAGTGAACAAGTTATGCTATTAAACACTTTCATTACCTTCCTTTACATTCATGTTCTAATTTACTTTGATTTGTACAGCACAGGAGCACTCACCAAAAAATCATTCTTAACCACTTCAGGGAAACTTGCAGACCTGGTAGTAATGGAAGAAAGATGAAAGTTATTGGAATTTTCTCATTTATTTCCATGGGAGTGGAACTGGATTAAAAGGGACTGATCATGTAAAGAGTTGAGCATCTTCTATCCTCATCAATTTCAGCCGAGTGAGGCTTAACACCTTATTTAAATCAAACAAGGGCCCAATTCTGCTCCTATTGAGAGGAAGCTTTACCATGACGTAGCTAGGCAAGAATCCAGTATCCTTGTTTAGAATTTGAATTTCAGCTTGACCCCATGAACTAAATTACATTATTAATGGGGTTACTTACAGAATAAGTTGTTCTGGGTGAGCAGGAGTATCAGAATCAGGGGAACAGGATTGGACTATATATTCTATTGTAAACTAAAATTAACCCTAACCCTAACCCTGTGGCACTTAAAGACTAATTTGTTAGTCTTGGAGTGCCACAGGACTCCTGTTTGTTTTTGCTGAATTAGACTAACAGGACTATCCCTTTGGAACCTTTATAATGGAACTTTTTAAATCAAAGGTCACCATTACTTTTTAATTCATAATTAATTATGCTGTGCTCATAAGACATCACTCATCTGTTTATAACATATATATACACATGGTGACTGGATAGCGTAGTGGTTAAGAGCGCCGTAGTGGTTAAGAATGACGCCCTTTGATACGGGAGACTGGGGTTCAAATCCCAGTGGGTACCTGCCTACCTTCCGAGTAGGGGTCCTTGGGCAAAAGACCTCCTAACGCCTCACTTGCCTACCTCAAATATGAGAGTGATGCAAACTAGGAGAGTCATGCTGGCGCGGATTAACAAGGTCCGCACCAGATGTTGGGGAACGAGGACAATCTGACGATAAGTGGGTGAGTGGAACAAACCATGCATGGATGAGACAAGAGAACTTGGAATTGATGGAATGCTACTACAACAGTAGACCTAAGGAGAGGGGATATATGAAACGTATGAGGGAACTCCGGATGGACAAAAGACCTACATCCACACTAACTGAGAAACAGCTAGTTACCCAACGCTTCATCATAGTAAAGAGGCAGCTGCTTTCACAACTGGAGATAGACAAACTCCACATTACGTCCCGGACTCAAGAAGAAGACCCAAAAGTACAACTAGATGTGCAGCCACCACCTGAAGCTGGAACTTTACTGCCACCCCCTCCATTACAGAGCACAGCAGCTGATATGAGGCATAAGATCATGGATAAACTAGCTACAGTCAACCCTCGAGAGCGATTACCAAGGCTTGTTGGAGAAGTACCATCAGCTAGTATGCTAGAAGATGCCAATAGAGCCCTAATGACAATTCCTACTACCACCATCACTGAAACCAATGAACTGGTATACGCTACAGCCTCTGTAATCCTGGAGATGCTTGGCTACACGATCAAGAAGAACAGCAGTACATACCCTCCCTGGAAAATGAGGTTGGAGGATAAGATCAAGGCAACCCAGAGAGAAGTTAGTCAGCTGGTGGAACTACAGAAGGGTGTAGAGATTAAGGATAAGACTCGGCTACTGAGAAAATACAAGGGCCTGACTCCATCTGAAGCCCTAGAGACTTCTAAGCAAAGGCTTACAGCACTGGCTATCAGGCTAAGGAGATACACTAGAGAAGCAGAGGCCAAAAAGATAAATGCCCTGTTCTCCAAAGAACCATCCAAGGTGTACTCCCAACTGCAGTGCAACACCACAATAACAGCAGAGCCACCAACAGCAGAAACTGAACAGTACTGGAAGAACATCTGGGAGAAAGAGAAGACTCATAACACCAGTGCAAAGTGGCTGCAGGACCTGAGAACAGACCACAGCAATGTCCCAGAACAGGAACCAGTCACCATCACAGTAGCAGACATCCAACAGCGGGTCAAGAACATGAAGAGCTGGACAGCACCTGGCCCGGACATGATCCACACCTACTGGCTAAAGAAACTAACAGCAGTGCATGAACGCCTAGCAGCACAGATGAACCAGCTGCTAGCAGCAGGCTCCCAGCCAGACTGGCTAACACAAGGAAGGACGGTGCTGATCATGAAAGACCCCCACAAAGGAACAGCACCATCCAACTACCGGCCAATAACCTGCCTCCCCACTACATGGAAAGTCCTTTCAGGCATCATAGCCGCCAAGCTACAGGACCACATGGGCCAGTACATGAGCACAGCTCAGAAGGGCATTGGGAACAACACCAGAGGCTCAAAACACCAGCTGCTCATAGATAGAGCAGTCGCCCAAGACTCAAGGTCTAGACAGACCAATCTGAGCACAGCCTGGATTGACTACAGGAAAGCCTACGACTCAGTGTCGCACACATGGATCTGTGAATGTCTGGCGCTATACAAAGTCAACAGGACACTAAGGACCTTCCTCAAGAACTCAATGGGACTGTGGAAGACAAGGCTGGAAGTCAACTCAAGACAGCTTGCACAAGTGGCCATCAAGTGCGGCATATACCAAGGTGATGCGCTGTCCCCGCTGCTGTTCTGCATTGGCTTGAACCCTCTCAGCCAGATAATCACAAGGACTGGATATGGATAAAAGTTCAAGAGTAGAACTACCATCAGCCACCTCCTCAACATGGATGACATCAAGCTGTATGCTAAGAATGAATGAGACATCGACTCGCTAATCCACCTGACACGGATCTACAGTGAGGATATTGGGATGTCATTCAGACTGGAGAAGTGTGGCCGGATGATAGTAAAGAGAGGGAAGGTAGTCAAGACTGATGGGGTGGAACTCCCAGTAGGCCACATAGCAGACATACAGACCAGCTACAAGTACCTTGGCATCCCACAGTCACATGGGAACCACGATGAGGAGGCAAGGAAGACAGCAACATCCAAGTACCACCAAAGGATAAGACAGGTCCTGAAGAGCCAGCTCAATGGGAAGAACAAGATCCATGCCATCAACAGGTACGCCCTGCCAATCATCAGATACCTTGCCGGTATAGTGAGCTGGCCAAAGGAGGACATGGAGGCTGCCGATGTGAAGACCCAGAAGCTCCTCACAATTTACGGAGGTTTCCACCCCAAGTCCAACACCCAGAGACTGTACACCAGCCAGAAAGAAGGCGGGCGGGGTTTGGTGAGTGTCAAAGCCACTGTCCTGGATGAAACCCAGAGCATCCAGGAGTACATCATTAAGATGGCACCCAAAGATGAGCTGCTGAGAGAATGCCTGAGGCAGCAGCAGCAGACATGGGAGGAAGATCAAGCAGAAGAAGTGCCATGGCAAGACAAGACCCTGCATGGAATGTACCATCGACAGATAGCTGAGGTGGCTGACATTGGGAAATCCTACCAGTGGCTGGAAAAGGCTGGACTAAAAGACAGCACTGAGGCACTGATCATAGCAGCACAAGAACAGGCACTGAGCACCAGATCCATTGAAGCAAGGGTCTACCACACTAGACAGGACCCAAGGTGCAGACTGTGCAGAGAGGCCTCAGAGACAGTCCAACACATAGTGGCAGGATGTAAGATGCAGGCAGGAACAGCATACACTGAACGGCACAACCAAGTAGCTGGCATTGTGTACAGAAACATCTGCACAGCGTATGGGCTAGACCCTCCCAAGACCAGATGGGGGATCCCACAGAAGGTCATGGAGAATAACAGGGCTAAGATTCTGTGGGACTTCCAGATCCAGACAGACAGGCAGGTACTGGCCAATCAACCAGACATCGTGCTAATAGACAAGGACCAGAAGACAGCGGTGGTGATAGATGTAGCAGTGCTAAGTGACAGCAACATCAGGAAGAAGGAGTATGAGAAGCTGGAGAAGTACCAGGGCCTGAAAGAAGAACTAGAACAGATGTGGAAAGTGAAGGCCAAAGTGGTCCCAGTGGTGGTAGGAGCACTCGGGGCTGTGACTCCTAAGCTGGGAGAGTGGCTCCAACAGATCCCAGGAACAACATCAGAGCTCTCTGTCCAGAAGAGTGCAGTGCTAGGAACAGCTAAGATACTGCGCAGAACCCTCAAACTCCCAGGCCTCTGGTAGAGGACCCGAGGTTGAGAATGACACATACCACCCATAGTGGTGAGAGGGGAATTTTTTATAGGTATAGATATAGATAATAAACAGATGAGTGACGTCTTATGAGCACAGCAGTAGAAGTTGATGTGGAGCTAGTAAAAAAAAAAAAAAAATTCCACTGCAAAGATTGTCCCTCAGCATATGTCATTTTACTGAAATAAATTTTTTTCAGAGTGTGACGGTTTTAATTTCTCTTTAGAAAAAATTGCAAATAAAAGTGTTTCAATGAGGAGAAAACTACAGTTTGTCTCCTAATTGGAACTGACTCTTTTGATTTTTAATTTCAAAATGACATTTCTCATATATAAATATATTTTATATTATAAATTGTAAAACAGAATAAAAAAGTAGAAATTTGAATTGATTTCATGGAAATGGAACATTTTGTTATGAAAATATTTTTAAAAATATTTTGAGAGAAATTTTGAAATTCTTCAGTTTTGCTGCAGTTCAAAATTTAAACAAATTTTAAAATTATGGAATTTTCTTCAATACAGAAATTTTAATTCCCATATAGCTCTAGTTATCAGCAATCTACTGACTTACATTCTATGCAATCTGTAATAATTGCTTAATCATTTATTACATCTAAACTATTTATAAAATATTTATAAATGTAACATTGATATAAAATATGACCAATTATAATTAGGATATTGTTATCATAAGACATTTATAAACAAATTGAATTAACATGAAGACAGTTAAGGGATCCATTTGAAAGAGAAGAAAATATCTTTTTCTTTCTTTCTTCTGTATTCACCTAGGAAAGGATTTAATTGTAAATTGCTGGAAAGAAAACTCCACATTTTCTAGTGCTAACTTTTTACATTAGTGTGAAGGCCCTTGACATGCCACTGTGAGCTGACTCCAAAATCTGCCAGAAAACCCCTGAGTTTCTTTAGTACCGAAATATTTAATTATTTAATACTTTCATGCTATTTGATAAATTGAGGGTTTTCATATGAAGTAAACATAAAAGTAAGTAAATTATTCCCTCTGGAGTTGATTTTAAATGTAAATTCACCTTTTTAGCTTCTGCATAATTTTCAATTTCCACTGTGTTGTACTGTCCTTCTCTGAAAAAGGATTATGTGATTGCAAATCTCATCAGTGGAAACTTGAGGTTTTGGCAAGTGAAAGGGCATACTGGAGGGTTTGATGCTCAGACAGCCACAGGAAGTGGTTTGGAAGTGTGGAATAATCACAGAATAATGAATGTTTCTAATGAATGATCAGCAGTGAAATAGTAGAAAATTTTGACTTTTTGAATTGTCACCCTTAGATTTTGGTCTTAACCTACAATTGAAACAACTAGGAATTTATATCTTGACTACTTTTTCAGGCTGTCTGCAAAAATCACATCACCAGTTTTCTTGCTTGATGCCTGAAAAGTTTTCTTCACAATAGTAAGGACTAGGAACATCATTTGGCTTAAATTAAAGCTTAGGTTACAGAGTGTATCTTTTCAGCAAGTGATATATTCAATACAGATTTTGCAGCCTTAGAATTGCATTATAAAGGAGTCCTGATTATTGATTCGGTGCTCAGAAACAATGAAGGAATGGGTACAATTTAACATCTGATTAGACAGGAATAGCACTACATGTTTTGAATATAAACCCAATTATATGGATCGTATAAGGAATGGCTATACTTTCATAATGCTCACAGTGGTGTTAGATGACACACAGAAAACATAGAATTTAAAATATAATGTCTTTGGGGCAAGGACTTTGCTTTTATGCAACACAATGAGAGATGGTACCAAATGGGAGGTAGGGATGGAGGAAACAAAGGACAGTAGTTATAGCAATATCATTATGTGGTTACTCAGTTTAGGCATAGACACATTGCTGTAATTCAGTTAAGAAGCATTTTATATGTATAAAAATTAAGGTAGATAATGATACCATTAAATATTTTTGTCTCATGTGAGAATAATTCTTGAATCAGAATACAACAAGTATGCAAAGCCAGGATGGTGCTAAATATGAGTGCCTGAGTTCTGGGGAAGTAATAGGCAGGTGGGGGAGGGAATGGAGATCAGAAAGGTCCTTTAATTGTAACAAAGACACAAAGCAATCTGGAACAGAATAGGTGGAAAATGGATCATTGAGAAGGAAGCTGATGTACTCCTTGATGCCCATTGCCATGCCTACACTGATGGTAGCAGATTCACTGCCATGAGATCAATTTATCTGATTTGATTGAGTGGCAGCAAAGACACACTCAATCAATCCGAGAGTTGTTCTAGTAAAATCGCCTTCTCAGAATGCACTTCCTGTTGGCACAGCATGGTGGAGATGACACATAGAATGGGAGTTACATAATAGACGGGAGTTAATGCTAGCTACTCTGCATAGTTTGAATAATTGCTGTCAACTGCTGCCAACTTTTCCAGCTGTGTGGGTTGGCTGCATGTTTCCTTTGTGCTTAGAAATTTAGAAGGAATTCCAAAGATAGCTCTTGAGCTATTTCATTTAATGAATAGGTCAGAGAAGCGCAGACGATGCCTTTACAATTCCATACCTCATTGTGGTCAATGTACTGTCAAAAGTTCCTGAGCATAGTGCATAGAAAATGGGTGATCTAGACAGGAGGCTGTTGTACTCCTCTATGACCATATTTCCCTTGTGCTCAGAAATTTGGAAGGTTTTCCAAATATGTTTTTTTTCTGATACCTCATTTAATGAATAGGTCAGAAAAGGACAGAACATGCCTTTAATTCTATGCATCATTGTGATCAATGTACCATCAAAGGTTCCTGATGAAAGATGGACAGATTCTATTACTTTCTATACTTAAAGCATTCTCTGCAGGAGTCTGAAATCAATAGAAGGGTGGAAAATTAGAAGTCTGCTAAGGAGACGAGGATTACAGACTAACAGTCTTGCAAAGGAACAGTTCAAAATGTGAAGTGACTCAGCATGTTATAAAAATCCACTTTTCTACTGTGCTTTCTACCTATCTAATTAGGTAGTAACTTACATTGTGACAGGGCAGAAGAAAAAGGCTACTGCGATTGATTTATTTTTGGATACATATATAGAGATATAAAATCACTCAGGAGGTTATATGCCCCTCTACTGACTTCTGCTAAGATGTCATCTAGAATATCTTATTTGGTTTGAACACCTGGACACCACAAAAACATATACACACTGGAGGAGATTTAATTTAGTCATATTAACAGAGTACCTGATAAGAAACTACATATATCTGAAAGAGATATTTTCACAATTATAAAAAGAATGTAAAGAAAATGAAATTTTAAAAAGGAAAAATTCTCCTTTTTTGAGAGCTGTTTTTCTAATATTTCTAGCAAAACTATGGGAGCTTCATACCATAAAACATTTTATAATGAGGCTGGAAAAAGAACAAGAAACAATGTGAATGGAAAAGGCTTATGCTGGCACAGGAAACAGACTGGATAACTTGGCAGGACTTTTCTAACTTCTATGAGTCTTTTTTTAATAGATAGTTCTGGGTTTTTTAAGGGGGAAAAAGGTTGAAATTCAAAGTTAATCCTGTGGATTTCTTTTAACTGAGTGAATGTCAAGAGGAACAAGGCATAGTTCATAATTATCTTGACTAAAGTATTAACCAACTAGGTTTTGGTATGAAATAAAAGGTGAGGCAAAACTGAAATATCTGGTCTATTTGTTTGAGCAATCAAGTGCTGATTCTATTAGCCTTCACCAAACAGTTACTAAACCAACAAAAGGGAGTGCCATCTTAGATTTGGTGTTGGTGAGTAGTGAGGACTTCATAAAGGAACTGGTTATAGGGGCAATCTTGTTTTAAGTGACCACATGCTAATTCAATTCAAACTAAATGGAAGAATAAACAAAAATAAATCTGAGTAGGCTCCCCAGCTTCAAGAGGGATAACTTAAACAAAAAATTAAGGGATTAGCTGGGGAAGTCGATTAGACTGAAGAATTTTTAGATCTAAAGGTCGAGAAGGCTTGGAATCATTTCAAGTCAAATTTGCAGAAACCGTCTGAAGCCTACACCCCAATGAAGGGGAAAAAATCATAGGCAAGAATTGTACACCAACCTAGATAAATAAGCTTATTGGACAGGTGATTTAGCAGAAGCACAAAGCCTACAAGTAGTGGAAGATGGGAGGAATCGGAAAGGAAAGCTACCTCTTTGAGATCAGAACACATAGAATTAAAGTGAGACAAACCAATCAGAGTTGGACCTTGAAAAGGGAATTAAAACCAATAGTAAAAGGTTCTACGGCCATATAAATAGGAAGAAAATATAAAAAGAAGCGGGAACTCAAAACACTGAGGATAGGGTGAAAGTTTAGGATAATCTAGGTATGAGTGAATATATTAATAAGTACTTTGCCTCTGTTCTTAATGAGAGTAATGATGAGCATGGGAATAGTGGTAGGGTAGCTAATCAGAATGAGGATATGCTGGTAGAAATTACCATCTCTGAGGTAGAAGCCAAACTTGGACTTCTTGGTGGGCCTAAATGGGGCAGGGGGGCGGATAATCTCCATCAAAGAATATTAAAGAACTAGAACATGAAATTGACAGCCAATTAACAAGGATTTTTTAATAAATCTGTAAACTCAGGGGTTGTATTGCATGACTGGGGAACTTCTAATATAATTATTGTTTTCAAGAAAGGGGGGGAGGGGGAATGATCTGGGTAACTTTAGACCTGCTCATTTGACCTTGGTAGTATGCAAGGTCTTGGAAAAACTTTGAAAGAGAAAGTACTTGAGGATATTGTGGTTAACAGTAACTGGGATAAAATAAAACATAACTTTACAAAAGTTAGGTCATGCCAGACCAACTTGATCTCCTTTTTTTGAGAAGATAACACATTTTTTGGGCAAGGGGAATGTGGTGGATCTAACTTAATTAGATTTCAGTAAGGCATTTGATACAGTTCCACACAGAGAATTATTAGTTAAATTAGAAAATATGGGGATTAATATGAAAATAAAAAGCCTGATAAGGAACTGGTTAAAGGGGAGATTACAATGGGCCATATTGAAAGGCGAACTATCAAGCTGGGGGAGGTTATTAATGGAGTTCCTCAGGAATCATTCTTGGGGCCAATCTTATTTAACCTTTTTATTACTAACCTTGGCCCAAAAAGTGGGAATGTGCTAATAAAATTTGTGCATGACATACATTTAGGAGGTGTTGCCAATACAGAGAAGGATCAGGATATCATACAAGAAGATCTAGATGACCATGCAAACTGTAGCATTAGGAATAGAATTAAATTTAATAGCACAAATTTCAAAGTCATGCATTAAGGGACTAATAATAAGAATTTTTCTTGTAAGTTGGTGGGGCATCATTTGGAAGTGCTGGAGGAGGAGAAAGACCTAGATGTAGTGGTTGATCACGGGATGATTATGAGCAACCAATGCGGTATGGCCATGAAAAAAGCTAATGGGGTTCTAGGATGTATTGGAAGAGGTATTTCCACTAGGGATAGGGAGGTGTTAGCACTGTTATACGAGAGGCTGGTGAGACCTCATCTGGAATATTGTGTGCAGTTCTGGTGTCCTGTGTTTAAGAAAGAAGAATTCAAACTGGAACAGGTACGGAGAAGGGCTACAAGAATGATCTGTGGAATGGCAAACCTGCCTTATGAGAGGAGACTTCAAGAGTTTCGATTGTTTAATCTAACCAAAAAAAGGTTGAGTGGAGATATGATTTTCTCTATAACTATATCAGAGGGATAAATACCTGGGAGGGAGAGGAACTATTTGAGTACAGCACCAATGTGGACACAAGAACAAATGGATATGAACTGTCCATCAGGAAATTTAGTCTTGAAATTAGATGCAGGTTTCTAACCATCAGAGGAGTAAAATTCTGAAATAGACGTCCTGTGGGAGCTGTGGGGGGCAGAAACCTAGCTGGTTTCAAAACTGAGCTTGATAACTTTGTGGAGGGCATGGTATTGTGGGTTGGCCTGCTTTGGCAATTGACCTATTTTTGACTACTGGCGATTGATGTGCCAGGGACCTGAGAAAGGATGTTAGATGAGATGGGTTCTGAGTTATTACAGTGAATTCTTTCTTGAGTGTCTGGCCCAAATGCTTAGGATTTAGCTGACTGCCATATTTGCCTAGTCTTGCCCACATGCTCAGAATTTAACTGAATGCCATATTTGAGGTTGGAGAGGAATTTTCCCCTAGGGCAGATTGGCAAGGACTCTGTTTTTTTTTTTTTTTTTTTTTTTTTTTTTTTT
>ML681993.1:15436894-15447795 GCA_007922195.1 Podocnemis expansa | reverse complement strand
AAGTCTAGAGCCCCGGCCCCCGGTGGGGCGGGCAATGGCAAAGTCTAAATGGTGGTTCAGGGTTCCCGTAGTATTTCCCTTGGCTAGGATCCACGGGAGGAGAGTTGGGGGAAGGGAGACGCAGGCCCACCCACTCCACTGCGTCTCAGCCCAGGGCCCTATACAGGGGCAGGGTGGCCTACCCCAGGGTCAGCGGGGCAGCCTCCGAAACACGCTGCCCGGGACCCCGGCCCACCATCCTGCCCTCCCTGGGCTACTTCCTCCACCCCGTCCAGCCCCCCTGCCCGGGGTACCTATGTCCACAGCGGGTAGCCGTCTTCAGGGTCCCCGTCATAGCCGGCCTGTGGGACCCCAGCGAACCCCTCTGTATCCATGGGGGGCAGGTCAGGATACTCTGATGGCTCCTCGGCGAGGGGCAGCTCCTCGAGGTCCTGGGGCCCACACGGGATCAGCCTCTCCTCTTCAGCCAAGGGTAGCTCCTCCAGGTCGCAGGGGCCTGGGGCAGGGGCCAGCTCCTCTTCTATGGAGGGTAGCTCCTCTAAGTCACAGGTCTGGTCAGGGTTTAGGCCCTCCGCTTCCCTGTCTCCCCCGGTCGGGCCCGAGTGGGGAGGCTGCGGTGGGGCCTGCCGGCCCCTTAAGTGCCCACCCCAGTCGGCGGCCTCTGGGCTTCCTTCCCAGTCACTGGGTCCGGGGAGGCTGGGCGGCCCATAGCGTCGGGCGCTCCGGGAGCCAGGGCCTGGCTGGGAGGCCTGGCCCTGGCCTAGCTGAGCTTGCTCCCTCTGGGCCGGCACGTCCTTTCCCCTCTGGAGCTCAGGCCCAAATGAGCTCCCGGCCTGGGGTCTTATACTGCCCCTTCCTGTTCTGGCCCCGCCCTTCTGCTTCCGGGGCTGAGCCCTTGCTGTTCCCTGGTCCGGCCAGCGGGGCCATTCTGGGCGTTCCTCCAGCCTAGACTCGGGGGCAGGGCCCAGTGCCTGTCTACAGAAGGAAAGATAAATCTTGTGGTTATACTTCAGTGCATCTGGTCAGATCACTTCAGCAAATCAAACAAATTGTAGAGGATCAAACAGGGTGGAACAACATAACAGAAAGTGGTGAGGTTGAGAGAGGTGAGAATTGTTGTTTATAGTGAGAAAGCCAGTATACTCTATTCAAGCCCAAGTTAAGGGTGTCAAATTTATACATGAAGTCTAACTCTGTGGTTTCTCTTTGAAGCTTTGATTTTGAGTTAACCTATTTAAGAATTGTAACAGACATGTTTTTCATGGAATGCCCAGAAAGATGAAAGTGTTCCCCTTTTGGTTTTGAATATTGCAATTCGTCTTCGGGCAGTGCTCCCAACTGCTCCACTTAAGGTGTTTGTGCCCGCCACAGCACCGGTCTCAGAGATTTTTTTATTAGCAGTGGCTCAGGCAGCAGTGGGGATGACAGGTGATCAGTGTTTCCCTCTCTGGTGACGTCAGCCGGTTACTCTCCCACTGCTGTTGCTCTCCAGTTCCTTTCTACCGCTGACGACGCTGTTCGGAGTCTGCGGTGGCTCCCAACACAGGGACCTGAGAAAGGGAAAAAAGAGAAAGAAAAAGAAGAGAAAAAGACAAAACAAATTACAAAAACATACAGAACAGAAACAAACAAACAAAAAAAAAGAGTAGAAGCGCGATGCCAAACTCAACCAAGAGCGGCTTTAAACGCTGCACTGACTGTAATGAGGCAATGTCCGCCTCAGATGGGCACAGCTCCTGTATTAAATGCCTAGGAGAGGGACATCCCTCTTACAAATGCCAGCATTGTAGGAGCTTGACTTCAAGATCATGGAAGGAGCGGTAGCAAAAACTAAAGCTCTTATTGCTTGAAGGCTCCCTCTGCCCCGCTTCCGACCCCGGTGCCTCTCCTCATAACCCTGAGGGAGCGCACAGGCGCGGATCCAGCACTTCCTCACCAGTGCCCAGGAAACGTTCAAGGGACACCGAACCTATCTCACAGCGCTCTCAGCACACCCCCATGGACATGGGCAATGAAGCTGCAGGCGCCGCTCATAAGAAGCCGGCAAGGATGGCACGCACCTCAGCACCGACTGTAGTGCTGCACAGTCAAATGGCGCTGATACCTCCACCTGCACTGAGTCCTGCACCAGTGCTTGCGGTGCTGTTTATGCCCGCACCAGCTGGCCCCCTTCGCACACCAGCTCTGACCACAATACTGACTACGGTGCCGCAGCCAGTACCTACCGCAGTGCTGTCAGTCCCACAATCACCAGGGACTTTCTGCCCAACAATATCACAGCCTGTCACACCACAGGGCTTAACATCGTGGGCATCAGCCTCTTTTTCCAGCAAACATAAGAAAAAATCTAAGAACACAGCAGAGGTTGAGGACTTAACCATTCATTCTGCACCCATATCACCGCTGTTTCAGATTGATTCTTCACGCACCACTACCCCTTCTACATCCCCATCAAGGGGCACCCTTTCTTCTGGCACTTCAAGTCCTGCGCCAGTCGAGGCACCACCACAGCAAGCTGACCATGCTGCAGCCTCCAGTTTAACTTGGCCCTGGGCATAACCTCCCTTGCTATTCTGCCCGCAACAGAGGCTAAATTACATGTCCTGGCAGCCTTACAGTGCGCCACCATCATCCAAGGGTGTGCCGGCCGGCTTGCCAGTAATACAGCCTCTTCCACCGTTACTAGTTTCAGTCCCACCCACCACGGGGACGGCTGTCACCAAATCTACCAAGGAACCCTCTACACAAGGCAAGAATGACGACAATAAACAGTTCAGAGAACTGTTCAGCTGGGCAGCGGATTCTATGGAGGTTTCGTTACAAGAAAATCAGACAACATAGCACAGGCTATACAAAATCCTCCAAACACCCGGTTCCAGCAAGTTAGCCTTACCCATGGACGAGGGAATTATGGAGCCTGCCAATGAGATATGGCAGACACTGGCGTCAGCACCTCCGTCTAGAAGAGAGCGGACAAGAAATACTTCATCGCCCCCAAGGGGAACGAATTCTTGTTTACCCACCCCCAACCCAACTCTCTAGTGGTTGAGGCAACGAGCCAATGAAACAGACAGACATCTACGAGACCCAATCTTAACAACAGAGGAGACAGGAAACTAGATGTTCTTGGGAAAAAGGTTTATACATCGGTGGCCCTCCAGTTGAAGATTGCCAGTTACACAGCACTACTAGCTAATTACAACCAATATGTTTTAACCAGATTGAATGACCTTCTAAACGTCATGTCACATGATAAACAAGAACAAGTAAACAGTCTAATTACAGAAGGCTTGCTAGTCACTAGAACATCTCTGCAGGCCTCTCTGGACACTGCTGATGTCACTGCCAGGACTCTAGGTATGGCGATTGTTTGGAGGCGCTCTTCATGGTTGCAGGCAGCGGACCTTCCCAGACAGATGCAGCGGACCATTGAGGACCTCCCATTCGATAAGGAGAATCTGTTTAGGAAGAGCACAAACGATGTAAAGCGTGGCCTGAAGGACTCGAGAGCTACCTTGAGAAACTTGGGTATTCTCACCCCATTCTCAAGGAGAAGATCCTACAAGAACCAATTCTCTAACCAGAGGTTCTCACAAGGCCAATCAAACAGGAGAACGGATACTTAGTATAATAGACCACGCCAATCTCGAAGAGGCAGACAAACGAATTAACCATATCAACCTTCACAGCCATCTAACACTAAACACCAGTTTTGATGGCCAAGTCGAGGGAACAACCAGCCATTCTTTTTTCCAACAGATGCAGCCATCACATGGCCTTATTTTCAAAAACAGACTACAGCCATTTCTCCACAAGTAGAAATATATAACATCAGACAAATGGGTCGTCGAGATCATCCGAGAAGGTTATTCCATTCCCTTCACTTCACAACCGAATACCCACCTCCCCACCCTTCCCTTTTTAGGGACCCCAATCACGTACAACAACTACAAGAAGAGATTCAACATCTTCTTCATATAGGAGCCATCGGAAAGGATCCCGATCATCAAAAGGGAAGGGGATTCTATTCCCCTTACTTCTTAACCCAGAAAAAAACCAGGGGCTGGAGACCGATCCTCAATCTCAGACAACTCAAAAGACACATACAGATCAAGAAGTTTAAGATGCTCACCCTAAACAAGATTTTTCCTACCCTTCAACAACACAATTGGCTGGCCTTTCTCGACGTAAAGGATGCATATTTCCATGTATCTATCTGTCCCTCTCACAGAAAATTACTACAATTCCAATTTCTTCACCATCATTTCCAATATACAGTGCTTCCCTTTGGCCTATGTATGGCTCCAAGGGTGTTTTCTAAACTCCTGGCACCTGTAATAGCTTTCCTACGCAGACGACGCATAGAGATATTTCCATATCTTGACGATTTTCTAATCAAGTCTCCCACGTATCAAGAGGTGACCCAGGTGGTACAAATAACAACCAAGCTCTTTCTCACACTCAGACTCAACATCAACTACGACAAATCCTCACCGATCCTGTCTTAAGAAATTCATTTAATTGGAGCAAGGATACATTCACCTACGGCAAGAGCCTACCTACCACTCGACAGGTTCCACAACCTACAACAGATGGCATCAATCATACAAACTTCCACAATCATTTTGGCTCACACAGCGATGCAAATGTCAGGCCACATGTTGGCAACAACATACCTAGTAAACAACGCCAGACTCCTCATGAGACCGCTTCACCTATGGTTCCTATCACATTTCAAGCATCGCACTCACCCCACCAAGACACTACTGGTTGTCCCCAGAGAAATCAGAGATTCCCTAGCCTGGTGGATGGACCAGACCAATCTCTTATGACAGGTTCCATTTTCACCACCAGAGCCTCAGATCATGATAACTACGGACACCTCTCTATTGGGATGGGGGGCACATTGCCAGGACCAAGCCATTCGGGGCAGGTGGTCTTCTCTAGAAAAGACATCTCCGCATAAACCTACTTGAGTTAAGGCCAGTCCGCAACGCATGTCAACATTTTCTTCCCCTAATTGCAGGGAAGGCCATCACAATCTGCACCAACAACAGGACTTGTATGTTCTACATAAATCGACAGGGGGGAACCAGATCGTGGTGCCTCTGTCTAGAAGCAATAAAACTATGGGATTGGTGTCTGCTATACAACATATCAATAGTGGCAGAATACCTCCCTGGCAAAGACAATACCATAGTGGACTCTCTGAGTCATCTATTTCCCAACCAACACAAATGGGAGATCAGACACGACATTATTCAAAACATTTTCTCCAAGTGGGGAACCCCCACAATGGATTTATTCGCCACCATGAACAACAAAAAATGCACTAGTTATTGCTCCCAAGCGGGAAGGGGCCTAGACTCCAGTGGCGACGTGTTTCTCCTCAGCTGGAGAGGCACCTTACTATATGCATTTCCGCCCATCCCGCTGATCGCACGAACTCTCCAGAAAATCAGAGATGACAGAGCACAAATAATCATGATATCTCCAGTGTGGCCACACCAATTTTGGTACACTCCGCTCACCGCAATGTCCCTAACAAGTCCAATTCCCCTACCACTTGTTCCAGACCTCCTATCACAGAATCATGGGCCACGCACACACCCCAATCTGAACAGATTGCACTTAACAGCATGGAACCTCGATGGTTCGAAGAGATAGAACTCCAGTGCTCCACTGAAGTCCGTCATATCCTGTTAAATAGCAGAAAACCATCCACGAGAAATACTTGCCTGCAAAAATGGATCCGATTCTCCCACTGGTGCTCCTGAAGATTGATAAATCCATCGACAGCTCCTATCCCGTTGATCCTAGAATATCTCCTTCACCTGAATGAAACAAAGGTTACAGTTAGTACAATTAGGGTACATCTTGCTGCCATCTCAACTTTCCATGACCACGTAGATGGACCCTCAGTCTTCGCTCACAGAACCATCAAAAGGTTCATGATGGGCATGCAGAACTTATACCCTCAGGCTCACCCACCAGCAACGCCCTGAGACCTCACCATGGTCCTCAAAGCGCTAATGAAACAACCATTTGAACCATTAGCCAAAGCCTCATTATTACTTTTATCAATGAAAGTAGTGTTCCTCGTATCAATCACATCAGCTTAACGAGTTGGGGAAATGGTGGCGTTAATGGCTTATCCACCATACACCATATTCTACAGGGATAAGGTTGCCCTACGACTACATCCGAAGTTTGTTCCCAAGATGGCGTCAGCCTTCCACATCAATCAGACAATCCATTTACCGATATTCTACCCTAAATCTCATACCATGCCCCAACAAAGACTGCTGCATACCCTCGACGTCAGACGAGCACTTGCATATTACCTAGAGCGAACCAAACCTTTCAGGAAGTCTGCACGACTCTTTGTTTCCACTACTGAATGCTCCCATGGGCAACCAGTCTCTAAACAGAGATTGTCCAATTGGATCTCGTCCTGAATACACATGGCATACTCCATATGTCAAATAGCTACACCTAATACAATACGTTCTCACTCCATGAGAGCGATGGCATCCTTGGTGGCCTTTCTTACAAGGGTCCCGCTTCAAGCAATTTGTCAGGCAGCCACTTGGTCTTTGAACGATACCTTCACCAAGCACTATGCATTAGAACAGATTTCATCTATGGACATGGCATTGGGACAAGTGGTCCTTAGAACAATTGATAATGTACAGTCCGAAGTACCCACCACCTAATTTCAAGGACTGCTATGGAATCACCTTAAGCGGAGTAGTCGGAAGCACTGCCCGAAGAAGAAATGGAGGTTACTCATCTTTGTGCAGTAGCCAAAGTTCTTCGAGGTGCGTGCTCCTGACAAGCTCCACAACCCTCCCTTATCCCCTCTACTTCGGAGCTCGTCTTTTCTTCTCTCTTGGCAGGGTGTCTCCAGGGTAGAAAGGAACTGGAGAGCAACAGCAGCGGGAGAGTGACTGGCTGACATCACCAGAGCGGGAAACGCTGAACGCCTGTCATCCCCACTGCTGCCTGAGCCACTGCTAATCAAAAATCTCTGAGACCGGTGCTGCGGCGGGCGCAAACACCTTAAGTGGAGCATGTCGGGAGCATGCACCTCGAAGAACTTCGGCTACTGCACGAAGGTGAGTAACCTCCATTTTCTGATATCAGATTTGTATCCATTCATTGTTTTGCACCAAGTCGGTCTCATTTGGCCAATTTATAATGTGATTGCATCCTCTCACACTGAAGATACCTTTTTGGAAGAGGTAACTCCAATTATTAGGAAAACAAAGGTATTGGTAATGGGGGACTCAACCATTAAAAACATGTTGCTGGATTTACGATGACCAATAGAACTGCATGGTGACTTGCCTGCCAACTATACATATAAAATGGTGGAATCTAAGACCTGGTTGACACTGCCATGCTGAATTGACATGAGATACATTTGATGAACAGATAGGCAGCAAGTTTAAAGCCAAAATGAGGAAGAATTTCTTCACACAACACTTACCCAACCAGTTGAACACTTTTCAAGAAGATGTCATGAAGGCCAATACAGCAACAGGGTTCAAAAAAGAACTAAGTATGTTCATGAAGGATAGGTTCATCAATGGCTATTGAGCAGGATAAGTAAGGATTGCTGTTTGCCAGAGTCTGAGAATAGTCAACAGGATGGATCACTTGATGATTACCTCTTTTATTCATTATCTCTGAAGCAGCAGCCAGTGGCCACTGTCAGAAAACAAGATACTAAGCTAGATGGCCCATTGGTCTGAACCAGTATTACCATTCTTCTGTTCTTAAGGTTTATCTCCATGATCTCTAAATACGTGTCCAGGAGCTTATCTCACATGAATACTTTTGATCATCTCAGTGAAGTGCATGTGTTAATTATGATAGTCAGGTGTATGAGTACCACTTAGTTGCTTTACCAACGGGGCATTTTAAGTAAGAGATTCATAGGTTTAATCTTAAGTATTTGAAATAAAGAGCAGTTGATTTCATTATGTGCACAATGATATATTGTCTTCAGTAACAACTTTAGTTATTATAATAGGAAGAATATGGATGATTAATTCTATTGAGAAACTTTGTTGTTACGAGGAAAGTATGGTAGTATGGGTTGCCTTTGCTCTACAGAGTTATTGAAATTTAAAATGGGGGCTGAACAAATGTCTGTTACTGTGTTTTTAGCTAAGCAAGTAAAATGGGCCTTCTGTATTGCACTTAATGTCCCTGCAAATGTATTTTGCAGAAAGATACAGCTGTCATGAACATCTCTTAGATTAGATCTCCTCCTCCTTTTGTAAAGGTCCAGATGCTGTGAAGTGTATTGTCTGTATAATTCCACTGAATTCTGTAAGCAATGTTGCATTATAATTGACAGAATATACAATTGCCAAAGGGATAGCCGTGTTAGTCTAGTCCAGCAAAAAAGCAAGGAGTCGTGTGGCACTTTAAGACTAACAGATGTCTTAAAGTGCCACATGACTCCTTGTTTTTTTGCTGAAATATACAAGCATACGCCTTCACAGTGACAAAAAAAGATAATTTCCTCATGCTTTATGACACAGTTTGGCAGCAAAAGACATGTCCGCACTATGGGTGTGTTACAGTGGCACAGCTACAGTGCTAAAGCATAATATAGACATTTCCTATGGTGACAGAAGAGTTTTTTCTGTCACTGTAAGTAAACCACTTCTCTGAGCAGTGGTAGGTAAGTCAGTAGAAGAATTCTTCCATCAGCCTAGCTGTACTTACATTGGATGTTAGGTCAACTTAACCGTGGTGCTCAGGGATGTGGAATTCTTCAGATCACTGAGGGCTATGGCTATGTCAATCTAATTTTTATAAGTAGGTCTTGGAATACAAGGGCTATTGTAATTACACACTCTTGCTAAATGTCTTATGTTCTAGTGCTGTTTCTTTGTAGTATATGTTCATCTACAGCCAGGTAAAACTTCATAAAATTTAAAACCATTCTATGATGTATACTAAATACTTTCTGGAAGTTTTATGGAAGTTACAAAACAAACATTAAAGAAACTGGGATTCTTCAGGGCTGCTATTGATTGTCAGAAATATTTGTCAAACAATGAACCTACACCATTCAGACTCTCACCTTTATTCTGGGAGCTGGCAAGAAAACAGAAGGAGAAGCAGCTGCAGGAGGAGGAACAACAGCAGGAGGGTTCATAAAAGAACCAGTGTGGGTGTTATTTACTCCCTGCATAGAGCCTCCAATCTATTAACAATTGTGAAGAGAACTTGAAAGGAGGACATGAGAATGAGCAGACCAGTGGGACACATAAAACCAGTACTGTATGTGGGCATGTTTAGAAATGACAAGTGATAGAGAAATACTCTTTTTAATTAGTCCCTTGGGTGTCCTTTCTTACTCATGCCTTTTCTTAATTGATCTTAGATATTCTTAGTTTGCATTAGGAAGTGTAAGATATACATGCAGTGGAAACTGGCATGTAATTTGGAGCTATATGGTTGTGGGAGCAAGGAAGTCTTAACCCTTACAGGCTTATCTTTGCAAATCAGGATATCCTTATTTACTCGGTAGCCTGTTCACATGGGGAACTGAGATTTGCTTGATCAAAGCCTGTTTCTTGCAATAAGGTTCAATGTTGATTTAGACTGTAATAAAAAAAAACAAACGAAAAGATGATTTGTATGACTGAAAGTTTGGGACCTCTTGGAATCACCTATCCTCCATTTCTTTTGAACATATTTTGAATAATTTCATGCTTCCGTCAGATAGAGGCTGGTACATTTGTGATGTATTGGTGGAATGTTTGAACTAACTTATGAACAGCAATGTAAATGTTCCACTGTTTACAACATTTTTGTTTACTAGGTCTCTGCAGAGAAGCAGAATACATGTGCTTTTACTGTAAGAAATTAATTTTCATGGCTCTTTCTAAAACCTAATGGTCATAGTACATCCAGAATAGATAGGGAATGAATCATTGCTCTTCATTTTATCTTTTGTAATCATGGTTCATTCTCTTAAATTGTTGTTGTTCTTTTATTGTGTTTTTAATTTGCTTGTTGTGTTATTAAAACCCATTATGATCAATAGGAAGAGGCCATTGTCATAATGGGTTTTGGATCAGTGATGCAAGAATAAAAGCACATGGTTAAACAGTATAATAAAAAAAATTAAATTTGGTGCAACGTTGAGTTATTTTTATTTTGCCATTTCACCAAAGTTTTTATTTGGTCTTGAGGCCTCAAAAGATTTTCACAGACATCCTTTTGGAAAATCAACGTCTATTTTGGAAATTTGAGAAAAAAAACAGGTAGCCATCTTTGCCATTTTGAATTGATATAGAAGATAAAGAGAGACAAGTCTCACAGAGCTTTGTAATGTATACAGTGACACACTTTGGCAAGATGGGACTAAAAATACCGGAAAATTTAAGCAATTTGGTTCTAAAAGCAGAAATAAATGAGAATCTCTACAAGATCTTTTAGTCAGAAAATTCCTTTTGTCATGTACCTGTTAAGTTAGAAGGCTGCACTTGATGTGCTGGTGATTGCAAGTAGAAAATTGCAACAGTCAGATAAACACTTATGGAAGGCAACCAGACAGGACCAATGCACTGCTGAAACCATCTGACAGCCAACAAGGGTAAAAAGGGTCTATGAACTTGTCTACACACTCATGCTAAAGTTGGGAAAGTCATAGAACCTCCTCCTTGAATTGTGATTTGGTATACAGGGTGATTAAACATAAAAACAGAAATAGAGACACTAGTTGCACCATTTTGAAAGGGATAGCCGTGTTAGTCTAGTCCAGTGAAAAAACAACAAGGAGTTGTGTGGCACTTTAAGACTAACAGATTTATTTTTTGCATGAGCTTTCGTGGGAGAAGATCCCACTTCCTCAGATGCTTCGAAGATGGGTG
>ML681993.1:15326455-15436494 GCA_007922195.1 Podocnemis expansa | reverse complement strand
GATCCCACTTCCTCGAAGCATCTGAGGAAGTGGGATCTTCTCCCACGAAAGCTCATGCAAAAAATAAATCTGTAAGTCTTAAAGTGCCACACAACTCCTTGTTGTTTTAGTTGCACTATTGCCACCCACATTTTAGAGAAATTAATGCTTCACATGGTATTCCATACTCTAACTATTACTAGCAGTAGATGTTTTCACTACAGTATCCAGAGGCCTACATCAGGATCAGGGCATCATTGTGTTATCTGCTGTGCAAAACTCTTATAAAGCCAGGGATCCTACCTCAAGGAGCTTTGAGTCTAGTCAAACTAACAGAAACTTTCAAAATGGAAGAAACATCACTTTTGACAGGTTAATGTTGTTAATACATGTTTACTTTTGCTGCTGCATATTTTAGGTTTTGTAAACTAGCAATTGATACAATACTGTTGCATCTGACTATGTTGAATAATATGTGGCACGTTCCAAGAGGTAGCCATGTTGGTCTAGTTCAGCAAAATGAACAAAGAGTCAGATGGCACTTTTAAAGGCTGAGAAATTTACATGGTGTTGCATAGTCACGTGCAAGTGTACCTATACATTCTAAATGCTAGATAATGATCTAGAATCCACTGTAACTTTGTGTCAAAAATAGAAAAAAAAATCTCATAGTAATTCTGCGCCAGGAATTGAGTGAGCAGTTGTTTGTCTTTGGTTCTTAGTGAAATTAAATGGTTTTCAAAGTTATCTTGGACTGTTGTATATGAGCAGTTGTGTTGTTCTGTGTCTCAAAATTATATTGTTGTTAGCGACATCTAAGAGGACTTTATTTCATGAATCACAATCTGATAACTTCTTTTTGTGAATATTACTGACATTAGAAACATGTTATCTTTTTCTTCTTATGAAGATTTGTGGGCAAAGTTGCCTAGAAACTAACCTTGGACAGGAGGGAAAGAGACACTGAAAGAGAGAACCAAACTTTGAATGTAAAACTTCTTTAAAAAATAACCTCTAAAATTATTTCAATTTTTTCAATTTTGGTAGCTTTTTCTAAGTTTGAAAATATAATTTATATTGAGTAAAAAAAAGTTTTGTGTAAACTTTTTTCCCCAGGTTTAGTTAGACTAAACACTGTAAAAAAATTAAAATGTGTGTGAAACTTTTAGGAACACAATCTTATAAATTATTACCCAACCTAAAGCAGTATTTTCTTTAAGTACAGACTCTAGCGTGTTGTACTTTGCTGATCACAGAATCATAGAATTGGCAGGGACCTCATGAGGTCATCTAGTCCAACCCCCTGCTAAAAGCAAGACCACTCTGATGAAATCATCCCAGCCAGGGTATTGTCTAACCGGACCTTAAATATCTCCAAAGACAGAGATTCCACCACCTTCCTAGGTAACCCATTCCAATGTTGCACCACTCTCCCGGTGAGAAAGTTTTTCATAATATCCAGCCTTGACCTCCCCAGCTGTAACTTGAAACTATTGCTCTAATCACTTAACAATTTTGAGGAATAAAAGCTTTGTATGTAAATACCATTTCTAAGAAATAGATTTTATGGCTTGAAAATGTTGGTACCTGTAATGAATGTAAATAGCTGGAACTCTATTGTTTGTTCATCTAATGTGTTTGGGTTGGTAAAGGTAAGCATAGTTGATTGAACTTGTTTCTGTAGTTTGGGACTATGTATGTTTTGTCTAGAGTTTGTGCTTCTGTTCAGAATGCTTGGTGCAATTGAGCCCAGACATCAAACTACATCTTTTGTACTGATGGCAGCTACAGATAAAATGGGCTATTTCTGCCTGAGAACTGGACTATGACATATCTCTGATCTACAGAAGTTGTTCCTCCTCATTTGAAATTAATGATTGGCATAGCAGCATAGGTAGATTGGTTGTAACTATCAACCCTGCCTTATATAGCCAGTGAATGAACAGAGGTGTTTAGATACTTTGAATAATCTCTCAGAACATTTAAACACCACTTCAAAAAACACAATTTTTCATGAAAAAACATTTTATAGTTTCACCTTTGTGATGTCTGAGCTCTCAGCCTATAATATGTATGTTTTTTTTATATTAAAGCATTTTATGTTATGTAAGCTTTATAATTATCTGAAACTACATTCAACCAGCCAGTGGTCAGCACAGTTATGTTGGAGTCAATCATATAAAGACATTCAAAGGGCCTGTACTTCAGAGAGGTGTTTCTAGGTCACAACATTTTATTTTGTACAACCAGAAAATGTGGTGTGGTTGGCAAACCCTACATTGGTTTTTGAAATTACTATGCTACGATTATGTTCCAATCAATGAGAACCTCTGAGCCATGAACTTTTATTGATTTGTATTCTCTCAGGTAACATAAATGGCCTTCCATAAGTCTTCCAATTTCACTGTCAAGATTTTTTTAAAATGAAAATACAGCAGAAAGATAAATGACATCTTTACTTATGCAGTTTCTTTGCTGTTGTCCAACTATCGCAAAGCCTGAGACAAAATAGGTGTTACTCTACTAATCACATTCTTAATTCTAGAACCACAGTTCATAGCCTTAGTGCAGCAGTATCTCATTTCCCAGAAAATTGCAATATAATATTTAAAATTATGGCTTTTGTTGAAATTTATATCTTTTCTTTTTTTTCAAACTGCATGTTTTAAATTATTTTAAGTGTTTTGCAGAGTGACTAATTTAGACTAAGTTCTGTTTATGATGATATATTATTTTTTCCTCAAATTTTAAAAGGGATTTCCAGTGTTATGGTAATTTATTCCATTCCATAGGATTGTATGTAACACATCCATGGATAGCTGCCATAATGAACTATGTCTTAAAGTTTCCACACAGAATGTATGGGAAGGCTACCAGCTGAAAGCCCACTTGCAGGGCATTTCCTATATATTTTAAATGCTAAAGTGGTTGTTCAGTATTATCTGTTAAATTTTCTTCTTTGCAGTCTGACTTTTGTCAAAATCAAAACAATGTAAATTTTTAAATACTGATTTCAATGTTGTTGATCAACAAGGGATCAACCTCGCATCATTTGTTGTATCTTTTCCTTGTCAGTTGTGAAATAAGGAAGTGCTTGTTTTTATTCACAGATGGGTTACTAAGAGACAGAGGTTAAGTGATTTCTTCAAGATCCCATGGAAAGGTGGCGGAAGAGCAGGGAATTTGAACCCACATTTTCCATAGTTCCACAGTATGGCCCAAACAGTGGACTATCTTGTCTTCTGGATAGGGATTTAATTCCCACCTTTGTGTAGTCATAGGCAAATCACACAGTCCCTCAGTGCCTGTGATTTTCTTTTACCCATTTGTCTTGTCCTTCCCCAGAATTTACAGGCTCTCTTCATTTATGTGCACTGCCTGGTGCCCCAGTTTCATTTAGATTTTTACACACTACTATAAAGCAAGTGATTAATAGTAATAATAAACAATCTAATCAGAGCTACTGTACTGTAACATATATCACACACTATATGTAGTTACTGTGACTTGCAGACTGAGTAACATGCTTGATAGAAACTTTAAAAATAAGTAAATGCAGATTTAACTTTAACTTGTGTGTCTAGGCAAGATGCCATCACCAAAGGCTGGTCAGGATAAAAGGAATACCTGAACATGATTACGAGATATTAAGATTTCCCTTTATTACTGATAAAGATTTTCACCCTTTTAAACCAATCTCAGTAATAATAATTTACATTTTGGAGGGTTTAATATTTAAACATATACACTCACTTCCCATTCACAGTTAAGTAAGCAGTGACTATATCAAGGAGAGATTACACCTTTTTCACTGTAGTACCTTACCAAATGGGCACAATTCTTACAGAATTTATAGTTCATCAGAATTTTGATGAAAAGAATTATTAATTATTATGTATTTTATTTCATTAGTATTTCAAATATTTTGTTTTCCTTATCTCATGCCTTTTTAAATTACACTTTAGAAAGGAAAAGAAAAATTCTGTGTAGAAAACTACTTGTCTACTTTGTCCTATTTCAAGAAGTGTTTTATGTAGATGAGAGAGTTTATTTAGTTCCTTTCCAATTCAGAGTTTTCCTGCTATTGCTAGGGACACTTGAATACAAAGTTCTTCTTAACCTCGTCATTCACTAGTGGAAATAATTTTCCAGCTAGCATTTATATATGTAAAACTGTATATTACTTTTACTATTGACTGAAGTAGTGTTTAGATAGTTAAAATGCATTCTGAATTGCATTGAGATGAATTGCAAAAAGTTAGATGACAATAGATGATGTGAGAACTCTAGGAAAATAAGACAATCTATTAATTGATTTGTTGGATAGACACTACTGTGGTGACATATTATTTTAATTGCCAGAGTAAAACATTGTACAATTTCACAGCCTTTCTTGTTGACAGTAATCTGGACATCCTTACTCATTGGCTTACTGAACAACTGTAGTACTGTAACTGGGATGCTCGGACAAATTATACACAACTTCATGATGTTAGGCCTCAGATTAGAGTGAGATACAATACGTTTCACCTTATCTTTTTCTCTTAACCTTTTTAGAATCCATTTGTTGTTTGATGAAAACTATTCGTACATATATGGGACTCAAATTATGCTACTTTACACACAATATTTGAGGAACAAATGTTGCTTATGATGTAGAACCATAATATATCTTTTCCTTTAACAGCTGTACTACCCATGAAATTTCATATGATAAATAAAAGTGCGACAGAACTCCTTTTTTGTTTGTTTGTTTGGTTGGTTTGTTTTGTTTGTTTTATCATCACAAATCTAGGTACATCACTTCACTCATCTCATATTTAGTCCAATATTATCCTTAAAATCCACCCAAACAAGACTTCTTGCCTGCTCCCTTTATTTCCTCTCACTGTTCTGTGTTGCCTGTCCTGCAACAACATATGCTTCTAATCAATGAGCCCTGTAAACTGATCTATGGATTGTGTATTAATTATATTGATTACTTAACAATTCCCAGTTAACACTCTGAAGGTTGATAGGGTCCTGTCCCAAGATCAGGCAAAGTATTATTATTAAAGTTACTGTTCATTTGGGAACCCTGATGAGTACTGTAGCAACACTCACATGTAGGAAAACTATTCTGTATTTGCAATAGTTTTACTAATACAGTTAGTAAAAACACAAATCCTCTAACACAGCAAGGTAGTTAGAATTAAACCAGAATGCACATCTGAATATCCATATACAAACACCATTCTTGGCATGTGTATCTGGGGTTGTCCAATGTGAGTCCTGCGGGACAGACTCCAGTCCACAGAGGCTACTATCTGGCTTAGAAGCTCTGCGTCATACAGCAGCAACTCTTCCTTCACTCCAGCCCAAACTGGCCCACCTGGCCCCTCTGCTCCAACCCCAGGGCTGGCTGGCTGGCAGAGTGAAACAGCAGGCTCAAGACTGGCCAGCAGGGGCAGAGCAGCAGGCTCCATCCCTTTTTCTGCAGCCCAAGCCTGCCCAGACCTGGGACTGAACCTGCCCGGTGGGATGGGGTAGAGCAGAGCAGCAGGCCCAACTCCTCCTTTCCAACCCAAGCAAGACCAGCCTCACCCATCCAGTCCTGGAGTCACCTGGTGGTAGGTGGGGCAGGGGTGGAGTGAAGTTCTGAGAAAGACCAACAGGGGACAGCAGCAGGCTCCCTTCCCCAGTTATGCCACTCCATCCTGCCCCTTCCTTCCCCTACATCCAAAACAGCTGGGGTAGGGAGAAAGCTTGGCAGCTCGCCCTCAGCCACATTCCTCCTCCCCTGTTTCCACCGCAGGTTAACTCCCTGTTTGTCTGTGCCACCCTTGACTCTCTCCCAGCTAAGCCACCCCAGCCTGCCTCTTTCTTCCCCTACAGATGAGACAGCTGGGTGGGGCAGATTGGCAGCCCCCCTCATCTTTAGCCCTCTCCCCACTGCCTCCTCTCCTTGCCCCTCTGGAGTTTAACTACCCTTTTCCTCTGCCATCCCTGCCCCTACCACAGCTATTCCACCCCACCCAGCTACTTTCTTTTCTTACAGCCCCCTATGCAAACTGCCTCACACACATATTTCCACAAATATGGATCCTCCTGCATGGGGCAGCTGAGGGCCAGTGCTGGGCCTCCTCCTGCTATATGCAGGGGGTGTAAGGCCAAGAGCGGGTGCATATGTAGAGTTGGGCCCAAGAGTGAGAAAGAATTCCAGTGTAGTCCCTGACAGGAAAAGGTTGGAAACCCCCATGTTATTCATATCTTCTGGCCAGTTGCCATCCTTCTGGCATCTCCCAAGAGCTACATTTCTTCCTCCCTAAGCACACATGGTGAATTATAACTTTTTATAATATGTTATGCTGACACCATTTTGTCTAATGTATATTTAATAGGAGAATCTCCCCTCTTACTTAATTGTATTTCCTCATCCTTCTAATGTTGGGATGTCCTTATCCTATAGGTGAGTAAATTCATGATCTCAACTTCTTATCATGTATGTCAGTTTATTTTCAAGGCAACTTTATGGTTATGCACCCATAGATGTTCCTAGCCTAAGATATCACAAAGCTGGAATCAGTTCATATTCCTGTGGTTACCTGGTATCATATTATACAAAAATTCCCTAAACATAATGTTCTCAATTCCCAGTAACTCTGTCACTGTTAGGTAACTCACTCATGCTAAGGCTCAAAGGCCTCAAAGTCTTATACTAATAGCTCTGGCTAAGATCTTCCTGTTTATAGATCTATAAGTTTCTTGTGCTTTTGCTGTAGGTATCTCTACACTGGGGCAGGATTTAAAGTAAATTTTGAGCTGCCAAATTAAGAAAATTGGAGGAGCATGGTCACACCACACTCCTTATGCTTGTTTTTTGTGTCCTAAGATCTCCAGATGACTCCAAACTGAGACTCGTTTGCTGCACTCAGACACCATTACCTGCCCCGGTGAAAAGCTCTCCATGCTGCCCAAGCAAGAAATGGCGTTCCAGCCTTCCCTGGGCTGCACACAGGGCATTTGCTATTTGCTGATGACATGGTCAAGGTGCAGCATACCACAAAATACAGAGTTACAAGAACAGGGAATTCTGGGATAGATCCTAGAGGCCAGTAATATCATATTAAACTGTTGTCTGTCTATACAGATGTTAAATCTCATGATTAAAATTGACCAAAATGCTATGATTCCTGCAAAGGTGGTATTGTGAGGCTGGTTTATGGCAGCAGTTAGTTCCACTTTATAGCTGCATGAGTGTGTACACAGGCTGAAGAGGGTTGACATATGTGATGTTAAGTCGACCAGAGCTTTCGATGTAAAGCAGGCCCAACTAAAATACTTTAGCTAGTTCTGTGGACTATAGCCCTATTATGGCATCGCCAGGGAGCTCTGCTTAAAACCTGATGTTGTCAGGAGACCCAGTATTTGCTAATTTAATTTCCTCCATTCCAAGATGCAGTCAAGATGCAAGTTTGTTTGTTCTATTATGCAACATTGTATAGGAACAAAGTAAGCTCAGAGAAGCTGTTAGATATTCAGATAAGGGACATTTATTTACTGACCTATTTATATTCTGAACAATGTCATGTAGCTTTACACAATAAAACAGTCAGAGAGAATTTTAATACATTTAACTTTGGTTGCAGGTTTTTAAAGTAAAATACATGAGGTTTTTTTTTTTCTTTGGTGGGTTTTGTGTGTGGGTGCGGGTATGTTTTAGATTGAGATTCTATGGTATGAAACTGCCAAAGGAGAAATCAAACGTGAAGAAAGACTGCCCTTTCTCCATTTTTCCTAGATATTAACAAAATTTATTGACAAAAGGATTCCAATGTTATTGTTACAAACAGAAGCCCAGCACAAACATATTCCATTTGCAACTAGTACCTGAGTGGAAAAGAAAACAAACAACAATAACAAAATAATTGTAACCAATTTAAGGGTCTTGATTGGATTTCCATTTGAGTGGGTTTCTTTAACTCACTCTTATGTTAGGTTGGGCGATTGATGGTGTATAATATATTCCTCAAGTCAGACAATTATGTTAGTGTTCATTCACAATGGCAATCAAGTAGCGGCAATCCCCTCAGATATCTTTCTGTTTCAAATTTTAGTTGAGTGTTGTACCTATCTTGATACTCAGAAAATTGATGAAATCAGAGAGGGAAAAATAACACATGCATATCAATTATTTGAGCAATCAGCTAAATAGTAGTTTTCCACAAGCAGCAATTTATAGTTATTACTTTCAACTGTAATACAAATAATTTGTAATTAAGTTTTTGGAAATTAGATCTGTAAATAAATAAATTACACATTATAGTTTAAAAGGCACATGGAGGTGTTAATTTTAATTTAGGTTTTCAATTTAAAAACTCATTGGTCAAAATTAATTGTTGATGTAACTTCAATGACTGCCTCAAAATTGCTCACAGAATGAATTAAGTAGGTATTCAGTTGAAAGTATTTGCTAATTTCTATGTTTGATTCACTGACACTTTATTCACTGACACTTTTTCCCCCCAAAATTTTGAAAACCAGCAGAAATAGGAAGCTAATTTAATCCCAGTCAGCATTTTTCAGTAGTTCCCTACTGCTTCTTGTCAATTTAGCAGCATGGAATAGCATGAATGACTTGATTGAGTGGTGAAAAAGGCAAAAATGGATTTACTGAAAACTAATAGGTATTTTCTTGTTAAACTCTGGAGGCCTTAATGAGAATGTGTTAACATGCACCACCCAGAACGACTAAGGAAATAAAACCATTGCAAAAATAACTGAAGGGGAAAACTGCTGTTATATATTACTCACAAATATTTTCACTAGAAAGTTCTCTGTTTAAAATTTAAGTCATACCAAGGCATCAGCTAGAAGATACCATATTTATTCAAAGTAATACAAGTCAAAGAGTCTGTCTAAAGTCTATAGCTGATATACCCACTATATCCTAGTAGCTCTCCACATTGTTTGTCTCCTGTCTTAAAGTCCTAATGATTTTAAATACCTAATGGTCTGAAGTTAATTATGTCAGTGGACATTAAGGTGCCTCTGCACCTGCTAACAGATGCTCAACTTTTTGCAGGATCAAACTCTAATGAATGTCTGATTAAGATTGTAATTAATCCACCCAGAATACTTTGGGATAAATTGTTGAAGGTGTAAACATTATGGAACAGCAAACTTTGCCATCACCCTTTCATGTATTTGATTCTGCATAGACTTCAGCATGTTGTATGATGTGGAAGAGAGAAACCAGTAAAATGCATCCGGGAAGGGGATGTGGGAGGCCATAGTCTGTGGGAAGGCAAACGGAAGTGCAGGGAAAGGATTGCTGGACAATAAGTGGTTTGGGGCATGAGGATAACATTTATCTTAGTGAATATTGCCTCATGACATGTGTAACCCTTTGACCAGGGTGAGCTGGCAGAACAAGGGCCGGGTTCTATACCTAGGGGTTTCCAAGTAATGTTACAGCACCAACCGGCTTAAGCCCCACCCAGTCTTCTGGGAAATTGTGCACTATTTCCCGGGTCCCCCAAAGGGGTAAGGCTTCCTCACTTGCAAGCACAAGTCTGAGTGTGGTATACAGAACTTTTAATAGTAGTAAAACACAATGTAAAAACCTAGAAGCAGAAATCAGCACTGATCTGGAGAATCAGTGCAGAACAAGGTTCCCAACATAATCCCACACAGCCTAACAGAACATATAAACTCAGTAGCAAAACCAGCACTATTCTGGGGGATCAGTGCAGAACAGGTTTCCAACAAACCCAGGGCATATAGGGAATATTTTTCATGCCAGCTATCCAGGGGCGCCACCCATTGGTCCTCATGCTATCCACTTCCACCAGCCTCTGGCTCCACTCACTGTCCACCAGCTCTGCCCACTGGTCACTCATGCTCCATTTTCACCAGCTGCTGGCTCTGCCCACTGTCCACCAGCTCTGCCCGCTTGTCACTCACCCTGCACTCTCACCAGCCGCTGGCTCCTCTTCAATGATTTCAGCTCAGAGAGAGGGTTTGCCTCTTTCAGTAGTTTCAGCTCTCAGTGATTTCAGCACCTAAACCTTATATAGCTCCAAACAGCTTCTCTCATTAAAATAACAAAAGGAAGACTTCACAGGAAGCCTGGTCAGATCTATCATTTGATGATAGGGCAATGGGGTGAAGCAGAGCCTCAGGTATAGCTCTAGACTGAGCTAATGCTAAACCCCCACCCCATCTTCACTTCACCAGGCTGGAAGAAGCGGGGGGGGGCTCTTATTATTCTTTTTGCTAATGGTAGCTATTATCCTTTAACCCACTTAAACAGAGTTTGAACAAGCAAGAGAGTAGCACATTACAAAAGACAGTGTTTCATGTTTCTCTTCAGTAGAATTACAGATATTGACAGATTTGTGATCAAATAAACCCAAATGCCATTACCCATATTGCCCTGCACCCATAGTGAGGCTGTGCTAATGGGCTCATTGTGCTCATAGAAAACCCATGCAGATCAAAAGAAAAGCAAAGAGTCTTGTGGCACTTTGAGACTAACAGATGTATTTATTGCATGAGCTTTTGTGGGAGAAAATCCCACTTCATCAGACACTTTGAAGAGGGGGAGCTTACAAAGTGGGATTTTCTCCCATGATAGGTCATGTGATAAATAAATCTGTTAGTCTTTAAGTGCCACAAGACTCCTTGCTTTTTTTGCTTTACTAGATTAACATGGCTGCCCTTTGGAACCATGCAGATCATTCCCCCTCCCCCCTGAAGCTGTTGGGCACAGCTTCTAAGCCTGCCTTACACACGTGTCCCCAGCCCTGCCACTGAGCAGCCAAACCCTTCCATGCTTCTCTTTTTGGAGAGAAATATCTCCAACCTTACCCTGTCATCCCAGCAGTTTTCAAATACATTTGTAACTGACCTTATGACAAAACTCTTTCTCTCTGACTCATCTGCTTATCTCCTATTTTTGTTTTTGCCTTTGACACCACTTCAAAAGATTTGACACCTGTATTGTTAATTGTAAAGAAATTGAAAGGAGATGCTTAACACTACATGTTAGATTCCATGTTTAAAAGAGACATTATGCCAAACCAGAAGTATAAATAATCTTAAAGCTGAATTTCAAAGGTATCTATGTTAGTCTAGTCCAGCAAAACAAACAAGGAGTCAGGTGGCACTTCTAAAGACTAACAAATTTATCATGTTTTTCGTGGTCGAAAATCTAACCAGCAAAGAGAAGCCAACGTATAGTCAGCATATCATAGCTATGATGTGCTGCCTAGATTTAATTCAGGTCAAACCTCTGAGAAGAAGTTTGACCCAGTTGAAACTTATTTAACAATGGTGTCAGGAAGCCTGTCCAGGAAACATTTGTTAAGCCCCTGATTCATGGCTTTTATTTTGTCAAGGATAGATTACATCTCCTTCAGATTAAAAAAAAAAAAAAAAATGCTGGCAGTTTTCCCAAGACAAAAGGATGAAAGTTTGGAGTCCTTAGGCAGTTTGGGTAGATTCTGATTTTAGTTACACTAGTGTAAAAATGAAGTAAATATACTCAAATCATAACATTGGTCATAAACCTGTATTTTATTTGCCAGTTTTCTGTGTTAAATTTTCTGCCTGAGTATTTGATAAAGAGTTGCCAAATGAATCACATATTTGGTATATTATATTGTTTGTCTGAATCAACTTTAACTTGATGTTTTTAAAAGAGCATTGTCCTTCAATCATTTAATGAGTTTTTCAGGGCAAATGTTTAAAACTGATTGATCCAATATTTGATTGATCCAGCTGATAAGAGATGTGAGTTTCTTGTTTGCACTACCTTAACATAACAGCAACCAGTGACAGAGAAGAAAGCATATCCAGTGGTTCGGACACCTACTCTAGCCACAGTTTTTTTTTTCTTGTTAGACCTTTCGAAAATCATTTAAATATCTCTGTGGCTATGTTCACACACTGAGGGCTTGTTTCAAAACAAGACGTTTCGAAACAAGCTGTTTCGAAATAAAGGGTTATTTCAAAACACCTTATTTCGAAAGACAAAAAAAGTGTCTTCGAAATAAGGGAGCGAAATAGCACGTCCACAGTGTGGACGTGCTATTTCGCTTAGGGAGGGGACTGCAGGCACCCGCAGGGCAAAGCACAGCCGCGCCTCACCCTGCTGGTGTCTGCAGGGGGCTGCAGGCACCCATGGGGTGAAGCGCAGCCAGGCTCCTCACCCCCGCGGGTGTCTGCAGAGGGTGACTGCAGGCACCGGCACAGAGCAGCGCAGCCGGGTGCTGCACCCTCCCACCCGGGCTGACCCCAAAGCCGGCCGCGGGGGCAGGGGCGCCCGGCTCAGCCCGCCGCTGCAAGGGCCGGGGTGAGCATGGCCCCGGGATTCCCAAGTGCCCTGCTCCTGCTGGGGGTGGGGCACCGGCAGAAGCAGGGCGCCGGGGAATCCCGGGGCCGCGCTCACCTCAGCCCCTGCAGTGGTGGGCTGAGCCAGGTTTCTCCAGCCCCGCGGCGGGCTTTGGGGTCAGCCCGGGCGCGGGGGTGCAGAGCCCGGCTGCGCTGCTTTCCGCCAGTGCCTGCAGTCCCCCTCTGCAGACACCCCCGGGGTGTGGCGCCTGGCTGCGCTGCTCTCCGCCAATGCATGCAGTCCCCCTCTGCTGGCCAGGGGAGACCCCTCAGCACCCTGACGAGGGTGCTGAGGGTTCCCTTGCCAGGGTGCTGAGGGGGCAGCCCATCCTCCCAGGGTGCTTAGCACCCTGGGAGGAATTGTCAAATGTTGTTTCGAAACAGCCATTGTTTCGAAACAGCATGTCCTGCTGGCGTTGTTTCGAAATGAGTCATTTCAAAACAACGCTGTTTCGAAAGAAAAGCAGGTTTAAGCCGTTTCGAAAGAACTGCCGCCATTTTGAAACAAGCAGTTTGCTTGTTTCAAAATGGCCGTGCGTCGTGTGGCCATGGCGTTTCTTATTTCAAAACAACCTTGTTGTTTTGAAATAAGAATGCTGTGTGAACACACTTTGTGTGTCTCACCCAACTGTAAAATATGGATGATAGTAAATTGTAGAGCTGTGGTGAAGGAAAATGTTCAAAAGATTGTGAGGCACTCTGATACTGCAGTAACTGGGGCCACATAAGTACTTTAAAACAAACAAAGAGTCCTGTGGCACTTCTAAAGACTAACAAATTTATTTTTCACATTAGCTTCCTTTGATGAATTCCCACTTCATTAGATGCCAAAAATGGGGGGAAAAAAAAAACTTACTTACAATGAGGAGGGAAAGATAAATCCTATGATTACATTTCACTGCATCAGGTCAGGTTACTTCAGCAAATCAAACAAGTTATATAGGTTCAAGTAGTATATAACAGCATATCAGAAAGTGGTGAAGTTGAGAGAGATGAGAGTCACTGTAATGAAAAATAAAGGAGTCCTGTGACAAGTACTTTAGCTAGGGATTGATGCACTATGTCAGTTATTGGTAGTGGAAAATAACCACATAATACAGGGAGTTTATCAGTTTGTGTTCACTTAATATTTGTATTCCTTCTTTTGGTTCAGGGAATTTGTGCCCTGAAAAGACAGGATATAATTTAGTTAAAATAAAACTAATTTAACTAATGCATTTTTTTCATCCACCAATTGCTTGTAATTACTTAGATTTGAACAGTAGACCTGAAAATGCACTTGATTCTTGTGCATAAAGAGAATCTAAACTTCAATGACTTTAAAGATAATTATATTTATTGGTTTTTTTGAAGGTCTTTGTTCCAGTTTATCATACTATTGACATGTTCTTATGAAAACACTCCTTCAAATCAATGAAAGATCATTACATAAATAAGACAACTACATTGGTGTATTATGGGAAAAATGGTGATTTCTAAGAAATGTAATTCACATTTTAGGTTCAGATACTCAAAGTTAATTTGGTACTGTATTGTTCTGCTCAGCATTTCAGACCCCAACTCCTGGATGGCCTCCCATATAGTAGAATCCTCAACACTGAAACAAGTACTCAGGTTCACATTGCAATGCAGGGGGAGAATTAGACATATGAGAAAAAGATCCTTAGAAGCCAACAAGCTGAGCAGTGAGTTGCCTGGATTAGCCAGGAATGAAATACCAAGGAGAAGAGCAAGGAGGTGAAAGGGGTTTCAGCACCTGACTGACTGACTGGATGGTCTGGGCTGATGGGCACCTCCCTCTGCTCAGGTTCCTCAACTGCAAAATTTCTCTTTAGGCTAAGCAACTGATGTCTTGTATGCCTAGATACTCCATGCCCTTCCACCCACCAGATATATTTCCTTCCTCCTCACATCTGATTATTGTCTTGTACTATGTTGCTGTATGCACCCTGGCTTTCCTTTGTACTGATTTTCCATCCAGCTATCAGTGGCCTGAATCCAGCCTTCCAGGTATTAGGAACAGAATCACAGAAGCTGGAAAGGACCATGAGAGGTTATCAAGTTTAGTCCCCTGCACTCATAGCAGGACCAAGTACCATCCTAAACCATCCCTGACAGGTGTTTGTCTAACCTGCTGTTAAAAATGTCCAATGATGGAGATTCCACAACATGCCTAGGCAATCTATTCCAGTGGTTAATCACCCTGACAGTTTGGAATTTTTTTCTAATGGCCAACCTAAACCTTCTTTGCTGTAATTTAAGCCCATTGCATCTTGTCCTATCATTGACGGTTAAGGAGAATAATTTTTCTCCCTACCCCTTGTAACAACTTTAAGGTACTTAAAAAAAAATGTTATGTCATCTCTCAGTCTCCTCTTTTTCAGGTTAAACAAACCCAGTTCTTTCAGTCTCCCCTCCTAAGACATGCCTACAGGATCAGGCTCCACTGGTATAGAGGGTGTCATCTGCCTTGTCTGAGAATCCTAATTCAGGATTTCAGTTTGAGCTCGGGTCTTGGTGTTGTATCAGTTCTTAAATGACTTAGCAAATGCTGACTGGTGGAGATTTAGGAGCCCAGTAGACTTAGGCACTTAAGAGCTAAGGTGGCAACTGAGGCACTTTTGAGAATGTCAGTGGTGCTTAAACAGCTTTAAGGCTCTCGGCCTAGGCCAGAAGGGTTTGCCTGCATGAAGCTCATGAGACTGAAAATTCCTTGGCATGAGAACCACAAAGTTTATCCTCAGAGTATCATAAAAAATAAGTGGTTTTAATATCCTTCCCTTTTAATACCCCAAATGTGAAGTACCAGTTTGTCACTCAACTCTGCTCTGAAAAACAAAGTATCCATATCTCAGAGATAAACTGATTTATAGGAATGTGCTATAACTGCTTTGACCTTAATCTTCTTTATGTGAATTATTCAGTCTGTTCCTTCTGTGCTGATTAGAAAGACATAATTGACAGAAATATCTTGTAATAGTCAAAATTAATTATGAAGTGATGAAAAGGTCAAAGTAGTAGTGCACATTACTAAAATTTTGCCATGAGGTCTTCTACTGTCATTACAGTAAAATGATAGTGCTGTTCCTGATTCTTATAATAGATTTGACTGGAGATCGATGGTATTCATAAATGAAAGTGAAATGCAAGACTCCAGACAATGCATCTACCTCAAAATAAAATGCCTTTCTATAAGGAAACAAGGGCTATGTTTACACTGGCAAGTTAGTCCAGACTTTGAGGCTTAGTCCAGACTAATTTAGCCCATGGCCACAGTAGGCTTTCTGTAGTTCGAACTAAGACATTTTTTAGTTTGAACTAAGGAATGCTTAGCTCTAACTTGTTAGTATCAGTGATTAGTTTGGATCTAAGCACTTAATTTGAACTTTAGTTCAAACTAGGCACAATGGGGCCATGGACTAATGCTTAGTTCAAATTTAAGAAATTCAAACTAACCATGTCTGCTAGTTTGAACTAAGCATTAGTTTGAACTAGAATGTGTGGTTAGTTTGAACTTAGAAGTGTGAGGTTAGTTCAAACTACCCTGAGATTACTTTGAAGTAACCTCAAATTTATTAGTTCAGACTAACAAATCCAAACTAACTTTTGCTGATGTAGACATAGCCAAGGAGTCCTGTGGCACTTTTAAAGACTAACACATTTATTTTAGTCTTTAAAACTGCCACAGGACTCCTGGTTTGTTTTGCTGAACTAGATTAAGATGGCTACCCCTTTGGAACTTCCCATAAGGAGTACCTTATGCAATCAGTTCTTCTGCTGTAAGGAAACTGGTGAAGAAATAAGACACAACATTGTGAAAGTGACTATTTCAAAAAGAAGACTTTATCTTGAGTTTACTGGTTTGAATGTTGTATTAACAAGTGCTCTATTGCCAGATTTGGGACTGATAGTGCTGCACAGAAAAAAGTCAAGTCAAGGCATAACACCCCAGACTCTGACAGTTGATCATGGGATTATGCTCTATTCTCCTATAGCTCTTTGTGACTGTCAGTATTGAAAGGTATTATCATGGTACTCAGGGAAACTGCGTGGGGTGTAGCAGGGACTGGTTCTGCCAAAGCTCCCTCCCATCGTAGAAAGAGAACATGAGTGAGCCAATGCCTTTCACTTGGACCAACATCTCTTGGTGAGAGAGACGCTTTTGGAACAGACAACACTGTTGATTGTCACTGCAGAGCCTCCTAAGTTAGGAAAATATGGTAGGAGACCCATGGCTTAAGGAACTTGATACTAAATCTTCATCCTTTTGTGAACCAGAACCTTAGAATGACAGCTGAAATGTACTACCCCATCAGTCAAGTGCTTCAGAGAAAGTATTTCTAGGGGTCGTAGTTTTCTCCTAACATTTCTCCTTCTATTCATCTCATATTCATCCAGTTCATCAAATTTGCCTAACGTGATCAATCAGCCCTTAGACTTGTGGTTTTGCAGTCTTCTTTTATCTCCCTGTCAGTTGCTTAGAGGCAGCCTAGCCTAGCATAGACTAATATACCTTTGGTATTCCAGACCTTTCTACCTCTCTCTCTGTTTGTCTTCCTTTATAGCTGGGCTTATGTTCCTTATTACTCCAAGCTATTAGGTGCATGCCTTCATCACTGGCAATTCTGGCAGCGGGGCCAGCCCAAGGGTTTTTGATGCCCTAGGTGAACTATGAATTTGGAGTCCTTCCCCCCATTGAATAAAGAGGAAAAAATAACAGAGGGCAAGAGAAAGAGAGAAGATGAATTCATTTCCATCTAAGTTCACACCCCTTAAAGCAGGGGTCTCAAACTCAAATCACCACAAGGGCTGCACGAGGACTTGTGGAGGGCCGCATTAGGACTAGTTCATTAGCCGGAGGGCCGCACCACTAAAACCTTTTCATACAACAATATTGCAAATATCAGTAAAAATAGTGTCATTGTGGGCCACAGGAAATAGGTTTAGGGGCCGCATGTGGCCCACAGGCCATGTGTTTGAAACCCCTGCCTTAAAGCCTGGTTCCCTAGGCAACTGTCTAGTTGGTGTATGTGGTTGGCCTAGCCCTTTCTGGCAGCTGTCCTGGGTGCAGCCACCCTGTTTGCCTAGAGATGATTCTTCTCTCCTTTCTATGCTGAATATGAGATTTGACCATTGAGAGCTTCCAACAATGATGCCTGTGTCAAAGTGTGGGAGTCAAATGAGAGGACTGCTGGAACATCTTCCATGTAGTTGTGTCCACTAACACTGACTGATAGCATTTGAGACATGATCCAAAACCCCCTGAGCCAGTCTGTGTTGCTTAGGTAACTATGTGGCTTTGGTTACAGCAGTGCCTCACAATCTATTTTCAGTACTAAAATCCCCATTTAATGGGTAAGGAACTGAGCCACGGAGAGACTCAGGCCCAGATCCACAAAAGATAATATGTGCTTAATGATCACTTAGGCATCTCAGCACACCATTTAGTTAGCAGTGACATTCTCAAAACCAATGTTCAGGCTGCATTATAACCTCATATGCATCTCTGTTTCTACTAGTCTGTGCAAAACCACCTATGCACAGACTCTGTCCACAGCTAATGACCTGCTTGGAGTCCTCAATAAAGCCAAAACCTGTACAGTGAAAAATGCAAACTAGGTGTTGTCAGTCAGTTGTTAATCAAGTAAATGGTTGATCACTTGTTAATCAGGGCTGCTTACGTGAGCTACTAGTGTGTGGGCTGGCCTAGTCTGCACAGTTATCCAAGACATCCCTTCACGAATGAATGAATCAACAAGAGCATAGATGTGTTGAGAATGAAGGCACTCACTTGACTGGGGTTCATTGCAAAGAAGCACAATGAAAAGTACAAACTTACAAATTCTACTTGTGAGTACCTAAAATGTATGTTGTAATGCAATGGTACAGCATTGTTTTGTCCCCACATGGGGTTTAAGTTGTTTAGAAACAACCGTGTGTTGTGTGAACGGGCTATTTCTTATTTTGAAACAACCTCTGTTGTTTTGAAATGAGTGCTGTGTGAACACAGCCTTAGGCTCTCACTTTCTACTACACTAGGCATTCCCCCATATATCCCACCAGCAGGATACTATCCTATAGGCATTCTCTGAGCACACCTAAGAGCTGTCACAATTAAAGATAGCAAGGTGCAATCATGCATCTGTGAGTGTCTCTAGTAGTTAAGGCACTCCCGTGAGATGTGGAAGACCCAGATTCATAATCCCTACTCTTCATCTTTGGGACAGAAGCTTGAATCTGGGTTTCCTACATGAGTACCCTAACCTCATGGTTCTCAACCACTGTATCGGGACACATTACTGTGTCTCCACGCAGTAGTAAGTGTGTCATGGAGAGCCGGACAGATGGTTGAATTTGGCCTAGGGGGAGTGGGCTGGTGTGTCCTGTAGGGTGGCATATCATGACCTGCAAGAGATTGAGAACCACTGCCCTAACCACCAGGCTATTGTGTATTCTTATACAGGTCTCCCTCAGTCTCTTCAATTGAAATAGATCCACTTTGTATATGTACATAAATATTAATTGAGCCAGAAGGAGATGGATTCTATGGCAAGTTTTTGCTGCAAATCAAGGGCTTGAAACCAGGGCCTTCCACATCCCATGAGTGTTTTAACCATTTTAAAATCCACTATAATGATGTGGGGGAGTATCTCTCTCTCATTTATCATCATAAAGGGCTGGGTTTTGGTTGGTAAGGCATCGACTATGTAAGTTGCTGGTATGGCTTGGGAGTCCAACTCCAGGAGAGGCTTCAAAGCTGAGAATACCAAGCAGAAGAAGGGGGAATCCCTCTGGCCTATCAACCAAGCACCTTTAAGTGGTAAAGCTTAGGTATTCTTCTGGATTTCACTCTTGAATTTTCTAGCTGGCACCCTGCTCAGCCTGCTGTTTTCTGAGGATCCCTTTCTTAGTCCTGTAGCTCTTCCTGTGCATTGTATGTGGAGCCTGGGTCCCTAGCTTGGGCTTGATGATTCTCCTAGGCAGCAGGTCATCTGGGGCAATTGTTCTCAACCTGTGGTTCTTGGACCACGGGTGGTCAACAAGGTGGTCCCTAGGGTGGGGAAGATAATATAGTCCCATGTACCTCTATGTATCATATTTGATGTTATATTATTCGCAATGTAATTTGCTTCACAAACATCCTTCTTTAATAAATGCATTTTAATAGCCCTTGATAATTTTGACTCCCATCAGCCACAGGTTATGGGAAAAAATGTTTAAAACAGCTTGCTTACATGGTGGTCCACAAAAGCTTGTGATGACAATGTAGTGGTCTATAAAAAGGAAAAGTTTGGGAACTGCTGATCTAGAGGTTAGGTGCTTTTATCGTTGAATCATTCAGTAGAATCATAGGTTTGGAAGGGACCTCATGAGGTCATCTAGTCCAGTCCCCTGGTAAAAGCAGGATCACTCCCACTAAATCATCCCAGCCAGGGTTTTGTCTAACCAGGCCTTAAATGTTTCCAGAGATGGAGCTTTCACCACCTCTGTAGGTAACCCATTTCAATGCTTCACCACATAACTAGTGAAAAAGATTCTCCTAATATCCAACCTAGACCTCCCCAGCTGTAACTTGAAACCATTTCTCCTTGTTCTGTCCCCTCCTCCCACCAAGAACAGCCTAGCTCCCTCCTCTTTGGAGCACCCGTTCAAATAGTTGAAGGTTGCTATCAAATCCCCCCATAGTCTGCTCTTTTGCAGACTAAATAAGCCTATTTCCTTCAGTCTCATCTCATAAGTCATGTGCCCCAACCCCCTAATCATTTTCACTGCCCTCCACTGGACTCTATTTTGTTAACATCCTTTCTGTAGTAGGGAGCACAGAACTTGATACCGTATTCCAGGTGTGGCCTCACCAGTGCCAAAAAGAGGGGAATAATCATATCCCTTGATCTTCTGACAATGTTCCTACTGATGCCACACAATATGCTATTGGTCTTTTTGGCAAAAAGAACACATTGTTGACACATATCCAGCTTCCCATCCACCATAACCCCCAGGTCTTTTCTATAGTGCTGTTAAGGAGAGCAATGGCTAAGCAACTTAGAGTGTTTAGTTCTGAATGCAACCCATTTATTTCTGCAAGTGGTAGCTGCCTAAATACCTTGAAAAATCCGGCCCTAAGGCTATGTCTATACTACGAAAAGTGGGTTCAAATTTGTTAATTTCAACTCATAAGTTTGAGTTTAGTTTGAGCTAAACTCAAACTTGAGTTCAAAATAACAATGTGGACTAATTCAAGCTAATGTTCATTCAAATTAGTCCATGTTGTTAATTCAAACCAACTGTCCTTAGTTCAAACTAAGGGCTATTCCTTATCTACATCGTCCTTAGTTCAAACTAATGGCCTAGTTTGAACTATCTGGTAGGTTTTACTAGGTCGAGCTAAGCTTTCATTAGTTCAAATTAATGAATTCCTTAGTTTGAACTAATGAAAGCCTAGTGTAGACAGATACTGTGTTAGTTTGAATTAAGCCTCCTTAATTTGAACTAACTTCAAATGTAGAAATAGCCTAAATGACTTGCCCAAAATCAGAGGAAATCATGGCAGAGCAGTTGCACACTTGCCTCCTGTTTTTCAAGCTACTAAATCATCTTTTTCCTTGCAGTGGGGTCTTTCCATGGATTCCCTTAGGCTTCGAATATGGCCATTACTACCTGACACATTTTTAATTTCCTTAGGCTCAGATTTAATCAGTTGCTATAATGAGCCTTTTGTCACTTTGCTTTTATATGTGAATTCCATTTTAATTTTGCCTTTTTTCTGGTCACATATTTCATACAGGGTTTGTTCCTACTCTTCAGAGTTCCCAGCATCTAAAATTTCTCCCACATTGTTAGGATAGAGTCTGCATATACAGACATTGTCTTTTTTCAGACCACAAACTACATTTTATATTTTCTGATGTATAATACTTTCTGCATGGTGTTTTCTCTGCAGCAAGACAGATCTGGTGACTCTGACCCTGTTTTCATTTTTTTCTCCCTCTTTTGGCAGCCTGTCCCATTAAGAAGATGGCCTGTTTGATTTATGTTACCCTTGAACTTCTTGTTACTTAACTGACATTCATTTCTATAACCAGGGTCATATCACAAGTGGAGTTAAAAAGCAAATCTCTGTAAACCACATCTTCTAGATGGATTCCCTTTGCAGACTTCATACTAAGTGGTAATACCAAGATTCACTCAAGGCATTTCTGAATTTACACTAGGCAATGCACATCCTTGCTTTCTGATCCAATGAATAAAGTGTGAGCTTTTCTTTTATTGAGGATTTTTGTCTTGTAGCAGTGCATTATATACTGCTCATAAGATTTGTCCTTCTGTTTGCCAAGAACTACAAAAAAATTCAGCAAATGAAAAATTTTGAGTCTGATTAGGACAAAAATGAAAACCAACCTTTTCATCAACTACATAGTTTTATACCATGCACTGAATTAAATGTTCTAGAAAAGACTGAAAGTTTCTATTTGACTTCATGCTGTCATTCTTTCAGGCATCCTCAGTGGAAAATGATGCAGTATTTCCTTAAGGATTCTATTTTTGCCTCTCGTGAGATTCCCCCCCCCCCATTTTGAGTCTCTCATCATCACTGCAATATGGTATTGAAAAGAAGCTAACACTCTCAGGGAGACAACCACAATGAACAAAACTTCTTTATTAGGAGATTGGGATTTGATTTTCTGTTTCCTGTAGTACAAGAAAACAAATGCATTCAAGTCATCCATTCATTTACAGCTAGAACAAGACATAATTCCAAGTACTAAATGGAATTTAGAATACAGGTGGGAAAATGATTGATTAGAGAAAAAGTAAACTCTTACGTGGGAAAAAATCTCCTAAACAGTGCCCCTAACCCTCTATTACACTCAGTGCCTTTATACCATATAATGTTAGTCACTCAAGAATCCTTGAATCATAATTTTGTAAACATGAATGTACACACAAAATTAAAAGAACTTCTCTTTTACAAAGTGTAGATAATTAAATGGTTGTATTGTCATGTGAAGAAAAACTGTTGCTACTAATACTAGATGAGTGCAAGAGCATTCCACAAAATTGAGTGGTCTTGCGAAAATATTGAGTGAAAATAAAATAGACTAATTTGCTAATCCCTGTATATGCCCCCTAATTTGCCATTTATTGTGATCTGTATGTTTGACATTGACAATTATTCTCCAGTAAGTGCAGACTCGATCTTGGGAGCATCAGCAATATGTGTGTACTTGCTGGCTCTGACATTAGAGATCCAATAAGGGTAAATCACGGCTTTTAATTAAGCGTTTTAGTTATGCCAGTTGGTAAGTACATAAAATGTATTCTGCAAATCAAATTGTGTCATTCACTGCCAAAAACTGGATCTCCTCGTCATTCAACCACTTTTCACAGCGATCTCAATCCAGCTGCTTTAAGATGATTAAGGTGTTTTCCTCTATTGTGCTATAGAATATTTTAATGAGAAACTTTGTTCCAAAGCCTGACAGCTTAATATATATTAACTTTACTTATCCCATTCCATTTAATACAAAGACAACGCTTATTATTTAACAATGTTTGTGTTTGTTGTAAGGCTAATAAAGTTTGTGGACAGAAGTATACTTCTCATTGGGCTATTTTGAGAAACCATCAGTATAAAAATTCATGAATATGCATGGATGAGTCTGGTTTATACTTGTCGAAAGTTCTTCACTCCTGAACACTAATGCAATTAAAATTCACGGTCCACATCTCTCTACTTTGAACATCACTCTACTCAAAACCAGTCTTTATATCTGTTCTTGGTTGTTACTCAGAGAATCATAGAAACTGGAAGGGACCATGACATGTTACCAAGTCCAGTCCCGTATGCTCATGGCAGGGCCAAGTACCCTTTTAAGCTATCTGTGATGGATGTTTGTCTAACCTACTCTTAAATACTTCCAATGATGGAGATTCCACAGTCTGCCTAGGCAACTTATTCCAATAGTTAATCACCCTGACAGTTAGACATTGTTTCCTAATGTCCAACCTAAACCTCCCTTGTTGTAATTTAAGTCTACTGCTTGTTGTGCTATCATCAGCAGTTAAGGAGAACAGTTTTTATTCCTCCTCCTCATGACAACCTATCAGATACCTGAAAACTGTTATTGTGTCCCCTCTCAGTCTCCTATGTTCTATACTAAACAAACCCAGATCTTTCAATCTTTGCTCATAGGTTAAGTATTCCAGACCTCTTATCTTTTGTGTTGCTCTTCTCCAGAGTTTCTCCAAATTGTCCACATCTATCCTGAAATGAGGCCCCCAGAACTGAAGGCAGTACTCCAATTGAGACCTAATAAGGTCCAAGTAGAATGGAAGAATTGCTTCTCGTGTGTTACTGACAGTGCTCCTGTTAATACATCCCAGAATGGTGTTTGCTTTTTTTGCAACTGTGTTACACTGTTGACTCATATTTAGCTTGTAGCCCACTCTGACACCCAGATCCATTTCTACATTACTCCTTCTTAGGCAGTCATTGCCCATTTTGTGTATGTGCAAGGGATTGTTCTTTCCTAAGTGGAGTACTTTGCACTTGTTTTTACTGAATTTCATTCTGTTTACCTCAGACCATTTCACCCATTTGTCAAAGTTATTTTTAATTGTGATTGTATCCTGCAAAGCACTTACAACTTCTCCCAGCTTGGTATCATTGGCAAACTTTATAAGTGTACTTTGTGCAAATCGCTGATGAAAAACATTGAACAGAACTGGACCCAGAACCAATCCCTGTGGTACTCTACTCATTATGCACTTCCAGAATGACTGAACCACTGATAGCTGCTCCCTGGGAGCGGCTATCTAACCAATTTTTCACCTTATAGTAGCTCCATCCTGGATATATTTCCCAAGTTTGTTAATGAGAGGGTGATGCGAGACCGTATCAAAAGGTTTACTAAAGTCTAGATACACCACATCTACCTCTCCTCTATCCACAAGACTTCTTACCCCACCAGAGAAAGCTGTCAGATTGGTTTTACATGATTTGTTCTTGAAATTTACATGCTGACTATCACTTAGCACCTTATTCTCTTCTAGATGCTTACTAATGGATTCCTTAATTATTTGTTCCATTATTTTTACTGGAACAGAGGTGAAGCTGACTGGTCTATAATTCCTTGGGTTGTCCTTTTTTCCCTTTTTATAGACGGGCACTATATTTGCTTTTTTGTAGTCCTCTGGGACCTCTCCAGTCTTTCATGATTTTTCAGAATTAATAGGCAATGGCTCAGATATCTCCTGAGTCAGTTCCTTGAGTATTCTAGGGTGCATATCATCAGGTCCTGGTGACTTGAAGACATCTAACTTGTCTAAGTAATTTTTAACTTCTTCTCTCACTATTTTAGGTTCTGATCCTGTCCCCTTCATACTGCCCTCTCCTACATCAGACATCCAGTCACTGCCAACCTTCTCAGTGAAGTCCAAAACAAAGAAATAATTTAGTTCCTCTGGCATTTCCACATTTTCTGTTAATGTTTTCCCTCTTTCATAAGTAATGGACCTACACTGCCCTTTGTCTTTCTCTTATTTCTAATGTATTTAAAAAAAATGTTGTGTTTTTTTTTGGTTACTGTCACAAGGAAAGCCCTCCCTAGTGAGGAATGTACGGTGGTCATGAGCAGGCGGATGCCTACATCATCCTTTTAAACTGACTGCATCAAGTGGGCAACCTCTTGTCCACAAAGTTAATATCACATGCACTACATGGCCCTTGGGTCAGGACAGTATGGCCTAGTGGTCACAGAATCAATCAACGGGAACAATACCTCAGTATGTAGCCTTTGGGTCAGGGCAATATCGCCTAATAGCCACAAAAATCAATCAGACAGTCCTTAGGTCAGGGCAGTATGGCCTAGTGGCAAAAGATTCAATCACATAGTCACTATATGGCCTTTGGGTCAGGGTTATAGCACCAAATCACCACAGAATGAACACTCAGGCCCTCCTGCTCTAGTGAGCCCCAGCCCAGGGCCCTATTGGTGGCAGGGTTATGGCGCCAAGTCAGTGGGGATCCAGACCAAAACATGCTGACTTGTCCCCTGTAACATCCCCAGTTCTCCCTTCCAGGCCCTCTGGTATACATCTTACCTGGTAAGTCATGGCAGTCCTCTCATCCATCTCTAGCAGCCATGGGATCCTGAGCATCTGTCTCCAGATCATTCCCTGGCTATATCAGCTCCTCAATAAGATCTCCAGGGTTGCTTCCACTTTCATTCTGGGGCTGATGCAGCTGCTTCTTAGCAGCTTCCAGCAGATTTCCTTTCTCCTAAGTGGTCAGCCCCAAATGAGCTGAGTTGCTCCCTTTTGTACTAGGACAGCAGTCAGAGCTTGCCCAGCAGGACCTAAGGGGTGGGGCTTCCTCCTCCCTTAGGCTGTAAAGGGCTTGCTAGTGCAGGGTGTAACCACTCTATGGGTATGTCTACACTGTATGTTTAACTCGACTTAAGGGTCCTTAAGTCGACTTAAACAAAGCTCTGTCTAAATTGCGGGGCAATAAAGTCAATTTTAGCATCAGGTAAAGTCGACTTTATTACTTCCGCTTATAAAGTCAACTTTACTGTTAAGTTGACTTTATTAAGTTGACTTAAGGCAATGTGGAGTTACTAAGTTGACGTAATAAAGTCGACTTAGTGCAGTGGGGCCACTAAGTCAACGTTATAAAGTCGAAATAAGCCATTTAAAGTCGACTTTATAAAGTCGACTTAATGTAGTGTAGCCTTACTAAGTCAACTTAATAAGGTCTATTTAAAGTCGACTTTAAGTAGACTTTATTAAGTCGACTTTAATAAAGTCGACTTTGCTTTTATAGTGTAGACATACCCTACGTCAGTTACTCTTTATGCCGTCAGCTACTTTGATCTTAGTTTTATCTTGGCTTTTCTGATTTTTCTCCTACATAACTGTGTTGTTTATAATCATTCTTTGTGATTTGTCTAAGTTTCCACTTTTTGCAGAACCTTTTCTGGAGAGTAAGCCTAGTTCTTCTATTTCCCCATGAAGAATGATCCGATTTTAAACTGACTTGTCTTAAATGTCTTGCATTATCCTGATGGGGACTGGGTCAAAAGTTGAGGTAACCATATTTGTCATTGGCATATGGCTAGAGAGGTGAGAACAAACATTAAACACCAGTATTAATCACCACACATTTATTCATAGAATATAATCTCTTGGAAAATATACTATGTCCTGTAAAGACTTATAACACTGGTATTTTAAACATAGTTGGCATTATACTGATATAAAATTTTCTCAGCTACTTAGGGTACTGAAAGACTGTACAATAACTGACCCATATCTCTTTGCTTGTTCTTCAGATTTGCTATTTCCTGCACTCTGAAATGTAGTCATGTTATACACATTCACTTATGCAAACCAGATACATGCAAAAATCAAATTGCTGAGAGTTACAATACTGAGAAATAAAATTGTTATGGGTCAGTAACTGCAGCGTCCATTTCCTGCGAGCTCTTTCAACATAATATCTAATATTATAAAATAGTTACGCAGTAATATCATTTGGGCCCAATTCTTCATCTCATACAGATGTAAAATAGCTGCATAATATAAAACTGGCATAAGGAAGGAAAGAATAAAGTCCTATCCTCTCATGGGAGTAATGTTAAAATTTCCAGAACTTCATGCTCTTAAAAAAAATGTATATTTAATACAATGCAGCTTTTCTTATGACAATTCTAACCCCTCAGAATTATTGTTAAACACATATGAAATATGAATATTTTAGCCTGGAAGAATCAGCCATAGGTCACATGTTAGCAATTAAAAACCTACAATAACTTAATGCATATGCTTTTAAGATAAACAACATTATGTGAACAAAGATGATGAATTGAGTGTAGTGCTTCAGGTATTGATCAGTCACTTATATTGATTTATTATTAATCAAGCATACTTTCATAATCTCATAGTATACCCTGCCACTAGAAAAAGCAATTAAAAATGGTTGCACTATTATCTACCACAGGGAATTTCAATGTTAAGAATAAGCAAAAAAAAAAAAAAAAAAGTCTTTCAAACTGTCCATGTTAGTGCATTTGATGAAATTGCATTTCACACTTGGCATTACACAGCCACCTATATTGATTTCTTCATTTGACCTTTATGTGCTGAATGCCCTTCTTTTGTTTTTTTGGGTAATGATGTTCAAGTTTAGCATCTGCTTGATATTCCTTCACCATAATCTACCTGCCATTTTGTGATAATATTTAATAAATTACCTCAGGAAAAAATAAACAACTCAATAACATAGTCTGGATTGTGAGAGTGCCTTTTTGACATGTGATTTGTGATAGAGTTGATCCCACATGGCTATATGAGGACAGATATTGAACATGTCACAATTGTGTCAGGATCCATTCCTGAAATTATTAGGCAATTTCCATGTCTTTAGGGGCTACTTTTTGTTGCCAGTATGCTGGGGCGTCATGTTGAATAAAATATGAGATGTCAGACTTGCGTCTCCAAGGCTTGCAATAGTTGCTTGACCTTTGTTTTTATAATCTTTTGCCTATTTCAAGAAAAAATATTTGTAGTATCCTAGACAGGAAGCAGTCTGCCTTGTTTGAGTCTAATTAGGTTTGACAGTTTTGTATCTTCAAATTATTTGTATTGTTTTTCTAGGATAATTGCTTTTTTTCCAGCTATACTCAGGAAATGCTTATGTACTTGTTTATGATAATTAATTTATCTCAATTTAATCACAGTATTAACTGAAGGTGCAATAGAATTACTGTTTGTACAAAGATTTCAAGAAGAGGATAAGAAGAATGAGATATTGTGTACCTAGTTATTCCGATTTAGTAGATTTAGAGTTGTCTAGAGTTTAGCTACTTCCTCATATAGCAAATATATTTCCTCAATATTTAACGTATGATTTAGGCAAAGCACCTAATTTAAGTAAACTAGTTGTCTCAAATCTCAACATTAGCTTTTTCATGTAGTTTAGTTTACAATTACTAAAATACATCTTTAAGGAATATTGTAATTTACAACTGTTGTAAATTTATATTATTTTCCTCTTGATTTCTTCTTTGCAACAGAGGCACTCAGCAATTATGAGGGTGAAAAGAAAGGAATTCTTTGGGCATCAAATTTCTCTTATTTTTGTGAGATGACCATATTAGGTGTTTGATTGATATACCTTGTTTTCAGTAGCACAGTCAAACTATTGGCAGAACACTGCTGTTCCGGGGCCAATTGTCTTGCTCTTTGTGGAGCTCATTTTGTGAAGATGTTTGCTTGCTCTAGCCCATCCTAATGCTTTGTTGTGCATTAACAGCTGCATCTGTGGCCAGAATTCAGGCATGTACTTCTGAGAAACATACACAGAGGTAGAAAAGGAATTGTAGCAGCTATAATTAGTTGTCAAGATGTCTACTTTTTATGTTTCTTTTCTAGTAAAGAGAATTCTGCAAGTTTAGCTTACCTGTCTGGACTTTCAAGATGATGAAATGAAGTGTAATTCTCCAGACTTGATAGCGTATGGAAATAATGTGGATCATAAGAATAAATATTATTCTCTATGAAAGTTGATAGAGGAACATACTTTGTTAGTATGTAAGTAGAATTTCTTAACAATTCTGTGACATAATATAGCTTATCTCATTCAGAAAAGTTCCTGAAAAAGAAATCGCACAAGGCAGACCTAAGGAAAATCCATCTGTTTCTTTTGAGACTTGTAATATATTCATAGGCTGAAACTCAGCTACCCTAATGAGCTATGCAGATCCAGTCAAACTGACCAAATTTGAAAATTGTCACAACTTTAGTTTTGTATTAGCATTACATGTGATTAGAATTTATTCACTGTGCCAGAAACGATCCTCAAAGCGTGAATCTTCTGCAGCTTTGGAATATGCTATTTCGTCCAGGCTGTTATACTAGAGCTGTTGACCGTATATTAGTGCTTAAGGAAAGGCACATTACCTTTGTATTTTAAAATAATTTCTTTAGCTGTACAAATTGAGGTGAAGGGTAATTTTAGCATTAATATGTTCTCTCAGGGGTGGTGGTTTTCCCCCTTTAGTTGTGTGTGTGTGTCTTAGTTATTCTGAGTATGGCACACAATACGTATTACTAGGATGATGGTACTATGCAATACAAAGAACCTAAGGGCTTGTATACAGTTGGACATTTGCTGAACTAGCTATGCCAGTAAAATTATTCCAGAACAGTTATTTCAGTATAAAATTTCACGTGAACATTCTTATTGTGGATTAAGAGTGCCTTTTCATGATTCAGTTTAACACACTTCCAAATAAGAGTGCCTCCATACTCTTATCTCAAATAACTATTCACAAATAGTGATTTCATAAGAATTCCAGGCATAAAAAAAGCCTGCAGGCTGACTGCCATTATGATCTTAAATAAAACTGCTGGAAAAAAAGTGCATAGAGTATTTGAGAGGCAGTGTTTTCTTTTTAAAATTAGCAATTGGTTGTATGTAAGAATTATGGGAATTTATTCCTAAGATAAAGAAACAAGCAAGATGGTTCATAATTTTCAGTTAGTTGGTTTTAAAATTCTATTTGTCTGTAAAGTTAGTGAATATGTATGGAATCAGTTGTTTCAACCAAATGTATACCAGATTACAGATCTGAAACTATTCTGTAATTAAAAAATTCTTTTTTTTTAGTATGTTTTGGATTGGTAGGAAAGAGTTGGAATGCTTAATTTTCATTCTGTGTTGAAAACAACATTTTTCTTTTTTTTTTGAAAATGGAATTTGAAAATATTTTGATGGAACTGGAAGTCTGTTTTCTAAAGCATACTTTGTAGGAATATCACTTTTAAAGTGGGGAAAAAATGCCTACAGAAGGCAGTGTACCTGTTTAACCTCCTTATCACTTTGGAAGGTTATGGTGTTTCTTTGATTTAGTCAGTTTATTAACTAGAATTTGCACCATTAAACACCTTGATTCATTTGTTGCTGCATCTGTTTACTTTTTACTAGTATTGAGATAATTGTTAATTTCTTAATTAACAGTTACCTGAAGTATAAAAAGGTCCAACAGTGAGATAGATGCTGGAAATATCAGAAGTGAAATAGTAATTATCAACAATCATAGCACATGTTTTAATTGGAAATACTAGCACTTCATTGAGGATGTTAAGTCATAACATTGCTTTACCAATGGGGAAAAAAATGGGATCTTCATCACTGACTAACTGAGAAATACATTTGTGGACCATGCTGTGTCAGTTCTTCCAAATTTGTTCTCAGTTGGTAAGTCTTGGTTACCCTAGATAAGTGCTTTTTTATGATAGTGAGGCTGTGCATAAAATTATCATCTTTCATCTACAGTAGTTCAGACCTTTGTCACAGTCACCACCAGAGATTAAACTAAGCTGGAACACAGTGGAACGCCATTCCAGGGCCCACTATTTTTAGTGGCTAAGTATTCCAGAACCCCTAAAAATGGAAAATGGAGCTGGAATTCTGCGTTCTTGAGCCCATCATTTCAAAATAGCAGGGCACAGCATGCAGCATTCTGGGTCCCTTTTCTATGTTTAGGGGCCCCCACACTGAGCGCCTAAAAATAGGAGGCCCTGGAATGGCATTCCACTGTGTTCTGGGTGTAGGGGAGCTGCCCTGGCCAGGGTCGAGGCTCAGGTCTGAGCCTCTGAGCATGCTCAGTCAGAGCAGGCTCAGGCCAGCACCTCAGCCCAATCCAGGCTGCGCCAGTGACAATGTGTCCAGGTAAGGGGGCCCTGGGGGCTGGTTGGGGCAATATTCTCCCCAGGACTTGAAATTGGGGGGGGGGTCTAGGGGGTACGTTTAGTGGGTGTGTGGGGGTGCTCGCTAATTTGGTACAACACTGTTATTAAGTGACAACTAAGGGCGTGTTGGGAAATACAGGGAAGTTCAGGGGGGTAGAGAAATCCCTAGTTTGGGGACAGGTGCACCAGCCTGGCCGGGAAAGGGTATGGGGGAGGGGATCAGCATGGGGCAGCAGGGAAAGACTGAACAGCATAGCGGGGGGTTGGGGAATAGTTGCAGGACCAGCAGCAAGGTAGGGGGCATGGGCAGTAACGGGAGTGAGGGGTAGGTGTGGGAGGGCAGGAGGTGGGGTGGCAGATAAACATAGGGGAGCAGTAGCTGGGATGGGAGTAATAGCTGGTGTGTTTGGGCGGGGCTGTACCGGCATGAGGAGGGTTCCTGGGGCCCACCAAATTATACTTTAACCCCAGGTCATCACTGTAGATACCTTGTTTTTCTCCATCAGATGTGAAAAGAAACTAAGGAGAGTAATAGGCCCCTTTGATTATGAAGAGTTGGAGTTCTTAAAATGATAGTCATGGTTGCTTACCTGGACCCCACAGGAAGGCTATAATAATGCTATTAAATCTTCCAAAATAAGTCAGAGGCATACACAGAGGTAGTAGGGAGGGTTATATAGATGCAGATCCTTTACAGTAGAGAGGAGCCTAGGCAGAGTGTTAATTTTTATTGCATTAATAATCCTTCCCCACAGACTCAGGGTGAGAGGATCCTCTGTATTTATATCACTAACTAGTGGAGAGAATACAGGGTTTTACAATGATCTTCACTATTTTGTTAATATTGCTTGGTAATTTTATACGTAGGCACTTATTTTCATTAGTTTGCTTTTCAGAATTCTAGTGAGAGAAAGGCACACTGCTCAAGAGCTGGGAGATTGCCAACCGTTCTGGTTTTTCAAAATGTATTTTGTAACCAAATATTGATCTGAATTTTTGAATTAGTGATAAGAGGGCTGGAGTTGTGGCTTCTGGATTGAGTGTATAAAAAAGAATACTGGCTGCACATAATATCAATTTATACTCCATGGAACCCCGTTGTATTTCTCTGCTAGCTGAGTGAGCCTGCGGAGCTATCACCAGGGACTTAAGAGCTGGAAAAAAAGTAGCAAAATGGACACTGTTGCCTAGTACTACCTTAAAAGGCTGAAGGTATTTTAGGTTATGCTTTTGGTTGTAACGTGTCAGGATGAGTGAAAATGTAGTTTGACTTAGATAGAGGGCCCAACATGGTCTAAATCCAAATTTTACAGTAAAAAGCATATACCTCCAGTCCTATCAAAAGCGTTTTCTGTATCTAAGACATAGAATGGCTTGTGTTTCAGGGTTGTTATATTTTACTTCTATAATACCAAAAAGCTGTTAAAATTTATCAAATCCACGAAAGACTCTGAAAAACTTGATTTGGATGTAGAATAGAACTGAAAACCTTTTCCAAAATCATTTCCAGAACCTTTGCCAATATTTTGACATCACTATTAATAAGTGAAATTGCTCTTTAATTGTGGCCTCTCTTTCTGGTTTAGGAAAAACAGATACAGCTTCCCTCAGTGTAGGGTGAAGAATAATATCTAGAAGTGACTCATTAAACATTTGAAGTATCTTATCAGACAGGAATTCAAGGAAGTCCCTGGCCTAGGGACTTTCTCCTGTTTCATAGTCCTAATTGCTTAACTCATCTTTTGTTAGGGTAATATGAGGGTTTTCACACTGAACTTCAGTAATTTCTGATAATGTAGTATTTTTGAAATTTTGATCCAAAGTATTTGTGGAGAGTTTGTCTAATTTTCACAGATCCTTACAGAGGTTAAGAAATACTATATTAATATTTAAGGAATGTATATATTTTTTATTTTTCACTGATTGCTCTGCTTTTACATTCAGAAGCCTTTTTTCTTAGGGGATATTCTAGCAACTTGCCAACTACTACAAAGGCTTCCAAGAAATCCCACCTAAGTCAAAATAGGGTGATTTGGGCATGCATCAAATGGAACTTGTTGAGTTCATGCCTAGCTTTGATCAGTGTTTTCAACAAATTTGGAGGTAGAGCTATAACATAAAATAAATCAAGTTCATTTTTAGTATCAGATTTTTTGTTATAGTCCCTCTTTTTGGCATACAAAAAGCTAACAACTCCCTTAGGCCTTGAATGTCTCCTGTAATAGCTTGCTAGAAGATGTTGAGAACTCATTCACCTCTAGGAATAGTCTGATTTCTTTTTCAGTTTAAAATTATGAAATGCGAATCTAGTAAATGTGAAGAATGAAATCTCCTTTTACATGACTGTTTCTTATTCAGATGTATTACTATTTGAAGATTTATGTGGGAATGATTAGAAACAGTACTTGTATCAATGTAGAAATTAGTTACAGGATTTTCCAAGTTCCTGGAGATTAAAAAGAAATCTTTGGAAGAAAAGGACTCATGTACCAGAGAAAAGCATGAATAATCCCTACCCATTGGATATATGAGCTGCCAGATAGCACATAGTCTTTAATGTGCAACTGTGGGGCCATTCTAATTTTGGTTGTTTTATCATTCTGAAGGTGAAATGTGTCCATAAAAATTAAGCACTTAATTAAAATCCTCAGCAATCACTGCAGGGGTCTGGGGTTCTCCAGGTGATCTAGTAAAAAATTTTAGTCTTTAAGTGCCACAGAACTCTTGTTTGTTTTATTGAACTAGACTAACACAGGTGCCCCTTTGGAATATGAAACATTAGCAATGATTGTACAGATCTCTACATGGTGATCACCTGAAACTGACTGAGTGACTGAAGATGCTGGTTTTCCTACCAAATCACATTCTAATGTGGTGTCATCTGTGGTCAGTTTCCTGAAAAGGCACTACATCTGCCTTTGCTGTCTATAATAATGATTATATGGGGTGTGGGGGGGTAATTTGAATTTTGAGTTTCTTTATCTTCCAGGAAATGAAATTGAGTTTCAAGACCATTTGGAGGTGTTAAGAATTAGTTTTGTCATATGTGATCTTAAGAAAAGGACAGTGCAGTGTTCATGTAGTTTGCTTTGTTGCATCCCATCCTGCTCCCTGAACTGACTCCAACAGAAAGGGGAGCCTATGTTTGAAACGCTTCAGGGACTTACTCCATGATTTTTCAGTTCTCTTACTAGATACCTACTCCTTGCTGGTCTTAAAGGGATTAGGATTTGTGGCAGGAGAATTTGAGGGAGGCATCAATATTAGTGGCACTGGCAGATACTTGATACAAATACAGTCTTACAGGGTGTAATGTTACTGAGTGTTGCTGTCTGGATAGAGGTGGGAAGGTTGATAGGAAAGAACTGCATGATAAAGAGGTATAGAAAGGGGCTTCAGAGTGGGGAATGGAAGAGCCCGGAAAAAAACAGGTTAAATTAAAAGAATAAAAACATATAGCACGTACATAACTTTTGCCTATTGGCAAATGTCCCTGACTGTCTTTGTTGTTTGGTATTTGACATCAGAGGCCCACTCTATCCGGAGTGGTGTCTCCACCCTCACCACTTAAAGAGTAAATCACAATGAAAAAAGCAGCAATGGTCACACAATTAACACTATAAACCCAGTTAAACCAATCATAAATCCCAGAGGTTGCAGGCCAAGGAGACAAACCATCTAGACTAGGAAATCTGCCAATACCTCCTATTTAAGTTATCATTTTTAACAGACATCCTTATGTTCACATGCCACAAAGCAGTAACTTGATAGAAAGAGATCATACATTCCACACGTGCTATTTCTTTGCTTTTCACTTAATTGTAATAGTTTCAGTTTGCCAAACCAAACACCAGAGCTCTGGAAATACAGCTTGGTGCACTGAAACTTACGCTGTGGTGAATATTCTCTCAGAGCTACATGCCCCCCAACTTTCCAAAAGCCTTTGATTGAAATTCCTTTCCCCATATTAAATTAACATATAACTGACATGGAAGAAAACTAAGTATTTCCAGATATTCTTAATTTTTGCACCAGTGAGCCAACAAGCAATGCATTTAATCAAATGACTTCTATACATTTTTTTTATTCCATGTTCATGTACTTAGCTTAGAAAATGAGTTAGGGTGGGAAAATGGACTGATTAAGTTGAGTTGGTGATATGTAAGAAAAAGAAATGATATGAAAAAGGGAAATATTGGAGAAGTAGAAGAGGGAATAATGGTTTCAGAAAATGGAGGGAAGGCATGGGGGGAGATGAAGGTGGGAGGTAGGGAAAAGGACAAGCTGGAAAAAGGTGAAGTAGGTGGTGATAGGGAGGCCAGAAATCACTGGTTCATGTAGCTCAGTAACCTGCCTTTGTCCACTCCTTTGCTCTGTGATCCACAAGTTGTACAGTTAAAACGAGCAAGGAGTCCTGTGGCACTTAAAAAATCCATCTTCAAAGCGTCTGAGGAAGTGAGATTTTCTCCCACAAAAGCTCATCTGATAAATAAATTTTAGTCTTTAAGTGCCACAGGACTCCTTGCTTGTTTTACTGAACTAGACTAACATGGCTACCCCTTTGGAAAGTGGTACAGTTGTGACACTCAGTTCCTCTGCACTTTTCCTCTATGTCTTGCAGAGAGATGAGCCATCTCTTGCATTTCCAGCATGCAGAATTTCTAGAAGGGTAGCTATGTTCGTCTGTGTACAGCGAAAACAACAAGAGTCCTGTGTCCCGTACTGGCACAAGAAGGTGAGCACCTTCTTCGCTGAGCACAACATCGCCATCGGGGACATGCAGAAGCCCGTCACTATTTTGGGGGATGCTGCCTACCCCTTGCTGCCTTGGCTCATGAAACTCTACACGGGGAAGTTGGAAGCCAGTAGGGACCTCTTTAACCAAGGGCTCAACAGGTGCCGCACAGTTGCTGAGCATGCCTTCGGCCATTTGAAAGCATGCTGGAGGGCCATTCTAACTTGCCTTCAGCTTGGCAAGAGGAACATCACTGAGGTCACCAGTGAGGGCTGTGTCCTCCACAACCTGTGCAAACTGTGGGGGGAAGGTTCCCGCACATCTGGGAGTCCAAGGCCACACGGCTCGCCTCAGAGTTCCAGCAGCCCAACAATGCCATGCCTTGAATGCAGCAGGCCCAGTGACAAGCATTGCTGCTCCAGCATGCACTGAAGGCCCAATTCCTCAGCAAGTAGCACTGAGGGCTGAACCTGCTAGGCACTATCACAAAACCCACCCACCCATGCCTGCTCCGCTACCCATACTCACCGGTCTCCCCCTGTCCCCAAAACAATAAAAGGCAGAACACACGTGAGAACTGTCTCCATGGTTTTTATTCATAGAGGGAACTGGGGTGGGAACTCAGTGAGAATAAGGGGGTGGGAGTTGCAGGGTTGGGGAGTTTGGGGGGAGTGAGGAGGGTTGGGGTGGGGAGCCAGTGCAACTGGCTGGAGCAGCCGGGTTCCAGGCCTGCAGCCATCCACTCTGTGTCCTGGGCTGCCGGTGATGAGGACCATTGGCATCTGGGGCAGCAGTGGGTACCGGTGCTCTTCCAGACACTCAAGGGAGCAGGTCTTATGCTTCATCAGGTTGAGCAGGCGCTGGAGCATCCCCTGCTGGACCATCTGGTGGGCATCCTCCCTCTCAAACCAGGCCCTCGGGTCTGTCTCACACTGCTCTGTGGTCTGGAGCTGCTCTTCAAAGAGCTCATCCCATGAGTGGTGCCCCCTCCTCCTCCTCCTCATCAGGGCTGGCCACACCCTAGGAGTGCTGTGTGTCAAGGGCGCTGGTTCTCCTAGAGAGAAGCAAAGAACAGATTTCTTCCCATTAACTAGTGCAGTGTGTAGCGTGACAGTAGCTGCTGTCCAATGAGCATCCCCTGATTCCACATCACCATCCTTTAGGACAGAGACCCCTTGATACATACCGCCGTGCTCTGCTGCACAGGTTGGATGCAGTGCCCACAGTGGTGAGCCTCAGAAAATCCTACCCTAGGGTCTCTCCCGAGGCCACATGCCAACAGTGTCAGGTGCATGCTGTCTGGCCTCTGCGCTCCCACCTACAGTCCCTCCACCCCATCTCCAGACATACCACTGCACTGCTCGGCTGTGGGTCCCTCTGCCACCATGAGAGGGTCTCTGCAGCCTCCCTTCCCAGATCCTGGCTGTCCCTGGGGCATGTCCCCCTGCAATCCCTGTCCCACATGCATGCACAGACATACCTGCAGGAAGGGAGCACTTGCTGGCAGGTGCAGTAGGAGTTTGCTTTGATGTCACCTCGCCTGGCTTTTGCTCAGTGGGGCCTCCTCCTGTGTGCTTGGGTATGCCATTGGGGCAGGGATCAGCTCCAGACTGGTAGTCTCTGGCGCCAGCGAGGTGCCCTGCTGCTGGTTGCTGGTCTCACCCTGGTCCAGCACCGTATTCTCATCCACAAAGCCCTCCTCGTGGTCATTGTTGAGGAAGGGGGACTTGGTGGAGTTGATGATGTGGGCTGGTAGGCTAAGGAAGGAGTCCAGCTCCCTGTAGTAGCAGCAGCTGGTTGTGGCTGTCCCTGACTGGAGCATGGCCTCCTGGGCCTCTTGATAGACCTGGCAGAAATCCTTGATTTTCACCTGGACTTGCTGGGTATCATGGGTGTGCCTCTTCTCCACCAGGCTGTGGGAGATGGTGGTGTACACCTCCTGGTTGCAGTGACTGCCCTGTAACTAGGAGCGCACTGCCTCGTCCCCCCAGATGGCCAGGAGATTGAGGATCTCCTTGTGGCTCCATGCCAGGGCCCATTTTTGCCACTGGCTCTATGCTTCCATGTTGCCATGTGGCAGGTCTGGCCAGCTCTGGGGAGCAGGGTAGACAGGGCTTTGTCCTGCCATATAGTTGGCCAGGGCAGCCTCTTCCTGGTGGCCAGGAACTCTAGGATGGGGACTGGTGGCCAAGTATTGTGACTTAAAGGCTTTCCCCATCTACACTGACTTAAGTCAACTTAATACGGTCAACTTTAATGTTGAGTTGACCTTAAGAGGTGGTGTTATCAAGTTTACTTAAGGAAGCACTTAAGCTGAATTAATAAAAGCCCAGTGTGGCCATGGGAGTCTGTAGGTTGATTTAACCTTCCCTAAGTCAATCTAAGGCTCCAGTGTAGACATATCCACAGATACACTAGACAGCTTTCAGCCAGAGGCAGTCACACTTGGATTAAGGGTTTCTTGAGCAAAATCTATAAACAAAAAAAGCCAGAGTGTAAGAGCGAAAGTTATGATACAAGGCATCTGTGATTCTGGAAAAATTATGGAAGTGGTGGATGTCTTCATCCCTATAGGCAGTAAACAGTCAAATGAGCAAGTCCAGCCAGATGGTCAAAGGAGAATTGTTTTAGCAGCTTCAGCCATGAAGGAACCTCTTGGGTTCTGGAACCAGCAGAAGGTGAAATCATATACAAAAATATGGAACTGCTAAACCTGTGCACTTCAAATTCTCTTATATGAATCTGAAACATGGCCATTGCTTAAACAGGACATCATGAGTCCTGAGTCATTTCATATACATTGCAAACAGTGATTACTGACTATAAGACAGTTTGGCTTCATCAGTAATCACAATGTATCATTGAGAACTGGCTTCAACAGGACTGAAGTCATCATTGCCAACTGTTGCCTGGCCGTTTTTGGTCATCTTGCCCACCTCAGCGACAAACACATTGAGGTGCATGTTGAGCTCTGAAGATTGGATTTGAGGTGTGAAGGAGACAATGCCCGATCACAGGCAGGCAGAGGTCACCCTTGATTAACCTGGCTGCACCAGATTATTAAGAACTGCACGGTGCTCTTAGCTGCCTGGAATACAGTCATACAGTTTGATCATGGACACTTGGTGCTTTGGATCTTTGCTGTCTTAGCATATTGTTTTTGTTGTCAAATTCTACCATAAAAACAGAATCTTTAAACTTTGTAGTTCTTTTTTTTTGTTTTTTCACTAGATAAATGAACCTTGTAAATAAAAAGCAGGACCTAATTATCTATAGCTGGCGAAAAAGATCCTAAGATCAACTGTGCCTGAATCCAGTAGTGATTCACTTGTAAAAAAATCTTGGCACTAAAATAAAATTCAGGAGAAAGGTGTGGCAGCATATTTGAAGCGTGATAGTAAGAAGCAAAAACTTATTACTTTGGGGGGATGAACTGTAGAGATATTTGGATTTGGATCAACACTTTATATCACAGATCCATCTTTAGATTTAATGGGTCTCATTTTTTCCATTCTGTTCCATCCATCCATTTTACATGGAAATGGTATAAGAAAGTGAAAAACAAGCCCTGTAACTGACAATATAGATGATATAACAGTATTTTGCTATTATCACAGTGTAATGTGGAATGTAATTTGAGGTGGCAAGAAAATATGAAGTGCAGTGGCATCACATCTTAAATGGCTGGTTCTTAAGAGAGTTCACATGCATCTTATAATCTTTCAAACTGGGTAAGCTATGAAACAAATGATAGTTAATAGGGTCTGATGCTAAATGGGATATTGGTACAAATGCCTATTTTCATATCTACAATAGAGATTTATCAGCAATGTGTAAGAATATTTATATATTGAACTATCAGAATTAAAAACTTATTAATCATCATTTAAAAACATATTTATAAAATAAAAAAATTATTGCGGCTTACCTTTTTCCAGTGTTAATGCAAATGAATAGTATGGGGGGGATCAAGGCTGCATGGTAAACTGATGTGATATATTACTATGCTTGCACAGAAGAAATGAGCACAGATGGCAGGTCTACTATGTTTCTAACAAGAAATTTGTCACTCCTCCTCTCTCCCCCCACACTCTGGGATTCAAATATAAGCAACATGTTTTCAAGTCAAGCTACTTCTCTGGGGATCTTTATTTTTTCCACCATTCCTTGAATGTTAAGAGTAAAACTAACAGAAAACAATTAATGTTCAATTAAAACTACATAATGAGAGAAATCTCTCAATCAGTAGTCAATGGTTCACATTCTTTCCAACTTGAGGGGAACTGCATGTAAATTGCCATCTACAGGGATGAAGTTTTATGTACCATGGTAAGATTCCCAATAGCTCATTTAGTTTTGACAGATCATTTAGTCCACATTAAAAATGTCCGTGGATGTTAAATTTATAGATATTTGCTAATTAAATTGAACAGTGTTTGAAAAGTAAAGATCTGCAATTTTTGCACAGAAAAAAAAGTGCCTTTTCCCCCTAAACAGTTGTAAATTTTACAGGGCAATGTTAAATTTTATAAACTTACTTTTAAGGCCAATATTGACCAAACAATGTTTTGCAGAACTGTATCAGTACACACCCAAAGAAACAAACAAAATATTTCAATGCACCTTGCACAACTTATCAGTGTTTTTTATTTATAAAATGTCCAAGAATGAAAGAATAGTTTGTGCACAACTTTTTATGCACAAAAATGTTCAAAATCACAATCTTCAATGAAAGTTAATAGAACTGAAATGCTTTGGGGCTTCAACTATGGGAAAGATTTAGTTCTATAGACATCATTTTTCTGAAGCATACTGTATCAATGAAAATTTTGGATTCTGTGCTCCTGCATGTATCATTTAGCAAGGCAGTAGAACATGAAAAGGAATTTTCAGAACTTGCACCATGTACTGGCACACAAAGACAATTAATTTTAATGTTCTGAGATTAGGAAAAAAGCTTTCTTTGATAGCCTGTCAAAATTGCATAATATCCTTTTCATTCAATCCAAATGAATTTTTTTTTTCTTTCTTGTCTTTTTTTTTTTTTTCATTTTCCCTTATTTGGATAAATTCTAAGTTACCTCATTGCTGAGTTATTGTCATCCAAACCATACTAGAGTGACCCAAACCCTGGTAAAATAGTCTGATTATTTTTATGTGCCAGCACAAGAAGCCCTGAAAGATTTAAAATTTACACTGCTTCAAAATAACCTGCATCTTCAAAGGTTTGTAGTTAAAAAAAAATAAAATAAAATAAACAAAACCAAGGACTCTTGTTGTCTGGACTGAGAAGGAAAGATGGGGAAGGACTTCCTTAAGGATTTGGCAACAAGAGAGAAGGCATCACTTGATAGGCTGGCCAGGAGGGCTCAGGTAAGCCATTGACCCCTACGGACAGGGGAAGGGTATCAGGCCCCCTGTTACTTCTGGATTAACAGAGATCCATGTGAAGTTGTGGGTTCCCAGCAGCCTCAAAGTAAGCAGAAGGGCACCAACAAGGATTGGCTGGAAATCACTCTAGCATCACAACAGAGGGAACGGGGTATTAGTGTTCCCTTCACTCTAGCGTCCCACAGGGACCCCAGTGCCAAGGAACCTAAGCAGAACACTTTTCTCTCAACTGGAACTGAGGGAGAGGAGTGCTGATCTCCCCTCCCTCTGGTTCCAACAGAGACCCCAGCATCTAGGTATGCAAGCAGAGTACTTTGCTCTATGCTGAAGCGAGGGAAGGGGAGAGCTGATCACCCCTTTCTCTGTCTTTGGCAGGGACCCCACTATCTATGGACTCAGGTGGAAAACTTTGCTGTGCTCCCTGCTGTAGAATAATCAGTGGGATTGGAGCACTGATCTCCCATCCCTTGGCTGCTGCAAGCCTGCACTGGTCTTGTAGGGTCATGGCAATGCAGTCTGCTGGGTCCTTAGGTACTGGCTCTCTTCTGGAGCCAGTTAAAGGGGAGTGGTGGGTCACTTTTAAAGACCCTGCGGTCTGCTTTTGGCCCATGGGCCACAGACTGGGAACCACTGCAGTATCCCATCTTCATACACATCCCATCTTCTTTAGAGATGATAGAATGCACATCTGCAGCTGGAGGGAGGATATATTTTGGCTGATGTTAGGGAAGGAGTTAAGTATCTGGGAACCCTGGTGTTGGTGGATGGAGGCGGCGGGAGAGACAGTCCAAGTAATCACTGGCACTTCCTGGTCATAGGTGGTTAATATAGGTACTCCTTCTGTAGTTGATCTAGTTACCCGATAAGCCAGAATTGGGAGTAGACTGAGGGGGAAGCATTCCTTAACACTATTGGGGACTGGAGTTAGGGATCCTAGTGTCTGGTACAGCAAGTTGACAGACCATTTCTTCCATTCCCTTAACTCTCATGAGGCTACAGGATGGTGTGGCCCAGAAACAGGACCAGCTACAAGGTTTATTGTATTGCTAAACTTATTTATCCTGATAAGTCTCCCAAATTTAGCAGGTGTGGTGCATATGTTACATGCATTCCATTAAAAATCATTTCAGATATTTTCACCAGTATTTACCCGGGCACAAAGCACTGCCTGGCACTGGTACAAATGTAAATGTCACTGCACAGGAAACATCTAACTGTGACAGTGTATTCAATATTGCTTAAAAAAAAATCAGACATCACATTGCAATAGAACAGCTTGAAGCCTTACTTTTCCTGGCTACTCAACATTACCAAATAAGTTATTTTAATATCATGTTTACCTACAGTGAACTTGAACAAATACAGAAGAAATTTAAACAAGGCAAGGCTCCATAACAAAGCAATTCATGCAGGGCCAGATTCTGAAGATCCTAAATTTTCATTCAGTCTTTGCAAAGTAAAACAAAATGAACCAGATTTTTCAGGTGGATTGCAGCTGGGCCTGATTCCACACCATTCGGCTCATTTTGTCATTCACTTCCAAGGCTGCAGAATTGGTCAGCTGGAGCATGGCATTGAATCAAGTGCCCCTAGAGTTCAGATTTTATAAAAGCTTGCACAAATTCAAGCTCACTGAAAAAATATCCTAGTACCTACTTTTGAGTATATTTTCTGTTATGAGCAGAAAGAAAGGCAAGTTCTTTTTGCTTTTGTATATTGAAAGAGGGCTTGGGATCCCACTAACACAAAGGTAAAAAAACTCATGTTCTGGAGAAGGTGAAAGACCATTTTTAATTATGGCCCTTGGGTGGTAGTATATATTTGGGAATATATGCTACCTTCTGCTCACAGCAGACTGCCCACTGATATCAATGGAATATTTGCACAACTATCAAGTATGTAATATAGTTGTTGTGTAGCATCTGAACTTTTAGTTATTACGATTTTTATATTCAGCACCTTACTGAGCATCATTCAGTGGGAAAATATGCTCACTTTTATCCATGCTATTTCTGTTCTTTTCCTCCTCTTTCTTCCTAACCTTTTCATCTCCCCAGGAGGGATTATGAACTTCAAACCCAGCCATCCTGGTTCCCCAGGCAGTGCTTAGACTATAGATGCTGCCTCACCCAAGCCAATAGAGAAGCAGGCTAACAAAGCTCTAGCTCACAAAGGTCACCATCCAGGAAGCTTCTGACTGATTGAGACTCATGACTTAACCCAGAAAGAGACACAGACAGGTGTCTGACTTAAGCGGTGAATTCCTAGGTGGATGCTACTACTATGGACCCTGCCTGTTTGCCTGACTCCAGAGCTCTTTCTTACTGTAATCCTTGGTCCTGCATTCCAGACTGCTCAGGACCTTTGTATCACAGACCCCCATCTCTTCCCAATTCCTGATTTTCTGCCTTGCTTGCTACTGTGCCTTTTCCTATGCACAGTCTTTGTTCATGACTTTTGGTTTGGCACTTGACTGTAACCTTGGCTCTCATTTATGGCTTCTAACACTAATCATTAGGAGTGATCATCCATGCCCTGGTCCCTACAGTTTGTTCCGACCTCAACCAGTTCCTCCAACTAGACCCAGCTGAGAATGGACCCAGCAGATTTCCCTGTACCCTAAGAGATATCAGCACTGCAAGAGCACATGATCTTCCCCCAAGCAGCCAGCCAACCATTGGGATCATTCCTAGTTCCTGCTTCCTTACCGTATGCCAGGTTTCTGTATCTGTATCATATACCTGACTTTGACTCTGGCTCTGGCCTTTGACTTTGCACCTGATACTGATCCTGGTTCTCACTCTAAACATCAGGTCTGACCTCTCACACCCTTATCCTTAGACTGTTTGTTTCCCTCTTCCCTCTGTTTGTATGTTATCCCTGTTCTTCCCTTGCACCAATTCCCACCCTCTCTGGGCTTCACTCTACCATCCCTTCTATTCCATCTGCCAAAATTATCATCAGTGAAATAGTGACTGGTGGCATTTAAGTATCCTCATGGAACTTTAGATTCAATAACTTGCCAATTATATCTACAAAAGAAATGGAATCCCTACCCCTTAAAGCTAATGTTTCTCGCTGCCTACAAATTCAGGAAGACAACACTACCTGTTCATGCTCATTTTATATGTGGAAAGTTGTCTTTGAAACCAAGAGGGCTAGAAATCATTTAAAATGAAAACTGAGATTCAGCAGAATTTGAATATGTCATGCTGACCCTCCATATGCCCATCCGAGACCTCTGTGATAGTATTCTTTTACTTTCCTTATTGATAAACTGCTGGCAGAAAATTTTGAGACACTACTATAGAGCAAGAGCCATGGTCACATAGCTCATCCTTAACAAAATCATTTTAAGGACAACCTCTGCATAATAAGATAATGTGCATGATGGTGTATCTTGATGTTTCACAATTCTTATTTTCCATTACAAAATTTTCAGAAATAATAAAAGAGAAAAACACATATCATGTCTTTGTGAAATATATCAATTATAGTATGCTGTGTAATTTTCCTGTGACCAAGCCTACATCAATAAAAGTAAACTGTCATTAAAATGGAATGGCAATGCCAACTGATGTTATATCCACTAATGTTTGCGGGCAAATCCAGTGTCTGAAGAAATTATAGCAGTTGACTAAACTGTATTTCTTTTGTTATATTAGCTACACCCATCATGTGGTTGGCAGTGGAATCAAAGCTCAGTCTCTGAATCCAGAAGTAAGAGTGAAAGGAACAGATCCTGTAATAAGTCAAATTATTGATAAACTGAAACACATTATCCAGGTAAGATTTTTTTCCAACTATTCTATGTTAAATCTCTCACCTTGTAAATCAAGATAATCTTGGTAAATAGATGTGAATTGCTGTACATTAGAATTGAATTGTTAATTCAAGTCATAGATCAGTAAATGAGTATTCCCACCAGAAACTGTATAAGTCCTGAAGTAAATATTTAAATTCCAATTATTAATAATGATGATTTAGTTAAAATCTTTGCATATGGTAGATTAGGGCTAAAAGTGAGAGTCAGTCATCTGGCCCATCTGTACCTGTGAGCTGAAATTCAAATTCATCATAGCAATAAGTACTGGGAATTTAAACATGAGTCTGATCCTCAGTTGGTGAATTTTGAACATGTCAATCACTGTGTAAAATCATTAATAGGGAAGGATGGTACACATAAAAAAACTAAGCAAGCACCATCCGGCTAAATTGAATCTCTGTCCATATCTAGTTGTCTGGCTGGGAGATTTTTATACTTTACTGACAGGAGAGAAGATTGGAAATCTTTGCAAGTTTGCATAAGTTGCTGCTGTATTTGAGATATATGATCTTATAAAACATGTTTAGGCAACCTATTGAGATTTAAACTTGTGTGTGGTGGTCATTTCCCTTCTGTCACAGAAAAACTTCAGTGTTGTAATGTATCCAAAAGACATTGCAATTACAGATATATGCTAAAATTTCCAGAGACATAAGTAATTTTGTCATTAACTTTAGGACCAGGTTTTCACCCGCGGAACTCAAAGTTTCGTTTTGTTTTGTGTGATAATGAAATAGACAATGCAAATAGACCAGATGGAGAAAAATCTTTTCCTATAGCACATAACTTTGTAGCTGCAGGGATATAAAATTCAAATTCAAATAAATTCCACCCTTCTTAGCATTAACAGAAAATAACCTTTTTATTTGCCAACCAAAGCATGCTGTTATGTCTAGTCTTTTTTTTTTCTTGAAATTGTATGAATTTGCGTGATAACTTTGCCTCCCAAGGAATGCCAAGAATTAATTAAGTACTGCAAATTACTCTCTGATGGAAAAAGGTTACAGACAACTGTGTTCAAGCCTCAAGGCCTTTCATCTGTCAGGAGTATCTTATTTTGATATTAAATATGCCCTGTATAGTTTAATGGGTTAGGTGATATCCCTGAGGATAATGTCTGAAGGTCTAATGTGGTTGGCTGGAACAATTCTATTACAATGCATTAGTACTTCTAATGCTTGTTCTTCCTTTTCTTGCAAGAGCAGAGTAGATCTTAGGTAGAAGGCTTTAAATAATTTAGATAGCGCAAATCTCACTCACCTGCACGAACACCGCCTTTCTATGAAACATCTTTCCTTTCTTGCAGCTATGACTGTTTAACCTTTTTATTAATGAACTCAGCACAAAAAGTGGTAGTGCTAATAAAGTCTGTGGATTAATTAAACCTGGGAAATATTGCTAATACAGAGAAAGACCTGGATATCATACAACGAGATCTGGATAATGTTATAAACTGGAATAATAGAAATAGGATGACATTTAATAGCAGTCATGCATTTACAGACATACATTTTTTTTTTTTTTTTGCTATAAACTGGGGATGCAGCCACTGGAAGTGACAGAGGAGGAGAAGGATTAACGTGTATTGTTTGATCCCAGATGACTATGAGCAACCAACATGATGTGCCCATGGAGGGAAAAAAAAAGCCTAATGTTATCCTATGATGCATTGGGTAAGGTGTTTCCTGTAGAGACAGGGAGATAGTAGTACCTTTTTACAAGGTATTGATGAGACCTCATCTGTAATACTGTGTGCATTTCTAGTCTCCCATGTTTAAGAAAGATGAATTCAAACTGGTACAGGTGCAGAGAAAGGTTATTAGGATGATCTGAGAAAATGAAAATCAGTCTTACAAGAGGAGATTCAAAGATCTTGGCTTATTTAGCCTAATAAAAAGAAAGTCAAGGAGAAATATGCTTGCTCTCTATAAACATATCAGAGGTATAAATACCAAGTAAGGAGGGGAGTTATTGAAGTTAAGTGCCAGTGTGGACACAAGAACTAATGGATGTAAACTCTCCATCAGGAAGTTCACACTTGAAAGTAAATGCCAGTCTCTAACCATCAGTGGAGTGAAGTTCTGGAACAGCCTTCCAAGGTGAGCAGTGGGGGCAAAATACCTAGCTGTCTTCAAGACTAAGCTTGATAAATTTATGAATAGAATGGTATGATGGAACAGCCTAATTTGTCAATTAATGAATCTTTGACTACTAGTGGTAAATATGCCAATAGCCTGTGATGAGATATTAGATGGGCTGGGTTTTGAGTTACTATAGAGAATTCTATGCTGGTATGTGGCTGGTGCATATTGCCCGCATGCTCAAGGTTTAACCGATTGCCATATTTGGCATTGGGAAGGATTTTTTTCTTCAGTACAGAGTGGCAGAGACCCTGGGGGTTTTTCAGCTTCCTCTGTAGCATGGAGTACGGAACACTTGCTGCTGGATTCTTTGGTGAAGCCTCTGTACCTTGAAGTCTTTAAACCATTATTTGAGGACTTCAGTAACTCACTCATAGATTAGGCTTTTGTTACAGGTGTGGGTGAGTGAGGTTCTATGGCCTACATTGTGCAGGGGTTCAGACCAGATGATCATAATGGGTCCTTCTGACCTTAAAATCTATAAGTTCTATGAGTATGGAAAAGGGGCTGAGGAAAAGACAAAACAGCAAATACTTTGAGGACTCAGGATTACAATACATGACTATTTTTTTACAGATGAAAACCCTGATAAAACTGCAGGAAAACTTTCTTCTCTATCATTTACTGTGAATTAGGGAATCAAATACAAAAGAACATCTTTTTATCCTTCGTGATATAAAAAGGATGAGTCACTTTTTGAACTCAATTTGGACCAACCTCAGAGATTAAGCAAGGGAGATTTAATGAACTGGGAGGTAGCTCCCAAAATAGAAAAGTCAGACCTTTGCATACTGTAGTCCAGCACTGTTTCCAAGTTGTATTGCTACAGTGGAAAATCCTAACAAACTAATTTAGGATTGGAAATTAAAAGTGTACTTGATTGAACTTTTAGAACTCTGCATATGGAAATGTGTACATAAAAATGCATTAGTGTGTGCAACCTAAACACAGAGTTAGTGAAATAATAGTATTTGTGAGCTCAAATTGGTAGTCTGATGCCTAACTTGTTATTTGTTTGTGTAGAACAACTTCCAGTCTCTCCAGCAGCAGTAATTGTGGATACAAAAAATGCATTTTTGCCTGTTCATTTGTGTGTTATACAGTTCCAAAAATCAGGCTACTTGCTAAATTAGAAGAAAGGGAGATGTGAGAAGTTAAATTTGTTAGCTATCACTTCACTTTTAAGATCCAAAAAAGGCAGAAAATTAGTGAGAGCAATAGTGTGATATCATATTCTTCTCAGATTTCTTCATCAAATGATCTGAGGGTCAAACTCATGCAAGATAAGTTCCTTTCTTTTAAGGGTTCTGCCATGGCATTTCCATTCTATGCCCTCCTTGTTCCATATAACTAGTGTAAAAGATACGAAGATCATGGTTTATGTGCACTTTCTGACTTGGGAAAGAAAGGCAGATTTATCTGAGGAATGCAATAATCATATAGTTCAGGAAAGGATTGTCGCACCAATGGTAAGTAATAGTGGTCAGCCTGTTTTCCCTGTGTTCACAGAGTAAGTCATTCAACTCCTAAAGCATCTAGGACTGAGGATGCCTTTCAGCTTGTACAACACAGTAAGTGCAACACATTTACAAGAGTTCTTGAAGCTGCCCCTCTTTACCACAATTCACCTGTTAAAAACACTGAAATGTCTGGTAAATTTAGAAAGGTCTGTTAGCCTGTTTTCCTAGTTTATAATTTCTGAGATTTATAGTTGATATCATGGCACCAAGCTTAAACATTCCCTCAGACAAGAAGGGATCAAATAAAAATAATACCCAGAACTGCTATCAGTGCCATATGCAAACATGAAATATTTAATACAACTACTGGTGTGGTGGTCCTGCAATCATGCTAAGCTAGAGAAATGTTCAAAATGTATCAAAGGAGCACAGAAAAAGCCTTCAATTGAAAATCAAGTGATTGCATGTTGCAAGTAGCTCAGTCTGGTATAATATACATGGGAGGAAACTCTCTCTTGTTGGAATGTCTGCTTTCTCTAGAATTACTGATTTTGCTTCAGAGATCATTGTTAGGGATTTCAGTAAGTATAAATGTAACAGGGTGGCTCATCTTTGGGCTGGAGAGCCTAGCATTAAGCCAGCCTTGATTACAAGATGAGCCCTACCTGAGGGGAATCAGGCTCATGCTGTCAGAGTCAGAGGGCCTGGCAGTAAGCTAGGGAGAAGATTGTCTACAGACCTTGAAAATGGTTTGTTTTTTGGACTGTTGTGTTAGGCTTGGGGGTACGGGGAGCAAACTTTTTTGCATGCCTGGTGAAGAGTGAGTTAAAGGACTTTGGGCTGAGAAGGTAACTGGAAGCTAAATTTCTAGATGGGTAGCCATGTTAGTCTGTGTGCAGCAAAAAATAGTGAGGCTATCAATCAGTTCATAGGGCTGGAAGGGACCTTGTGAGATCATCAAGTCCAACCCCCTGGGAATTGAACCCACGACCTTCTGCATGTTAAGCAGAGGTGCTAGCCACTACACTATTGCTATGTGTATGCAGAGGCAGTTAAATCAATTTAACTTAAAATGATCTAATAAAATTGATATAAAATCATTAAATTTATTCAGGATAAATTGATTTAACAGGTTCCCACTAAAATACTGAAATCAAACTAGCATGCCCAGGGAGAGGATTCGCTAGCTTGATTTAGGAGGGGCACCATGGGAGGTGTGGCAACATGGCCCCAAGGATGGGCCATGTCACGCACCCAATACCCTGCCTGGCTCTCACCTGGTGAGCCCAGTGGTGGGGGCAAGCATCCCCCTCAATGGGCTCTGGGTGCTCTGAGCCAGGCAGGGGAGAAGGCATCCCCTTGCCTGACTGCAGCCTTGGGTGCTCATGCCCAGCTACCCCAGCTGTAGTTGGGCAGTGGGAAGGGGACCCCATGCCACCCAGCACCACGAGCACTAGCTGGGAGTCGGCGAAAGGAATCCCTGCATGCCCAGCTACCCCAGCCCTAGCTGGGCGGTGGGGAGAGGGAGCTACGCATGCCTGGCTCCCAGCGCGAAGTGTGTTGGAACCCACAAAAGCTTATGCCTGAAGAAATCTGTTAGTCTGTAAGGTGCCACAGGACTCTCACTGTTTTTGGAAACTAAATGAATTTTTTCAAGGGACCTTGGTAATGAGAAAATACAGGTGGGGATGGGAGTTGCACTGGTACTCCAATAAATAAATATAATTCTTCACAGTTTGGAGAGCTTTCAATGAAATTCTTATTCCTCAGTGGATGGATGTTTAAGTGTTTCCAGACAGTGATGCTATAGTACAGGCGTGGCCAGACTGCGGCTCGTGAGCCACTTGTGGCTCTTCAAAGAAAAAGCGTGGCTTGCAGAAGAGCACAGCAGGGAAGGGTGGCATGGTGGGAGGCAAGGGGGAGAAGGATGCAATGATTGGAGACACCAGAGAAGCAGTGGCATGGTAAGAGACAGCAGGGAAGCAGCAGCAGGGGGTGGGGTGGGGAAGCAGCACATGTTTAGATTTTTCTTATAGGCCCTAACGGAGTTCACTCATTGTTAAAATAAAACCATGTTGTACAAGTGCTAAACATGACGTGGAATACTAAGAAATGAAAATACAAAGGAGAAAAGTTTAAAACTGAATGTAGATTACTTTCAATTTTTGGCACAACTTACTGCTGTGAAGCATTGTATTCCAGAATGAAATTTGTTAAATCAAAACATTGTGCAATACTTAGAGATCAACACCTGAAAGAACTTTTATATACCACATCGACAAGTTACTGCCCAGATTTTAAAAAAAATCGCCACTAGCCTGCAGTGTTCTCCATCCAGTGACAGCTAAGTTTTTACTGTATAGGCCTAGTTTTCATGATGACCTTAAGTAATTATTAGAATCTGACATTAGTAGGATCAATATTTGCCCTGTTTTTACAATCAAATTAAAGTGCACAGTGAATTTTAAGCTTAGGAATTTTGGAGTGTGTAAACATATGTGGTTCTATGTCTCAGTGCAGCTCTCAAAGGTTTAATAATCAACTTGTACGACTCTTAAGTTCCATAAGTTTGGCCACTCCTGAATCTTATCTGACCAAACTGGAAAGAACTAGTACAAAGAACTAGACTGAGCTGGCCATAAAAATTCTAGACATTTTGTCACAGCAAGAAATGCATTCTGACTGAACTTCACATTTCCAGGACAGAAAAAGTAGTAGTCAACAGGATGTCTAAGGGAAAAATATCTCTGGAAGGAAGCCTCATTATTCCTGGAGGTGTTCCTTCAACTTTGACACTGACGAGAAAACTTTACACCTGGATCTGCTTACAGTTTCTGTAACAATTTTATTACACTCCCCAATCTCTTTTCAGGCTGCCAGACAGAAAGGCAGGGGAGAGATAATTATTTTCAAATATCCTAACACATATTCCTTCCTGAACCTGCTTCCCCCCATTTTCAGAAGGGTCAGACTTTGTATGTTCACTGTGTGGCTGCATAATGTAATATCCACAATGAGCAAATGGGAGCAAATAACTTATTTTTTTAAGGAACAGCTTTTATATAGAACACCTTAAACATTGAAAACAATTGATGTGATTAACTAGAAAAAGGAAAAGATTATTGCCCCTCAGTAATTAATTAACTTATCTGTGCACTTCACTTCTTCTAGCCATTGGGTTTAAAAGACCATAAACAGGTGCAAAGAAAGGCCACTAAAATGATCTGAAAGTGAGGAAATCTACCTTATCAGAGGAAACATAAACAACTTGGCTTGTTTAGCGTAACTAGAGATTTTGATGGGAGATATGATTATTCTTTATAAATTAATCAAAGGGATAAATACCAGGGAGGGAGAAGAACTACTTAAGTCAAGCACCAATGTGGTCATAAGAACAAATAGATTTAAACTGGACATCAGCAAGTTTAGGTTTGAAATTAAATGAAGGTTTCTAACCCGCACAGGACAGGAGTGAAGTTCTGGAACAGCCTACCAAGGGGAGTAATGGGGCTAAAAAATCCTAAGCCATTTCAAGACTGAACGTCATAGGTTTATGGAGGGTATGATGTTGTCAATGGTTCACTCTCAATCTGGAAAGTCATCTGTAGAGGGGTCCCTGAACTAAGTCTGGTAAAATTCAGTTCATCTTTAGGGGGATTCCTGTACTGAGGTCTGGATAACAGAGAGGAGAATGTGCTTATAAAGTTAGCAGCTAACAACAAGTTCAAAATCATGTCTAACATATCTGGTCCGATGCTGGCTTACTCCTTTTTCTGAAGAGGGAAGTTGTCCTCTACAGCTCAAGCATGTCTTGGAAATTTTGTGTTTTGCTCTGTTATTTTACAAAAGATATTTGTGTAGGTAACTCTTTCATTACTTGTTTATTCCTTAAAAGACCATAGGAAACGTATGTTGAGCTGTTTTTTGAGGAGAGGCAACTGTTCTCATTTGTTATGTTTTCACTTCAGGCAATGTGATATAATGAGAGCTGTACTAATTTTCTAATTCAGGGAACATATAAGTGAAATAGTATTGGGATTTTTCCAGCATGCACACTTTTTTCAGCTGCTGAAGATTTTCTTTAAATTACTGTGTCTGTTTTTCTTAAGTCCTCATAGACTTAAGAAACTGTCATTTTGGATATTTTCACAGTTTAATTGGCAAACATAACATAATCACCTGAAGTGGAAGAAGTAAAAGGATGTAAGAAATGCCAATAATAATTATGAGTGAACAAGCAGTGTAGGTTTGTCTCAGAACATATTTGAAAGAAGCTTGCTTTGAGGTTCATGTGGCATTGTGGATTACCTTCACTACTGGCCTTTCCACAGGAAATCAACTTTCAGTGTAAACTCAGCTGTGTCTTTAGTGTATAATCAACTGGAAATGAGTTTCAGAATTCAATTTGGAAGTGAGCTGACTGATGGGATTTAGATTGGTTCATAGAAAGTGTCTGTTTTATAACTGAAACACTACACACTTTCTCACATGTAATACTAATTGAAATTAACACACCCACAGACTTGTCATGCATCAGGATTTTACAGTGCAGGTAGCATTACTCGTCTTTTCTTTTAACAGTCCCAGACCAGGTTTACAGTGACCCAAATGAATATGACTGGTATTCCCATAACAACAAAGTACCACACCTATTCACTTAACAGTTTTACTTTGTGTGATGTTAGTATTTATTTCTACTTCTCATATTAGCTTTGATAAAATTAGTAATCTGATAAGATTTTATTATGTACTATGCATCTCACTGAAACAAATAGGCTATGTTCACATGTAAACTCTTATTTCAAAATAAGTTATTTTGAAATGAGTTATTTTGAAATAAAATCCTTATTATGAAACAACTTAAATCAAAATAGGCAAGTATTAAATCGAAATTAGGGAAAACCTCAAAGTGAAATAGCATGTCTGGATATTGGACTTGCTATTTCACTTCAGGAGAGGGGCAGCATGGGAGGTGTGGCAACATGGCCCCCTCACTGGGCCATGCCCCCACCCAATATATACAAAAAGGAAGGCACCCTGGGAAGGAGAAGGACCAAAGTGTTATTTCAAAATAACCATTATTTTGAAATAACATGCCCAAACGGCATTGTTTCGAAACAACCACTTTGAAAAAAACAGCTATTTCACTTTCAGGCAAGGTTTTATTGTTCCAAAACAACGGACGTTATTTCGAAATGATGGGGTCCCATCATTTTGAAATAAAGAAACGTTGTTCAGACATGACAACTTTTATTTCAAAACAACGGTTGTTGTTTCAAAATAAAAGCCTGGTGTGGACGTAGCCATAGTGCCATTATTTCATCAGTTGCCATTTTCCTTATACAGCCTGATTATACTAATTTTATCAAAGCTAATATGAGAAGTAGAAATAAATACTAACATCACACAAAATATTCCCACCTGAAAATAGTTTATATAAATTTTAAGGATACCTAAGCTAACAATTCAAGTAACAGATTTCAGCCTAATTCAGAATTGTTTTAGAAACAGAGCCAGGCTGTATAAGGAAAATGTTAGCTTATAAGGAATTGTTAGCTTAGGTATCCTTAAAATTTATATAAACTATTTTCAGGTGGGAATATTTTGTGTGCTTTCAGCTACTTTTATTCAGGACTATTAAAAACTTTGTAGTTTGAAGAACTGAGATTTTCTTTTTATTTAAAGGAGCAATTTATGCAAAGAATCTTTGGATTTATATTGATATGTTGGCTGAGTCTGCTAAGAAATATTTATTTTCTTAATGGAAGTGTTGTATAAACTTGAATTAATACTGTAGTCTAGAATCTGTAGTGTGCACCCATGGAAATACCCTTAAAATGTCTGTATTAACAAACAAATGATAACACTTATTTTTCTGTATTAAATTAAAGTAATACTTGACCTTTCCCAAACTGGCATGTTCCATGACTATATTTGTAGACGGGAAGGGAGATAAGAGTGGAGTTTGGTACCAAAAGGTACATAAGTCATTTTAGTGAAAACAGCAAGCAAGGGTGGCCAAACTCATAGAACTCAAGAGCCACACAAGTTGATTACTAAATGTTCAAGAGCCGCACTGAGGCATATAGCCATTTATTTTACCTACTCCAAAATTACTAAGTTTAAAATTCATTGCACACTTTAATTTTATTGTAAAAAGATTCTACTAATGTCAGATTCTAATAATTACTTAAAGTTACCATGAAAACTAGGTGTACAATAAATGATCCATTTTCTTCTTTGTCTTTTTTTGTTTCTTATTATTTGATGTCGTGTTTAGAAGGACTTGAAAACATGGTTTTATTTTAACAATGAGTAAACCGCATTAGGACCTACTGGAAAATCTAAACATGCCTCACTTCTCCCCACCATCCTGACCAGGCCATGCTTCTCTTCGCTGTCCCTGACCACGGTGCACTTCCCCCTGCCATCCTCACGATACTGTGCTTCTCCCTGCCATCCCTGACCATGCTGCCACTTCCTCTCCATCCCCAAACGTGCCGCTGTTTTCTTTCCATCCCCAACCATGCTGCTGCTTTCCTGCTGTCCCTGACCATGATTCCTTTCCATCCCCGTGCTTCTCCCTGCCATCTCCAACCATGCTGCTGCTTCTCCTCCGTCCCTGACCCTGCCACTGCCTCCACTGGTTCTTGACCACACCGTGCTTCTCCCCACCATCTCTGACTATACCGCGCTTCTCCCTGCCATCCTGACTCCCTTCCTAAACGCCAGGCGCTGATGCTGGCTACCCCACACCAACCCCCCCTCCATGGCTCCCTTACCTGGCCCGTCCAGTGGGGCTCCCCCCCAAGCATGCTCTGAGCATACTCAGGGTGGGAGATTTAAAACTCATAGGCTTGGGCTGCTTTCCTTTCTCTGACTGGCGCATAAGCCAAGTTTTCGGAGAGCTGCACTTTTTCTTTCAAGAGCTGCATGTGGCTCATGATCTGCAGTTTGGCCACGCCTGGTCAATAGTCACAAATGAAACCATCACATAATTAGCCTAATTGACAGTCAGTCCCTCATGAGTAAAGACTGAAGAATTAATTAGCAGGGTCAGAACAGAAATTGTAGTTACATTGGTCTCCATTAGGGAATGAATGACTTCTGTTCCATTGCAGTTGTGGCATTCTCTAGATTAGAACGAGAAACAGTGCAAATGGTGTGTTAATTTAACTACTGTGGATGGCAAATTCCATTTTTGTGGTACCCATTGTAAATAAATGAGCTATTCACAACCAAACCATGTGTCACCATACCACAATTCCTTCTAAAAAGAATAGCAGTGATGTTTGGCCTGATAGAACATTGTTTGCAAATAGCTTTTCTGTGTGGACTGAATTTCTGTCCAAAAAATGTTAATTCGCATTCACCCACCAAAAACAGCTTTGTTCTGAGCTAACAGTGGCTCTAATGTAGACTTTGGGAGCTGTGTAAACTATTCAGGAAAGCTGGCCATAATCCCAAACTTTGCATGTTAGAAATTTCCAGGGGGTAGCAGTGTTAGTCTGTGTACAGCAAAAATAATGGCCCATTTGTCAGATGCATGAAGTGGAAACTACAGTTGAAAGGTATATATACACAGGCCAGTATGGATGAGGCGAAGAATTAGCAAAGTCAGTTCAGAGAAGAGATGGGGCCCTTTCACACCAGTTGATCAAGGGGAGAGAATGTGTGAACAGAACAATCACTTCTGTTAATGTGCTGACCATTCCAAGTCCCTGTTTGATTGTGTCAAGCTTGCAAATCATCTCCAACTCTGCAGTTTCATAATGTAGTCTGTTTTTGAAGTCTCTTTGTTGAAGTATGGCACATTTCAAGTCTGCTACTCAGTGTCCAGGGAGACTGAAGTGTTCTCCTACTGCTTATGGTCTTAAGTCTGATGGGATATGCTCCCTGCTGGGGAGGTATTCCTAGCAGAGTAGATCATTCTGATGTTCCCTTCTGAAGTGCAAAGGAACCATAGGAGGCCATAGAATATGACCTTAAAATAAGGTGCATGTTAAGTGGGTTGCGACAGAACCTTTTTTCAAACTAACTTTGGTATCAGAATATTAGGGCTGGAAGGGACCTCATGAGGTCATCTAGTCCAACCTCCTACTAAAAGCAGGACTCCCATTAAATTATCCTAGCAAGGGCCTTAAAAGTTTCCAAAAATAGAGACTCCACCACCTCCCTAGGTAACCCATTCCAGTGCTTCACCGCCCTCCTAGTTAGAAAGTTTTTCCTAATAGCCAACCTAGACTTCCCAGTTGCAACTTGAAACCATTGCTCCTCGTTCTGTCCTCTCTCACCACTCACTATAGCCTAGCTCCCTCCTCTTCAGAGCACCCCCTCAAGTAGTTGAGGGTTGCTATCAAATCCCTGCTCAGTCTTCTCTTCTGCAGACTAAATAAGCCTAGTTTCTTCAGTCTCTCCTCATAAGTCATGTGCCCAGCCCCCAAATGATTTTTGTTGCTCTTCACTGGACTCTTTCTAATTTGTCCACATCCTTTCTGTAGAGGGGAGTGCAAAACTGGACATGATATTCCAGATGTGGCTTCACCAGTGCTGAAGGGAGGGGAATAATCACATCCCTTGCTCCTACCAATGCAGTCTAATATACCATTGGCCTTTCTGGCACTTGTCCTTGTTGAACCTAAGGAGATTTGCTTGGTCCTGTTCTCCACTTTGTCAAGGTCTCCCTGAATCCTATCCCCACCCTCCAGCATATTTATCATTCCCCCCAGCTTTGTCATCCACAAATTTACTGAGCTGCAATCTGTCCCATCATCCAATCATTAAGGAAGATGTTGAACAAAACCGGCCCTAGGACCAACTCCTGAGGAACTTCACTTGTTACTGTTTGCCATGTGCACATTGAGCCATTGATCCCTACCCACTTAACCCAATGAGCTAGACGGCTTTCTGTCCAACTTACAGTCTGTACATCCAATCCATACTTCTTTAACTTGCTGACAAGAATGCCGTGGGAAACCATATCAAAAGCTTTGCTAAAGTCAAGGTATATCACGTCAACAGCTATTCCTGCATCCACAGAGCCAGTCATCTCATCATTGAAGGCAAACAGGTTGGTCAAGATCATTTGCCCTTGGTGAAGCCATGCTGACTGTTCCTGATCACTCTGTTTCTTCCAAGTGTCTCAAAATGGATCATTTTAAGACCTGCTCCATTACTTCTCTAGGTATTAAGGTGAAGCTGATTGGTCTTTAATTTCCCAGATCGTCCTTTTTCCCTCTCTTAAAGATAGGTATTATATTTGCCTTTTTCCAGTCATCTGGAACTGCTCCTGATCATAATGAGTTTTCAAATATAATGGTCAGTGGCTTTGCAATCACACTGGCCAACTTCCTCAGTAACCTCGGAAGAAGTTCATCAGCCCTATAGACTCGTCGTATATGTCCAACTTCTCTAAGTAGTATCTGAACATGAACTTCATCATTGAGGGCTGCTCTCCTGCAGTCTATTCCATCTTGCCCAGTGAAGTAGCATGGGAACTGACCTTTGAAGACTGAGGTAAAAAAGCATTGAATTCTTCAGCCATTTCCATATCATCTGCCACTAGGTTGCCTGCCCATTCAGTAAGGTACTTACGCCATCCCTGATCCTTTTCTTGTTACTGACATCCTTGTAGAACCTCTTCCTCTTACCCTTCACATCCTTTGCTAGGAGCAACTCTAATTGCTTTTTGACCATTCTGATTTTATCCCTGGAGACCCGAGCAATTACTTTATATTCCTCTCTAGTTATCTGTCCAAGCTTGTGTGTATTCTAAGCTTTTCTTTTGTGTTTCAGCTCCCTGCAGAGTTCTCTGCTAAGCCGTGCTGGGAGCCTTCCACATTTGCTATTTTTTCTGCACATTGGAATGGCCTCTTCCTGTGCCCTTAGTAGAGTTTCTTTAGAATATAGCTAGCTTTCTTGGGCTCCTTTCCCCTTCAGATTAGCCTCCCAGGGGATCTAGAGGGAGCCAAAGTCTGCATTCTGAATTCCAGGGTCTGTGTTTTCTTTCTTTCTTTCTTTCAAAATCTTGTCCTTATATGAGGGAATTGTGGAGCAAGTGAGCAGTGGCAAGGCTAGGGATTGGAAAAGGAGCAGCTCAATGGAGAGACTGCAGAAAAACTTGAAGAAGATTTGCAGAAGAGCTTTTGTGAATTTGCCTGATAGGAGGGGTCTGAGTGGCCTTGGGAAAAACTGCTACTTGATGAAATTTAACTTTACAATTGAGAAATAATGTACAAGAATCCAAATATTTGATGGGAGAATATTTCTAAACTTTGAGCTTAAGGTATTTTTCATATAGCAAAAATGTTATATAGTAAAACCCAGTACATTTTTTTTTGCCATTTGAATGCAAAATAGTGTTTAGTTTTGTATGGATAAGTTACTAGGAATTTAGAATCTGAATAAATATCAAGCTGTTGATTTTTTAAAATGTTATTCAGTTATATAAACAGAGGGGAGAACTCCTTTTCTCCCCAAAATACTATTAGCTCAGGCTTTAGAAATATTTCCATATTCTCCCATGAAATATTTAGAAGAAGTTTAAAACTAAGGGTCATCTTTTTTCCCCCCAAAATTAGCAAATGACCTCCTTTTTAAAAGGATTTATAAACTGTTTTACTATCTGTTCAACCTCGTTATAAATAAAAGTTCACAATTTAATTAATAATGAGGTTGAATAGGTAGTAAAGGAGTTTATTTAAAAAAATCCCTCAGTTTTCAGTTTTTTCTTTAAGTGTAATAATGAATCAACCTTTAAACTATTTTGTTAAACATATTGTAAAACCTTATTTTGATGCATCCATTTTTAAAAAATGATCGTCCAGGACTTTACATTCTCAAAATTAATCTTTTAGCTCAAAAATGGAGTTACTCTACAAAAATTGATGCTCCACAATACTTCTTGAAATTCCCTTTTTCAGACTGTGATTACCATTCCTAACCTTCACCTCCACTTGATTAGGATGTATATGAAGATGTATATGAAATTCATAGTTTTGATGAGTGCAAAGTAATGTGCATTGCAAAATATAATCCCAACTATAGATGCCAAATGAAGGGGTCTAAATTAGCTCTTGCCACTGAAGAAAGATCTTGGACAGTGACTGAAACATCTGGTAACTGAAAAAGTCTGCTCCATATTTAATAATGTAGGGCTAGCACATCTGCTTTACATGCAGAAGATCCTGGGTTCAAACCCCAGGGGGTTGGACTAGATGATCTCATGAGGGCCCTTCCAACCCTATGATTCTATTTTAATCTATATGCAATAGTAGTCAGAAAAGATAGGAATGTTAAGAATCGTTATTAAAACAGTAGGTAAAGCAGGAAATATGATGCCACCATGTAAATCAATGGAATGCCAGGACCTAGAATAATGCATGCGACTCTGGTTGCCCCATCTCAGAAAAGATATATGAGAATTGATAAAATTACACAGAAAGACAGTAAAAAATGTTTAGGGATATGAAACAACTTCCATATGAGGAAAGATTAAAAAAAAACCTGGGACTATTCATCTCAGAAATGAGATAAGAGAAGGGGGGATATGATGGAGGTAAAATTATGAATGATATGGAGAAAATGAAGAGGGAAGTGTTATTTAATCCCTTCACATGATCCAGGTGCCACAGAATGAAATTAATAGGTAGCAGGTTTAAAACGAACACCAGAATTACTGCTTCATACAATGCAGTCAATTGGTGAGAAATGATATGAAGGCCAAAAGTATAACTTCATCCAAAAAAGAATTAGATAAGTACATGGAGGATAGGTCCATCAATGGGTGTTAACTAAGATTGTTAAGGATGCAACCCCAAGCTCTGAGTTTCTTTAAATGCCTAACATCCATGAGGTGGAAGAATGGAATGACAAGAAACAGATCATTTGATAATTGTACTGTTGTGTTTGTTCCCTCTGAAGCATCTGGCACTGGCTGTTGTCAAAAGACAAGGTACTGAGTCATTCTAACATTCTTGGAAAGATTCAGTCTCTCAGGCCATCCAGGATTTTTAGGCTTGCTTTAATTTGTAACCTGGGTTCTGTGACTCACTGTATGCAATTCTGCTGAAAATGGCTCTTGCCAGGGTCAGCTTCCCACATTATGTTTCCTGCTCCCAGACTAGTACAGCTTGGTATGTGCTGCCTTTTCCTAAAAGTGGCATAAAAGGACTGTAAGGTGAACAAATGTTGGTTCTTTAAACACTTGTATGGGAGGCATTGAAACCATTCCAATGTGTTTTAATTCCTAAAATAAAACACATAGAGCCCAGTTCCTGGTGTATCTTGGTAATTTTCTGTCTATTAAAATCTTGGCTTTAACTGAGGGAGTTATACACCACATGTTTGGGAAGTATAGCCAGAAGCATGAACATCTGTAGGTGCATGATGTATACTTGACACTTCAATTGAGCAAAATAGTTGTGCATGTAAGTAAGCCCTCCATATCTTTTGTCACTGTGACAGATGGCTGCCTGATCAATGTCCATATGTGCACCTTGGTTCAAGCTGTGCAATTCAGAAAAAGGGCTTTGAGAAGGCATACAGTTATGTGTTTAGAAAGTGTTTAAAGTTTAACTTCCACAAAAGTCTCTCTTTTTCCTAGCCCTCTCCGCTACTCCCATCTTCTTTACCCATGGTAGCTGGCATCTCCTCAATGTCTCTTAAAATACTATGTCCCATTTCCACTATCCCAGTCAATGCCCCTAGTTAGCCATACTCTTTGCTGTCAGTCTCTGCCCTACTCTCCATTGCTTCTATACATGACTGTTGGAGGGTCTCCCCCCCCCCAGCTACTCAGTCCTTTATTTTCAGGCCACTCTCCCACTCAGTATGCCTCCTTCTGTATTTTTGCCCTTCCTCATTTTCCACCCTGTAGCAGGGTGGTTTCCCTGCTCAGATGGGGAAGTAGTTAAAAGCCCTGGGAGTGGAATGACTGCTAGGACCTTGTGGCTAGGGAGCCAATGAGGAGATGGGACTTGGTATATATACAGGTTCTGCATTCCCCAGCTCAGGGCAGTCTTCTTCTGCTGGGGGAGGAAGGCAGCTGTCTGATTGGCTGTGGACTGCCAGGATTTGGTTGGTGTGTGGACCATAAAACAAGGGAAGGAAGGTATCTGAGGGTAGGTGAGGATGTGGCCCAGGATATCCCATTGTATTGGGGATTGAGGCAGTGTCAAGGAATGGTGCATAGATTCCCTGGGCCAAGGCCTGGAGAACTAGGAAGGCTCAGGTCCCTTCCTGCTTCCCCCAGACCTCCAGTGGGCAGTGAGAGGACTAGGGGCAGTCATTAATACAAGTAGAAATGGGTATTGGACTAAGGACGTGGACAAAGGGCTGATGTCCTGAAAAGACTCTGAGAAAGACCGTGGAAGATGGAGGAGCACAGGTGACCAGAAGGGAGGGCCTCTTCCCTTGAGTCATTCTCGAGTATCATTGTCAGGAGACACTCACCTGGCGGGATGATGGGAGAGGACCGCTGCACATGCAAATACGTGTTTATTGTACAATAGCAGGTCAATTTGCATTTATAAACATTTTAAAACTTTTTCTGATTTTGTTTATGCGAAAACAACTGTGTGATAGTGTGATGTAGCCTGTTATGGAGAAAGACAGGAGGGTAGGAAACAAAGGTTAAATATCATCCTTTTATAATGAGATATTCTATTTTCAGCCTTTAAACTAAGGAGCCACTTACTGCCACTGTATGCAAAATGAGAAAGAGAGAAAATTGTTAATTGGACTTTTTGACATAAGCCTAATTGTGGCAAGAGGGACATTTTAAAGGTTTAAACAATGAATAGTCTTAAATAATAATATCATAGTAATAAGGTTGGAAGTGACTTCTCAGATCACAGAGTTCAAGTACCTACTTGTATCAAGAAAGACCTCTTGGTAGTCCTAGAAGTTATAGAACTTTATATTAAACACAGACTTAGTTTCCTCATTCCTGTTCTGCTCTGTGCTTAACCATACCATCAAAAAGTATTCATTAGTATCTGAGTCAAATTTGTTCTTTTTTCAACTTTGGCATCAAAGTACATGAATCTTTTATGCCTCACAAAATCCCTAGTATAACATGCTGATATGTCATACTGAATACAGTTATTTTCACAGAAACATGGGCATTGCTGTACTCAGTGTGACCCAAGGTTAATCTAGTCCAGTATCCCCTCTGCCACAGGATGCCTATATACATGTCCAGTCCCTTTCTGAATCTTAAGTTCTTGGCTTCAATGACTTTTCATGGCAGCAAGTTCCAATTACCTGCTGTTCAAAAAAATGATTCTTTTTAGAGCTTTAGAATTTGTCACCTACTAATTGCATTTAATTTCCCCTTGTTCTTTCTTTATGAGACAGGGAGAAAATATGTTTCTGATTGTCCACAGTGTCCCAAGCTTCTTAGTTTAATTTGGCATTAATTTATTGTTTTTGGTAGGAATTTAGAACATATGCATGGGCTTTTGGTTATGATGTCAGAATGAAAGACAAAAAAAACACTGTTCTACTGTTATACCTTCGCCTGTCATTTGTCCTACTTCAGCTGCTCCATGGTGGTTCCAATTTTAGGAAGATTTGTGACTAAACCTTCTAACTCTAAAGCACAGGAATCCACAAGTGATGGGACATGAGCTTAATCTTTGACCCTGACAGGGATTTAAAAGCTGAGCAGAGAACTGACAGATGGGCCTCCTTGACTAGAACCAGACTTCAGGTTCTGATCTTGATGAATGTTCACAGATTGAAACAGGCCGAGCTTAAATACTTGGCACTGTAGGTGTCAGCCCTTCTTGGACTAGCCAGTCCTCAAGAGCATGTGGCTAACAATCTGGTACTTCCAGTTCTATGTACTAAAATACAAAGGTTTTCCCCTAAGGTTTCAATTTGAGAAGTCAGAGGCACAGTAAAAGGGGAATACTGAGGACAAGGTCGTAGTACTGCTTTATGCTCTGTCCCAAATCTGAGGCTACCAATTCCATGCAGTCAATCACTGTATAATTTTGAAGATCCAACAGCCTCCATGACTACCACAGTGACTTAGATTCATTGTGTTGATCCCCTGGAACACCCTCAGTTGGATCTATCTTTGAATCAAGGTCCTTCATACAGCATGACATAAATTATCACTAGTGCTCAAAGGTTTTAAATATAAGGTGGTGATGTGAGGTCCTCTTTTTCCTTCACTGGGAAAGGGGGTGGGGTAGGGTGGAAGATGGGGAAAACAACCTGTTCTTAAGAGGCTAAGTCTGTTTGCCTTGCCACACAAATATCTCTAGAGATATGGACCCACTCCCTAGAGTGCCTTCTTGTTACCCCTCACTTAATCAAGCTGTCATCATCCTTGAAGACTCATCTGGTCTGGTCTGAAGTCATATTAACCTTCTCCAATGTATTAGCCTGAAACTGCTGAGGAAGGTTGGTCACAATGAGAGCCTTCTCCCAGAAGGGTTCAAAGGGAGTGTCCTACACCAGTAACATCTTTCCTGTGACTCTCGTTAGCCCTGAGAGACCAGTCTTCATGGTCCAGACAGGGTGATTTAAGGAGAATATGGGGCTTGTTGAATTTTTGAACCCTAGATACCGTTCTGTGAAGTGGGGTGACAGGCACTGTTCCAACTCTGAGTGAGAAGGAAGTCACACTGCTCCCTAGCTCAGTGTCTGTTGACGGGGGGAATTAGCCAATAGGCAGTTTAGAGAAGGTTTGGCCATTAGGCAGAGCAGAAGTAGTATGCAGTCTATGAATTCTGGGCCCTTAGGTTAGGGCAAAGTTAATTTGCTGTTTATAGGCTCCGGATTTAGTCAGGTGCAGGGCCAAACAGCAGTTTGTGGCCAGGGCTCAACTAGGGTCAGGCAAATGAGCAAACAGTCTCTAGCTATGGGTCTTTAGGCAGGGACACAGCAAACAACTGTCTAAGGGCTCAAACTGAGGGCCAAGTAGCAAAGAAGTCTAGGAGCTCTGGTGAGGGAGGCTGCAGTCCTGGAAGGTAAAAGGACGTGGCCCACCTTACTCCACCATGTCCCCAGTCAGGGCCCTAACAGCAGGGATGTGTTCCATCACTCAGTCAGCAGGGAAGGCAGTCACAACATGCTGACCATGTCTCTGGTAGCACTACTGCTTCAGTGGAGTTGGCTGTCTCAGGGCTACTTCCTACCCTCCCCTTGTGATGTACCTGGTCCACAGGGAGTCCTTTCTCTCCCTTGGGTAGATGGCCAGTGGCAATCCCTGCAGCTCTCCTGCAGGCACAGGCTTCCTGGGAGACAGGATGCCTCTGGGCTTGGCAGCAAATTCAGCAGCCTGAAATGAGCAGGATATATGTGTCTCCCTCACTGTCTCAGGACCCTGCGTTTTATACTTCTTGTCCCGCCTCTTCACTTTCAATGGGAGGAGCAAGGATCTGGCTGTGCCCACCTGGACATTGAGGGTGATTTCTCCCCCTTGGTTCATAAGGAAGTCATACCGCCTCACTGTAGTGTGTATATTTGTAGTTCTCTGGATGACCATGGAGGTGCGCCATCTTCAGCCCAGAAGATATGCTCCATTTTCACAAATTTGCTTAAAGAATGGCTGATATCTTTAAGTGTATCTTCAGTTTTCAACATTCTGGGATTCACCTGTTCAGAGTAAGATTACTTTACAAGTTTAAGAGGACTTATTACAGCCAGCAAAAATACTTCTGATACCAAGCATCAGGAACAGCACTTCATACAAAAGTAGGTGAGTTACACTTGCTTCCTCCTGGAGGATTTATCATGTTCTTCTGGACCCACACTGTTCCATTTAGTGATCCCTAGTTCTTGTGTTATACCTTCTCCACATCAGTCATGATTTTCTAGACCTCTGTCATATCCCCATTTCTAACTTTTCCAAGCTGAGAAGCCCCAATCTTAACTCCTTCTCTTGTAGAAGTTGTTCCATACTCCTAATAATTTTTGTTGCCATTTACCTTACCAATTCCAGTACATCTTTTTTGAGGTTGGGGAACAAGAGCTGCACACAGTATTCAGAATGTGACAGTACCATGGATTTATATAGAGCAGGGGTGGCCAAACTTATGGAACTCAAGAGCCACACAAGTTGATTATTAAACCTTCAAGAGCCGGACTGAAGCGTATAGCCGTATACTTTTACTTACTAAATTGATTTGCTGATATTTTTCTGCAAGCCACTTTTTCATTCAGGAGCCACATGCGGCTCCCAAGCCGCAGTTTGGCCACGTCTGATATAGAGGCAGCATGATATTTTCTGTCTTATCTCTCTTTTCTAATGATTCCCAGCACTCACTCAGCTTTTTTGACTGCCACTGCGCATTTAGCAGCTGTTTTAAGAGAATACATTGCCTTTAGATTCTATTAAAATGTCAAGGTTCATTAATATTTTATTTTAAAAGATTATAAAGAATAACAATGAATTATTTTATGGAGAGTATAAGACACTTTTAGTTAAAAAAGGCGTACATTTAAATCACAGTGACATAAGGTACAGATTTTCTCTGTCTTCAAAGAGAAATGAAAGAGAGGTCTTGTTTAAGCTTCTGCTGTGGTCAAACAGATTCTGGAGAATATATTTTTAAAAATCAAATAATTGTTATAGTTTTAATATGAATAAATTCTCTGACTAAAACCAAATCAATTTCCTATTGCTTTTTAATTTTTATAATTTGTTTTGTAAGTGCTTTGGAAATAGCATTATAAATAGGAAACTACCTTAATGAAAAAAAAAAGATCTTTAGATATACGGTCAAGTTTGATAAATATGGTATCCATGATTCTTTGCACAATCTAATTTAGCTACGGAGTTATTTTAAACTTTTCCTAAGTGCTGTTAAGATTGTCTAATTTTAGTGAAATGAAATTAAGAGGAAAAATGCCAGTGTGAAGTAGCTTTAAATGTTTGTTTAATGGTGTGTTTGACTCAATTTGGGAAGTGAATTTCATTTAAATATTACAGTGACTTGTTTCCCATTAAGACAAATGTCAAGCTGTATTCCACAGTTCTAATTTTTTTCAGTAATGTTGTTACAATGGTTTTTTTTTTTTTTTGGATATCAAAGAGATTACATATAATTTAAATGTTTTTCACAGTTAATATGGTAAAGTAGGCTTTCTACCTTTGGGGAGTTTGTAAAATAATAGCTGAATAAGTTTGATGGACATTTGCTGGAATCAGCAAGAGAATGGATGGGGCTACAAGAAAAAAAAGTAATAAAATGACTAATACCCTCCCCTTTTCTGCTGAATGAGGCTGAGATGCCATTGACAAGCTGGTTTTATCCTGGAGTTTATCACCTTGACAAAAGCATCCTACTTTATTTGTAGAATCAATACACTTAGAATACTCAGATTGCTCCCCATATTCCACCAAAAGCAGAGCCAAAGAGAAGAGAAAATCTTATTAAAAACTGGATTCCTCATAGGGATTTATAATGCACCTAGATTTCTTTTAATCCTTTTACTAGCCTGTGAATATTTCACTATAATAATAATAATAATTGTTCATTATAGTATTCACTGTACTATTCATTATGGTAAATAGGAACACTTTAAGACACTTTACAATTACTTCAATGTGAAATGAAACTGGAACTGCAAGTGAATTTGCATCCTGTCTCAGTTCAAGTTTGTGTGACATTTAAAGCAGTGGTTCAATGGAAGTTTTTATTTTCACAAACAGCCTTTTGAAGTTTTCTATAAGCATATTTTAGATATCTTGCATATTTCTTTGATTTATAAAATTTTGTGCTCAGTCCAGAAATGCTGTATAGTCTGATTTACTTCTCTTAAACACTAGATAGCATTTTCAGGGGTTCTGTCTTTATTTATTTATTCTCCCCCCGCCCCTCCCGAGTACTGAAGTGTGTTTACTTTCTTTTCCAAAAATACTTTAAAGAATAAAAAGGCATTGATTTCTCTGCTTTTCTAATACCTACTTAAATTTCATCCCTGTATAAGCTAGGAATTTACATGGTAAGTGTGAAAATCCACATATCTGAGAGAAATGATTTACTGATCTAATCCCTGGTGCAGACTGCCACAGGTCAACAGAATTCTTCCATCAACCTATCAACAACCTGTCATGGAGGCAGATTGCCTACACCAATGGGAGAATCCCATCATGGTATAATTTTCATGCTTAGAAGATTTTAAGGTATGACTTGACAGAGCCCTGGCTTAGATGTTTTAGTTAAGGTTAGTTTTGTTCTGAACAGAAGGTTGGACAAGACGATCTTGTGAGGCCCTTTCCCAGCTCTAATCTATGATTCTAAGAGGGTCTAGACTTCCAATTTGAAGACTATGCTGTCTGCCTTTCTCATTGCATAGTATGTTATTGTGAGGAGTCCAGCTGAGAAAGAGAATTCTTAAGTAGTAATTAGAGCTTCTAGCTGGAAGAGAATCAAGAAAATTTCTTGGTTCTTGACATACAGATGATACCCTTTCCAGTGACTGGAAGGAACACTTGAGGGCTGTCCCATTGAACTATTATGGTTGAATATTAGAGGTCTATGTGGACCAAGTGGCATTCCCTTTACTTGGCACATAGCCATCTGCTCTATCTCAGTCAGATGTTGTGAAAAATTGACAAACAGCCAGGGCAGTGCATGAACTGTACTCCTATCTGAGATGAGACTAGAAGAGGGATCTGGAAAAGGATGACCATTTCCAAAAAAAACATACAGGTAGCAATCTTAAAGGTGATTTTCCCCTGGTGCTGCTGGAAGCCACAAATGTTTTCTGAGATACAAAAGGGTAGCCATGTCAGTCTAGCTTACCAAAACAAACAAGGGATCTTCTGACACCTTGAAAGACTAACAAATGTATTTATCTCATGAGCTTCTGTGAGAGAAAAATCCCACTTTGTCAGAAACACGAAGATGGAAAACTTACAGAATGGGAAGAAGATCAATTCAGGGAAGGGTAAGTCATAGAATTGAGTCATAGTGTTCCAGCAAATCTAAGTAATAAAGATTCAAACAGTGTACTGTATTAGAGGGAGTGGAGTTCAGTGCAATAATATATTTTGCTGAATTACATAAACACAGCCCTTCTGAAATGAATACTGTGACCCAGGCCTCCTGGGATAACCTTCTGAATGTGCCAAATCAGGGCAAGCTGCAAAATCAGGGGCCAAACCCCTAAACCACTGATGGGTGTACTTAAACCAGTCTCCCAGTCAGTAACAAAACATGCTTCTGATTCCCCACTCTGGTCATCACCAAGCATGCTAAACTAGAAACAGCTCCCTTCATGCACATCAGTCCCCTCTAGCCACTGGGTCTCTTAAAGAGATAGGTTCTCCCAAACCCAAAGGGTCAGCCACGTCACTCAGAACAATGTGGGCTTGGATCTTACCCAAAATACCACGATGCCAGCCAATCCTTTAGTAACTACAGCTAAAGGTTTAATATAAAGGAAAACGACCAAAATATGAGAGGTGTTAAAGGGTCAAAGTGAATCACATACATACAAATGATTTAGAGTCCATAGAAAATAAATCCTTGAATATCCTGTAGTTTTCAGGTTAGTCCCACTCCTCTGATGTGCACCCAGCAGCAGCAGCAGGAGCTAGGTGGGTCTCAATCCTTTGTTCAATCCCAGGAGAATAGTTCCAGAGTGGGGTTTGGTCACAGACAGACTGAAGACTGAAAACTAAAGACAAAATGGAGAATGGGCTATGGCCTCTTATCTCAGAGTCCTTGCTGGATCAAAATGGAGGTGGGCCACATTGTCAGTCTGGGTAACTGGTAGACAGGTTTCCTCTTGGGCCCACTGTAGCTAGGAGCCTCCTCCTGATGGGCCATTAATAGGACAATAGTTTGCAGACGCCCCGTCTGGGATTGCCTCAGCTCAAACAACTTGGAACACACATAAAACAAATAATATTCCTAGATTTCAATACAAATATGATACCACATGTAAATCATTTAATCATTCCTAGCAGATTACAGCCTTTCTATTGATACCAAATATGGCATATCACATATGAATTATTGCAAATATGAAATATTAATATGAAAAATAATCATAAACAGTCCCTTAGACCCAGACAGAGTCACAAATACCTGGTAGTAGCATGAGTTAAGATAATTAAATTTAAGTGCTTCTTTATGAATATAAAGTAGGCATGTGGAAAGAAACAGTCATAATAATCTTATCTTCTCTCAGGGAAGTTAATTGTTCACAAATTGTTGATGGAATGAAATCCATGATAAAGTGAATACATGCATAAAATGTCCTCTGTGATATTTGCATCCATACAATCTTAGGCTATACTCAGGGGTTAAAGTAAGCCAAAACACCTTGGAACACCCCCCCTATTTTTAGGGGGCAGCATTCAGGGGCTCCCTAAAAATAGAAGAAAGCACCAGAATGCAGCATTCCAGTGCATTCCCCCAGGGCTGGCTCAAGGGGCTGTGAGTGGGAGTGAGCCTGGTCACCCCTACCCCTATTTCTTGGTGCCTGCGATGACACCGCTCCTTCCTGCCAGACCCAAGCAGTGTGTGCATCCCAGAACAAGTCTCGAGCCCATGCTGGCTGGCCTATGCCGCAGCTGCGGCCTCCCATCCCAACCCTGGCCCAGCTCGGCTTCTCGGCCACCTCAGCAGTGGCCATGAGTCCTCACACACCCGTTCCCTGACCCACTGTATAAGGGGACCTGGGGAGTGTTGGGGAGAGTCAGGTAGTCAGTGGGGAAAGGGCACGGTGGGGTGGGAAGAAGGGGTTTGTATGATGGACTGTGGGGGACATGGGAAAAGAGGAGCCTGATGGGGGGGCTGGGGTGAGGGGCAGTAGCTGGGGTGAAGCAACTGTTTTGGAGGCAGTAGTTGGAGTGGGGAGCAGGTGTTTAGGGGGGCAGTAGCTGGGGTGGTGGGGGAGGCATTTAGGGGGCAGTAGCTGGGGTGCAGGGGCAGGCATTGGAGGGCAGTAGCTGGGGTGGGGGAAGGCTTTTGGGGGCAGTAACTGGGGTGGTGGGGCAGGCATTTGGGGGGGCAGTAGCAGGGTGAAGGGGACCCGGACCTGCATGAAGGGGGCCTGGAAATTTAGGAGGATTCTGGGGCCCAGCCAGTTATGCTTTAACGCCCATCTGAGATCCATTGATCAGGAACAGATGACCCTATGATGAGGTACGAGGTTTGGTGAAGCTATTACCTTGAGCTCTTTTTGCTATCCTCAGCTGCCTGTTAGTCTGGTAGGAGACAGCAGCAACTGCTGCTTATTGGCTTCTGCTGTGGAGCAGCTGAGATGATGGAGGAGCATCAGCCGCATGGAGGTTGAAGATGAAAAGACTCCATGGCAACAGCTCAGCTGACAAAAGCCATGACTTTTAATGCTCCAGGAAGATTTACTAATTTCTCAGATCAGATATCTTTAGGGGGAAAAAAAAGAGAGAGAGAGAGAGAGACAGTCTGGTGAAAATCTGAACAGGTGGCAGCTCTAGCTCTGACTCTGCCCCGTCCTTATTTCTTTTTCTTAGGGCTCTTTGTCATCCTTGACCCCTTCTCCTGTCTCATGCCATCATCGAGTGGCTGGCAGGGGACCCTGTTCTTTCCACAGCTGTGGGTTCCAGCTTGCAGACCCTATAACCAGCAGCCAAGAACAAGTTTGTTCATCTCCTTGTATCTGCCTCCATTGGCTTTTTCCTTCTCAGCTTTGCTTAGGCCTTCTTCCCTTCAGTTTCTCCACATTCACGGTTCTCTAGGCGACTTGAACTCTCAGAGCTTTCCCTTCAAATCCCCTAACAAATCCAAACCAATGGAATAAACTCTAACCAAATTCATGTTCCTCAGGTTTCTGTTATTTTCAACTATTTTTTCTCTGAAGTATTTTTTTTTAGTTGTTTTATTTCTTTGCTGAGTGACAGCTACTAAAATGGTTAAAGAAAAGGGACGAATTTCTGTTGCCGCTCTTAAACACATGCCTTTCATGACTTGTAAATTCCCTTTTCTTGTCCTCCTGATACCTCTCGCTGTGATTACAGATCTTGCCTTTTTTATCAGGGTTCCCCACAGAAGTCTGCTCCACTCCTAGAAGTTGCTTCATCTGTTGGCAGACCTCCTTATAGACTTCACTATTTACGACAGAACTTTTAAGCTTCTTCGTTGAGCCTCTTGCATCTTTCCTCTCTCTAATGCCACAGAGTGACTGCAGAACGTCTCCCTTACCACCTGCTCCTGTTATATGCTGAAGAAGACTTATCTGCTTACTCTGTAACCACCGCCAATAATATTTCTTGTACATTTGTGCCACCACCCACTCTTACTCTGTGTTATATTTTTAAATTTATCACCTTCTTTCCTTTTTTTTTTTTAATGGCAAAGCAGACTTGACTGAATAGTCTATAGCTACCACCAGCTATAAGTCCTAAATTCTTAAGTTTATTTTCTGTCACTCTGTGCAGTGTTTTCCAGCACTGTAGCAGTGCCCTCTTAATACTACTCCATTACCCTGATATTATATTAGGTATCAATGTAGTTTTTGTTGCCTTAAAATGTTTGAATTTCTCTGAAAGCTTTTCCCTTTCATTAACAAAGGCCTTATTTCTGTATTAAAGGTGATCAGTTGTTTCTGCTGTGTTACAGTATGCACACAATCTATCTGCATGCCTATTTATTTAAAAAAAAGTTTGCTTAAGTCGCTATGGCTAGTTAATATTCTAAAGAAAATTATTTTGCTTTTCCTGTTCAGGCCCAGAAGTGTGTCATTATGTGCTCAGCAGTAGTGGATATTAAGGGTTTTATTGGTCCATGCTTCCTCATGGAAGAGAAACCAGGGATGTTGTGTCTGTGTAACTTGCTTTATCTAGCCTACACACATATCTCAGTCCTGAAACAGAGGTAGTCAAACATCGTGCGGCACAATTCTTGATTTCAGGAATCTCAGCCAAACACCAGAGCCCAGTTCTCAAGCAGCAACACTACCTCAAGAATTTCCTCTAATAAGAGAACAGCAAAGACAGCAAACTCTTTTACTGCTCACAAAGCTCCATATCCATGTCCATATCTACAAAGAACTTTAGGTAACAAATGTGGTGTGCTTCTCAAGGCCTGGTGTATGTTTGCCACTGTTTTTGGTGGCAGTTGAAGGGAGATATGGAAGCAATGTAAAATAATTTGCCCATCTCCCTTTGACTTTCTAACACTCACTTACCTCTATTTTCCAGTGCACTGAGTCAAAGGGAAACACCCTCCCTTTGACTCATTGCTACCCTTCTTGAGGGGTTGGATTTACTGTTTCAAATTCTGGATAGATTGTTCAGGTCTTCATTTACTGCTCAGTTCAAATGGAAGGATAGAACTGATGGTGGCTTAGTTGCTGTGGTCAGTGGAGACTTGGCCTAAGATTGAACATCTCATGAGCTAAAGAATTTGGAAGATTATGTGCAACAGAGCTATCTGCTGATGTTTGCCTTCATAGTATTATGTGTCTTGTGCACATACTGCTGTTACTGCCAATGATTATTTTTCTCTGAAGGTTTTGTTTCTTTGTTTGGTTTTTTTGTTTTGTTTTGTTTGGTTTGGTTTTTGTTTTAAGTGGTTTTATTTCTTTGCTGAGTGATGGCTACTAAAATAGTTAAAGAAAAGGGACCAATTTCTGCATGCCTTTCTTACAGACATGGTCCCCAGGCTTTGCTAGGTTATCACTAAGCTAATTTCAGGAAGGCCTTAATTCTAGTAAGGGATCTTCACTTTTCAACCACTGGCAGTTACAGTCATTTAATCATTCACCACAGTACAAATAGTCCATCAGGTCTTTAACAACAGAACAATGACACACAAAAATGGAAATCCATATTATGAAAGATGTCCTAAATCAAGCCTCACTGATTAATTCCCTTTTTATTCACAAAGCCTAACTCATCCTGACTGAATCAATCAAAAAGCTATTACCGTCATACTTGCAAGTGTTGCTTTCAAAATCAATACAAACTGAGTTCATTTTTAAGAAGCAATATATTACTAAAATAAAAATCCCCATTTACTTGAAATAAGAATTTATCAAAAAGCTTTGTAGCTGGCAAAATCATGTTGCTTGAGTCTGTGTCCTGTGCACTCTTCTGTAACATTCAGCTCTGTCCATTTTCTCTTTTTCATATACTTAAATATCTAGATCACTATTAGGAAGGAGTCCTATGGCACCTAAATGCTAACAAATGTATTTATCATATGAGCTTTCATGGGAGAAAATCCCAATTCAAAGTGGAATTTTCTCCCACAAACCTCATAGGATAAATTTGTTAGTCTGTAAGTGGCACAGGACTCCTTATTTATTTTGCTGAACTAGAGTAATGCAACTACCCCTTTGGAACTAGATCACTATCAGTGCTTTTACTGTTTTCTTTTCTATTTCTGTGCAACAAGCTGTTTGCTTTATGCTTAGTGATTTCTGAGAAGCTCTCTCTATGCTATATAACAACTTTTTTCACTTCAGTCTTCTAATACAGCAAAGATCAAAAGGTCCAGATTCTGTACAATGTAACCTGTATAGTAAATACAATCTGATTGAATTTCTCTATTATAGTAATCTAACAGTTAGGAGCACTAGTCATGGGCCAGGATCCCATTGTACCATATATACAGAACAAAGACAATCAATTTCCAGCCATTTAATCTTATGTCATTGTCTAATCAATTATAGAACCCTCTAGTACTAGATGTCTTCTCCACATGATCAATTATAGAACCCTCTAGTACCAGATATCTTCTCCACATGAGTCCTGATAGACCAGGATCAAGTCACTTGTTGACTTCCTTTTTGTTGAACTAAATAGAGCAAGCTTCTCTTTTCTCTCATTGTAAAACTGATTTTCAGACCTCTGATCATCTGTGTTGATCATTTCTAAACCCTTTCCATTTTTCCAAATCCTTTTAAAACTGTGGACACCAAAAGTGGGCACACTATTCCAATAAAGGTCAAATTAAAGCCATCTACAGGGAAAATATCACTTTCATACTCCTGATTAACGTTCCCTGATCATGCATCGAAGGGTCACATTAGCCCCCTTAGCCATAGTGTTATATTAGGAGCTCATGTTAGTTGATTATCCACTATGATTCTTAGATCTGTCACAATACTGGGCAAACTGGGTAGATAATATATAATTTTTTTTACTCCTTAATATGTAAATCTATTTCTCAGTATATAAAGGCTGTGCAGAAACTAGAGCAACAGTTTCTAGTGCAGCAAATAATTCTATTAGCCCTATTTTTTCTCTAATCACAGTTACTAAAACAAAATTCTCTCAAACCCAGATCTTGAGCTACTGCCACATTTCCAACTGGCACTTCTTAAAAACTCCTGTGCAAGAAATTTTTTTATGTCATGAAGCCTTAAAAGCAGAAGCCAAATCATGTTTGAATAGTTCTAAAAGAAAAAAAAAAAGATCAGAAATAGCTCAATTTAACTAATTATTTCATAGCGGGAGACAACTAATTATTGATATTATGTTTAACTTACTTTTAAGTGGAATTTTGCTATACTCAACCTGAACCCCTGAGCCTAAAAACTTGATGACTCCTAGAACTGGACCTTGCTACTTTCCCCTTTCCCTCTAGAGAAGAGTAGAAAGTAAGACCATCAATTCAAAATATAATTTTTACCATTCTTTCCTGGTCCCAAAAGAAGATTTGTTTGTTTGTTTGTTTTCCCTGAATCTCAGACTTCTTAAAGTTGTTGAGAAAATAGCTGCATTTTATCATTCAAACCCATAGTCTCTGCAGGTTTGTCTACACTGACTAGTTATTTCAAATTAAGGAGCCCTTATTCAAAATAACCTACTCCCCGGGCACGGAGGCATTTCATTAAGTCAAATTAAACATTTCCTTAATTTGAAATAAGGAAGTGCTAATTCAACTTAATACAACCTCCTTTTACGTTGAATTAATTCTTAATTTGAAGTTATTAATTTGAAGTAACCCTATTTTAGCTGGGGAGTAGGTTTACTTGGAATTAAATCAGCTTCCTGCCTGGCTCTCCTGCAGAAGGGAGCCACCCATGGCTCCCATGGCTCTCTTCTCCCCTGATCTGTGGCTCCCCGTGAGAAGGGAAAATGGCTCCCTTATGCTGGGAAGCTGTGGTTCCCAAGGAGAAAGGAACATCCAGGGCTACCTGGACAGGGCAGCCCTGGAGAAGTGGCCACTGCACTTCTCTGTCTGGGGAGCACCCCCCACAGGGGAGCTCCATGGAAGAGAGCCACCAGTACTCCCTAGACAGGGGAGCCCCGGAGGTTCCCCATCCCAGAATGCCAGGGAAGACAGCCACCAGTGCTCCCCGGACACAGTCCCTGGCTGGCAGGGTGCTTTCCCCACAGGCTGACAGGGATCCCCAGGTGGGGTGCCTCTTCCCTGCAGCCAGCAGGCATCCCCCGCGGGGTGCCTTCCCCGCGGGCTGATGTGCCCAGTGTGTCCCCCACCCCCTTGCTGCAGGGGCTAGAAGCCAGCTGGGAGTCTGATCTGTGCAAGTGGCTTGGAGCCTGGTCAATTTCTGGGAAAGCATCTATTATTAACTAATTAACTAATTCAAAATAACTCTGTAAGTGTAGACATAGACTGTAGTTTTATATTTAGGCTGAGTGAAAAGGAACTCTGTGTAAAAAGAGTTCTGAATGTGTTACATTTACAACCTATCGCTCACTTAGTAGTAGTATGTTGGAAAAGGAGGAATCAAGCTATAGTACCTCTACCTTGATGATGAAGACACTCAAGAGCAGGCTCACATCTTTTGGGATGACATGCATAGTGGCAGTTGAGTTTAAGACTTGTAGTGCTGCAATCCCAAACTTACGTTGATAAAATCCTTTATATCACAACATCATATATTGTATATATAAGTAGATGTTTACAAATATATAAAATACACTCATGTAAGTAGACAGAACAAATGATGACTGATATATGTTTTGCTACCTCAGTGTTTCCCAGCCAGTGTGCCATGGCCAGGTGTGCCATCAGATCTGAGCAAGTGTGCTACCACATTTTTTGAAAAATTACTCAAAGAGCTCTGGATTGGCTCATTGGCTCATGAATATTCATGAGTTCATTCGGAAACTATATGGTGGTGTGCCTCAAATTAAGTATAGGTAGCAAGGTGTGCCATGGCAGAGAAAATGTTGGGAACCACTGTGCTACTTAAATGTCCCAGCCATGTTAAAGCTATTCATCCATAGAATCAATTACACTTTCATCAACAACTTCATTAGTATTATAGAATAATAGCCTTATTCTGTTCATTTCCCTTATCGATTTGAATAATCTCAAAAGGTCAAATCTGACATCCTTCCTTAATATTCATTCAAAAAAATTCCTTAATATGGGCCTTTACAAATCCTCTGGACACCTAGGGTCCAGCCCCAAAACGGAGGCTTCCTTTAGTGTGTTTCAGAGAAGGGGCCACCTGCTGCCAAAAGACCACCGCCACCACTCCATCTGGTGGCAGTGCAGAGCATGCGAGGCTCCCTGCTGCCAGAAAAGCACCATGGCTACTTCTGACAGTGAGTGCAGTGTGCAAAACATCCCCCAAACACCAAAATATAGCCCCTGCTCGGCAGTGCAGGGAGGTGGAGGGCATAGGGAAGGGAGACAGAGAGAGGTGACAGTGATGAAAATATCAAGACTGCTGGCTCCTTTTCTAGGCACTAGGGAGCATTCACCTTCCTGGGTGCTATGCTCTGATAGGCACCAAAGGCAAAATAATGGGTGCCATGGTGACCTGGTGTTTGGGATTTGTTGAGTTCTGTAATAATATCAATGGGAGTTCCCCTGAGCAAAAACAGAACAAGAATTAAAGGACTTGATCTTTTGATTCCCACTGGAGTGTTTGCATGAATAAAGCTTTACAAAATTAAGTGTGAAGTTATTTCTCTTTATTTGCTGGTTAACAGAAGATGTATGAGAGCACTGCTGTTTCTGTTGACTGCAGATGTGTGTGTGTTCCCTCCCCCAGATGCATTATCTATTTTAATTATAACTCCAAAAATAATTACCTATATTTTCCAGTGTAAATATGTTTAAATACAGAGGTATCTCAGGAGTCCTGTAATTAATATGGATGGGATGCTGTGCTATGCATTTGAATAATTTTACATATATTGTATCATAAAGGATCACACTATGAGAGAAACAAAGTTGGAAGATAGGAACAAACATATGTGCTGCTGTTGACACGGCTCATCAAGGTTTTAAAGAAGGAAATAACAAGAATATACACCAGATGGCTCATAGCTCTTTAAAGACACAAATGAAGCTCATACGACAGCAATTAGCCTGTAACCTTCTGCACTCCTGAATACAATTGATGAGCAAGACCATAATTTTCATACCTTTGTAGTACTTTAGGAAACTGTAAATAAAACAATTCTTCCTACTCATTGAAAACCATATCCAACTTCCATTCTGGGTAACAGAAGACAGGTTTTTTTCCCCCCTTGCTTGATTTCCATGTTGCATATTTTGCATTGAATCTTTTTCTTTATCGTGCCCAGTTTGAGTGGAGTTTGTTTCACTCTGAAAGGAGATGAGTGTGGAATTTGTAGCTCTTGGCTGTGATTGCTGCAGGTTTCAGCTTTATTTAGTGTGTATGCATATGCATGCACATGTGTGTGTGCGTGTGCACATGTGCATGTGCAAGAGAGATTGAGAGAGAGAGATGAACTAAACTGAACTGGATGACAGGGAAGCTCATCAGTTGTTGGTTTTTTTTTAAACCAAAAAACACCTATGTGGTTTTTTCTTACATTTTATGGCAATAACGAAAGGAGCACAATCATCTCTGTGTCCCAAGCAGGTAGCCTTAACTACTTCATTCATGCCTCCACTGCAGTCTCTAGTCAGTAGGCAGCCTAGGACACCTTTCTTTGAAAGTTCAGCATTGAAATGTCATCATTCAAAATATGTTTTTCAAAAACTGGTGTGCATTCCTCAGTGATTTGTGCATTCTCAGGTGTATGTTGGGCGCGTGAAATACAAAGGAATGTAAAAAACAAACAAGCAGTCCTGTGGCACTTAAAGACTAACAAATTTATTTATTGCATGAGCTTTCATGGGTGAAAAATCCTACTTCGTCAGACACTTTGAAGATGGGGGAAGTTACAGAGTGGGAGAAAAATAAACACAGGAAAGTATAAGTTATGGGATTGGATCACACTTTAACAGAAAAAGAACTGACTGGAAGAAACTTTTTATTTAAATCTCTTTCCTTTGCAACATGGGATATAACTTACTAGCTGGTTTAAGGTAGACTGGTGTAAAGCGACAGCTTTAAATCATGACTTGAGGTTATCAGTAACATAACAAAAGTATATGGACTATTTCAGGAGTGGGTAGGTGAGGTTCTATGAACTGTGATGTGCAGGAGGTCAAACTAAATGGCCATGGTGGTTTCTCTTGGCCTTAAGGTCAGTGAATGTAAGATTTCTCAAATCTGTTAAACAAACAGGACAGTTTCTGTGCAAAAGAATAAATGGGCACAAACCTGACTTAAGAAATCACAACATTCTAAAATCAGTGGATCAGCATTTCAGTCTTTGTGATCACACCATTAATGATTTGCTAATTGCTTTACTCACACAAATGAATACTGACTCAAGGCTTCAAAGAGAACCTATGAAAATTGAATTCATTTGCAAATTCAGTTGCATTGCCTCAGGACTTAATAGGGACATTGATTGGATTTTTCTCTCATTACAATAGGTGATTTGACCTCATCTTCCTCTGTATGCTGTTCCCCAGTGTTTGAATCTTTACAACTGTTTTGATTTGCTGTTACAGTGTGACCTGTTCCCATGACTCAAACTTCCTGCATTTATTTCCTCCCATTCTGTAAGTTTCCCCATTTTCAAAGCGTCTGACAAAGGGGGATTTTCTCCCATGAAAGCTCATGCAATAAATACATTTGTTAGTCTTTTAGTGCCACAAGACTCCTTGCTTGTTAAACCTGTTAATCTTGGTTATAAATATGACTGTGATCTATTGTTCTTCATATCCATCTAAATTAGGAAAAGAAGAAACTGTCTAAATTTGCAACAAGAGAGATTTGGGCTAGATATTGGAAAAAGTTAAGCACAGAAATAGGCTTCCAAGGAAGGTTGTAGAATTCCCACCTTTAAAGTTTTTTAAGAATAAGATGGACAGTTATCTGTCATGAATGGCTTAGGTATACTTGGCCTGCCTCAGCACAGGGAGCTGAACTAAATGACTTCTTGAGGCTCCTTCCAGCCCAACATTTCTATGATTCTAGCAGAGAGATTTGCTTTTCCATCTCAGGTAGTAGTAGTCATACTTTTAAGTCCAGAAGTTCTTGATTCAGTCTCTGCCTCCAGTCTCTCATATTGACAAGGCATTGCATGTAGAAAAAGAACAATTGCTGACTTCTCTTATTGCAAGGATTTGCAGGATATTTGAGAGGGGAAGTTATGGGGAAAGCAGTGACTGTCTTAATTCTTACTCCACTGTAAGCAGAGAGAGATGGTTTCTGGGATAAGTGAAGGAAACTCCCAGGCTTGGATGCCCTAAAGAGAATGAGGTCTGGTCCACACACACAGTAATGCCAAACTGATATTTAGTAGTGTTCCAATAATTATAAATCCTGTAGCACGGATCTTTAGATGGACAGAACCTATCTACTCCTGTCTGTTGATGAACAGGAGGAAGAATGCCATGGAGCTATTTCATCCATATTAACTATTTACCGCAAAAACCTGATGGACAGACACTCCAAAGTGGAAAGGTACACTCAGCCCACATCCCTTGGAAAACAGGGTTTGATGGCTACACAATGATTTTCATTTGCTTTCTACTCAGAATTTCTCCTATGGCATTGTGAAAGTCCCCATAACTGCACATAAACTCAGAACTGGTGGTATAGCAGAACTGAACTAAGAGTGGGGACTGGAAAAAGAAGGCTCCTACCTTGTAGCAAGGATTCTCCAGGAAGGTCCTACATGCTACCGGTTCTTCACTGGGGATGCTGTTCTGATAGAAGGATTCTTTAATGGATGTAGAGGGTTCTTTGCTGATGTTGAAGAGAGCAATAGCAGAGCAGAGTGAACTTTGCTGAAGTTCTTCCTACTGAGCTTTAAATTATGATACAATTACTATAGATGAGTTAGTTGGTGGACTTCAGGTACAGGTCAGGCAACGCTTCCCAAAGGACTGGAGGTGGGCCTGCCTAAGCATTCTGTCACAGGAAGGAAGTAGTTGTGTAGCAAAGGGATATTTGCCTATTGAACATTCATATTAGGAGTTAATAGACCATTGACAAAACTACTGTGAAAAAGTGTTTTATTTATTATTCATATAGATAAGTTGTTTGTGTTCCCAATTTCCACAATGAAGTTTTCCCTGTTTCACACACCTCCCTAGGTAATCCATTCAGTTCTTTCACCAACCTCCTAGTGAAAAATCTTTTCCTAATATCCAGCCTAAACCTTCCCTACTGCAACTTGAAAGCACTGCTCATTGTTCTGTCATCTGCCACCACCGAGAACAACTTAGCTCTATCCTATTTAGAATCCCTTTGCAAGTAGTTCAAGACTGCTATCATATCTCCCCCTTGCTCTTCTCTTCTGCAGATTGAATATGCCCAGTTCCCTCAGCCTGTGCTTATAAGTCATGTGCCCCAGCCCCCTAAATATTTGTTGCCCTATCCTGGTCTTATCTCCAGTCTGTCTACATCTTTTCTGTAGTGGGGGCCCATAACTGGACACAGTGCTGAGATATGGCCTCACCAGTTCTGAATAGAAGGAAATAATTGTTTAGCCTTCTTGGCACCATTGACTCATATCCAGCTTCTTGTTCACTGTACCTCCACAAGTCCTTTTTTGCAGAAGTACTTAGCCAATCAGTCCCTAATATGTAGCAGTACTTGGAATACTTCCATCCTTAATGCAGGACTCTGCCCTTGTCCTTTTTGCACCTCATCAGATTTCTTCTGTCCAGTGCCCTGATTTGCACACCTAGTACTTCGCCCAACTTAGTGTCATCCATGAACTTGCTGAGGATGTAATCCACCCCATCATCCAAATCATTATAGAAAATGTTGAACAAAACCAACCCCAGGACCAACCCCTGCTTGAGTCCAATTATCTAGCCAGCTTTCTAGCTATCTTATAGTCCATTCATCCAACCCATACTTCTTTAACTTGCTGATAAGAATACTGTGGGAATCATATCAAAACATTTGCTAAAATCCAGGCATGTTATGTTCATCACTTTCACCATATTTACAGCAGCAGTTGTAGCCAAATTCTATAATTAATTTGGAATTTTGAATAGCCAATATGGATTTTAACAAGCCAATTCAGAGGATGAGGGTTCTAGTCCAAACCTGACCACAGATAAATCAAAACTGAAACTAATTTACTGTGGTTTACTCCTGGAGACGAGCGTAGAGGTACACACAGATTTAAGAGCTCTTACAACAATTCTTTTATTGCTAACAGCATATACCATACAATTGATAAGAATATGAATTGATAAATGTAGAATGAAATAACAATGAAATACATCAAAGCATCCAGAAGATAACAATAAGCTATGACAATTTATAACTTCTATAAAACTGTAAAATAATTCACAAGTTACAATCGCTTATACTCACAACACACCTGAGGTGAAGATGTTCAATTGAAGTGTAGAGCTAGCAACTCCAATATTACTTAACTAAGATAAAACAAGAAATACTATCTAAAGGAAGTAAGTTTGTGGGTCTGTGAAAATCTTCTTTTGAGATAGTTGTGCTCAGCTTCATGGAAGTGGAAGCTTAAATTCTCTCCCAAATCTTAACTCCTTAAATACCCTTTTCTGACACATCACAAGCTCTATACCTTTGTACCCCTCTAAAAATACACTAAATTATCTCATTCTTTCTGACCCACATATTGGTCTTGACCTTAAAATTGTCAGGATACCTTATTGGTTCAGGGGGTCCTGCATATAATTGACACATTCTCCTACCAGAATATTCCCCTGCACCTGTCCTCTATTTCTATTTACAAATTTTGTGGATTTTGTGGTGTTCTACTGAAATGTCAAGGATCTCTCCTTCAGTTGTTATTCACCTGTTGCCCTACATGTTATGAACAAAATAACTTACCTGAGGATTTCCATCAGTGTCTGTGGAATACAGATTCACCTTTCACCAATATTTTTCTTCACAGTTACCACCTACCTCCCTGTCTCCTATGGCAAAGCTATGGCATACAGATTTGTCTCTTTTACACCAAGGCCTGCAGGTTCTTAGCATATCAGCTTCTGACACAAAAGTTATGCTAACATACCTAGTTATACTAAGTAAAATATTATAAAACCAGGATTTCTTGAACTTGTAGAGAAAGACATACATATATAAAATAGAGAGTAATATATGCATGCAAGATAAATATAGGTATAGTCAAGGGCTCCACAGTCATCTCATCATAGAAGGCAATCTGTAGTTGATTAGTCATGACTTGCCATGTTGAATCCATACTGACTGTTCCTGATCACCTTGCTCATCTCCAATTATTTCAAAATGGATTCCCGAAGGATCTGCTATATGATTTTTCTGGGGACTGAAGTAAGGTTGACTGGTCTGTAGTTCCCCAGATCCTCTTTCTTCAATATTTTAAAGATGTGCAGTGTATTTGCCTTTTCCAGTTGTCTGGGATCTTTCTCAATGGCCACGAGTTTTCAAAGGTAATGGCTAATGGATCTGCAATCATATTAGCAAACTCTCACAGAACCCTCTAATTTCTTGCATCAGACCCCATGGACCTATGCCTATCCAGCTCTTCTGAATAGTCCTGAATCTGTTCTTTCACTACTGATATATTCTCACCTTCTTCCACTACTATGTTGCTCAGTGCAGTAGTTTGGGAGCTGACTTTGTCTGTGAAGATGGAGGCAAAAGGTACTACAGATTTTTCCACATAATCTTCACTAGGTTGCTCTGCACCCCCATTCAATAAAGGGACCATGCTTTCTCTGACCTTCTTCTTGTTTCTAACATACCTGTAGAAACCCTTCTCATTATCCTTTATGTCCCCTTTTTAGCTGCAGTTCTAACTGTGATTTGGCCTTCCTCATTTCACCCTTACATGGTTGAGTAATATCTTTATACTCCTCCCTACTCATCTGTCCAAGCTTCAACTTCTTGAAAGTTTCCTTTTTAGTGTTTTAGCTCACTAAAGATTTCTCTCTTAAGCCAAGCTGGTTGCCTGCCATATTTACAATTCTTTTGTGCACCAGGATATCTCAGGAAAGTTTCTATAAAATACAGCCAGCTTATTTGAACTCTTTTTCCTCCCATGTTCATCTCCCAAGGGATCCTGCCCAACAGTTCTATGGGGCAATTAAAGTCTGCTTTTCTGAAGTCCAGGGTCCATAGTTTGCTTCCGTCCTTTTCCTCCTTTTGTCAGGAACCTGAATTCTGTTATCTACAGGTCACTGATGCTTAAGATGCCATACACTTCTACTTACCTACCAATTGTTCCCTGTTTGTAAGTTGCAGGTCAAAAGGAACACAGCCTGTAGTTGGTTCCTCCAACACTTGTACCAGGAAGTTTTCCCCAACACTCTCCAAAAATTTCCTGGATTGTCTTTGCACTGCTGTATTGCTCTCCTAGCAGATGCCATGATAACCAGGACCTGTGATCTGGAAATTTCTGTTTGTTGTCTGAAGAAAGCCTTGTCTATCATATCCTTTTAGTATGTTGGTCTACAACAGATGTCCACAACCACATTAGCTTTGTTGCTCTCATCTCTAAATTTATCTCAGAGACTCTCAACAGGTTTTTCTGTAGTTTCATACTGGAGTTTTGAACAATCATATTGCTGCCTTACATATGTGCAACACTTCAACCATTTTTTCCCCTGCCTTTCCTTCCTGGACAGTTTATACCCATCTATGACAGTGCTCCAGTTATGTGTTATCACACCAAGTTTCTGTTACTCCAAATACATCATAGTTCCTTGATGGTGCTGGGACCTCAAATCCAATTTTTTCCCCAGAATTCTTGCATTCAAATATAGTCACCTAATATAAATTTCCCTATTTTCACAGTGAGAATCAGGAGATCTCCTCTGATGCATCCTCCTCCTTGTGCTTCCTACAGTATCCCACTGCCTTACTTACCTCCAGTCTTAGGTCTCCATCCCCCAGTGAACCTAGTTTAAAGCCCTGCTCACTAAGTTAGCAAGCCTGTCTGTGAGAGTGCTCTTCCCTCCTTTGACAAGTAGATCCTGCAGGGGCGTTGCTGGCGCCTCGCACACGGGGCCCATGCCCTGAATCCCGGCACCAGTGCCCCAGCTTGTGGCAGGGCCCTTCCCTCTCCCAGGCACTGGCTGCATCCAGCTGGAGATCCAGGGCCCAGTAGTGTTGGCCACTTCTGGCCCCTTCCTAGGCCAAGTGGCCCCATGCCTGCGGCTGCCACTCCCTGCCCTGTCCCCGGCCGGGGACGTGGCCTGAGATCAGTGGGCGGGGCCTGGGCTGGTGTCCCGGCTCCTTCCCTGCGGCAGCAATGCTCCTGAGATCCTGTCTCTTCCTAACAGTCCTTTTCGGGATGATGTTCTTGGTCAAAGAATACAAAGACTTCTCTTCAACACCACCTATGTAACCATCCATTTACCCCTACAACTTGATGGTCCCTCCATACACCTTCATGAAGAAAGAACAAGAACAGCATCTCAAACTCCTTTATTCTCCTTCCAAGAACCACATAGGCATGGTCTGCACATCTGTTGTAGGGTCAATAGGAAACAGGAAAGCTACATAATCTATCATGTGTATCTCCTGTTCACTTACTTATGTTACCATACTACAGTGTTTCTACTGTGCTGTGTAGATGGTAGATGCTCTTCAGTTGACTTAGCTTTATTCCAGACAGCACTCCCAGCATCAACTGAGCGGAGGTCTCCACTGCATCAATCCATACAGCCCCAGCAGTAAACACATACCTGTAGTTGTCAGGGCTGTTTCCCCACTCTGGCACTCTGATTGCAGAAGGTGAGGGCCCGCAACAGGCCTGAAAAGCCACTGGCCTTAAAGCCTGATCTTAAAACTCTCCAAGGCCTCCAATTCCTTGCCTTGGAGTGGTATTGCTGCCACTACCCAAATGCAGAAAACATCTTGGAAACCCAGGAAGCGCACTTGGGAATTCCTTCCTGTGAGGTACTTGCAATCACTTTTATTCCTCTCTCTGGAGAGTGACTAAACCACAGCTGGAATATCAGCTGAAACTGGAACACAATCCCTTTTAGTAGCTTCTGTGCAGTCTGAGGCACGTGCACACAAACCTCTTGCCTTTCAGGACACAGAAGCAGTGCTTACTTAAAAGGTAAAATCTTTAATTAAAAAAAACAGATAAAAAAACACAGAGAGTTGCTTCTCCAGGAATTAATGTAGGTAGTTACAGGGTAGGGGGATGGGGTACATGTGCTCAGCACAGAGAAATCAAAAAACAAACCAAAACCAAAGAAAATACCCTGACCAATGTTCCCTCTAAGCTGCGCTGGCGCGCTGCAGCGCAGCCCACCACAGCTGCTAGCACAGCGAAAGCTGCCGGCAGCGCACTGCTGGCAGCCGGAGTCCCTCCACAGAACTCCTCTGCGGCTGGGAGTTTTGAAAACTCCCACCCAGAGAAGCTCCAACGGAGCATGCCCAGAAAATCTGGGCATGCTCTGTAGAGCTCCTCTGGCCCGGGAGTTATGGCTGGGCCCTCTGGCTCCAGTCCAGCCCCAAGGTAAGTTGGGGGGGCCGAGCGGGAGCGGGGGGGCAAAGGGGGGACTGTCAGGAGGGGGGGCGAGTGGGAGGGGGGGCTGTCAGGAGCAGCGGGGGGGCAAGCGGGAGCAGAGGGGGCTGCCAGGAGGGGGGGCCGAGCAGGAGCAGCGGGGGGGCTGTCAGGAGCATGGGGAGGGGCTGTGCAGCAGGCCCCACGGGGGGGGGAGCGCAGCGAGCAACCGGAGTTGCTCAGCTGCCCTCTCCACTTAGAGGGAACATTGACCTGACCACATCTAAATAAACATTCCATGTTCTGCTCATGCCTGGTCAGTAACAAACTTATCTCTGGTAAGGATGTTGCTGGATTCTTCCTCAGGCCCCTCTGGCCTCCTCCTGATCCTTCCAGGAGCTCTGCTGCATCCAAAAGGAACAGGCAAGGCTGCTGTTCCAATTCAAAAAGCTGTGGTTTGTTCCTATTGGCTGTCCTGGGACTCACTGACCAGAGGTTAACCCCTTCCTCCCCAAGGATTATTACAATAGTCTTTAGTGATTCTTTCAAGGTCATTCTTGGCAGTATCTTTGGTGTCCATGTGGAAAAGTTGGAAGGGATAGTAGTTTGAGGACTTGATGAGTCTGAGATTTAATTCAGTTGAAGTGAGGGAGTTTCCCTGCATACTTGGATGTGTTATGGCTGCAGCTGCTTTCACAACCCCCAACAGAATTGTCATAAATTGCACGTGTTTTATTTTTGGAAGGGAGCTTTATTTATTTAAATATATTTTAGAAGGTTTAGAATTTACTGCAGTCGATGACATTAGTTATACTCACCTAGACAAGTTCCCCCCACCCTCAGCCTGCCTTAAAGGTTCTGTTCTGAGATATTTCATCTCACTGCAATTCAGTCATGTTGAAGTTTACATTTTTGGGGGGCTGACCACTAACTGCTGGAAATTATGTTGATTAGAAATTTTAATAACATTATTGTTATCCTTATTCTTGCTTGCCTCCAGCATGATTTGGCTGTATCTCTGAGCAGGCCCAAGATAACATTACTGTGGCATAGAAATATTTTTCCTTTCAAGTGATCTGACACTGAATTGATAATAGATGTGAATAATCTTCCCACAATGTCAACAAGTAGAAACGGAGGGAGAAAGTTGTTCATTGAAATACCTTCTTATTTACTCAACATGTATATCTCCCCCATTTTGATCAGAAATAGCCTGTCTGTTGACCTTCACAGTGACCTGCAAAGTGTATTTCTTTCCTCTAGGTTTTTCAGAGGTAAAAGGCATTCAGGAACTGAAGTTGTATGGGTGGGGATCTTGGTGTGATTTGTGTTGTTGCGGGTGTTGGCTTTTTTTTTTTTTTTTTTTTTTGCTATTGGTGGTTGTTTTTTAGTTTATTTCAAGGTTCCCTAGAGTCTTTAAGGTATTTCTACACTTGCAAGTTAGTTCGAATTAAGGAGGATTAATTTGAACTAACTTAGTACCTTGTGGAATTCCTTAATTCAAACTAATGAAAGCTTAGTTCGATTAAGGATGATGTAGACTAGGATTAGCCCTTAGTTTGAATTTAATAAATTCAAATTAAGGTCAGTTAGTTTGAATTAAGACGGTAGAATAATTCAACTTAACATTAAGTCAAATTAGTCCACTTCATTAATTTGAACTAATAAGTTCAAGTTTAGTTCAAACTAAACTTGACCTTATTAGTTTGAATTAACACATTCAAACTAACTTTTCCTAGTGTAGATGTAGCTTAAGAGAGATCTGTATATGCTCTTATAAATCAAAATAAGTAGGTTTTATTTACTTCTTTCATATGTTTGTAGGTGCACATGCATACTCTAATATTTTTTTCTCAAATAATAATATTCATCCCTCTTTTATTTTAAAGAACATCCTTCCACTTCTGAGTCTGAAACCTTTTACCCTTTCAATTCTTTGTCTCTCCTGGCTGTTCAAGTCTACTGTGACATTTATACACTGTACACTGTATATTTTTCTCTCAGGTTTTTGCAGTACATGTAGAAAAACATAGAAGGAGATATGAGGAAGGATGAGCTTTCAGACTGGGCACAGCATGCTCTCCATAAGAGTGAGTTCTAAGTCTTAGCAGAATTAAACTAGAGCTGTCTGGTATCTTCTGACTCAGCTTATGCTCTGCACTGTGCTGTGAACGAATCATACAAGCATAAAACATGACAAGACAATATATTTGCATATATGTGGGTAGATAAAATGGATATCATACAGTTTATCATGTTGGGGAAGATCATTCTTTGAATGAGCTCTTATTATTCCTCCAAGTACATCAAAGATTCACTGGCGAATTAAGGTAGGACCTTAGCCTGTATTTTCCCATTCTTCCCACTAATGTGGTGGTAAGTTACAACCTGCGAAATGTCAGGTGTGGCTACATATTGGAAATTCTGTATGAACAGAGCAAAAAGAATAAGACTCCTGGGGCACCTTAGAGACTAACAAATTTCTTCAGGCATAAGCTTCCATGGGCTCCAACCAGAGTGTGCATACTACCTCTGAGTCCTTAGCAGCAATGTTGCTTTATGTATTTGTATTTAATTTTCCAGATCTAAAGCAGATGTGACTTTATATCAAGAGTTTACAAAGCTTGGGCCACTTCTTAAGTTTTACTAATTGAATTTGGACATCCATATAATTTATTGATGATTTTGTATTCTGGCTTTGTTGTGACTGAGCACTGCTTTCTTGCCTTTAGGGAATTTATAAGCACAGTTAGAAATATTCATATATACTAATGTATTTATAATAATATATTTATTTCAATGCATAACAGCAGGAAAACTCACATTTGGTGCGTGCAGAAGGGATTTTAGCCAGAGTAAATGAATCAAATAGTTTTAAATCACTTGGGTTCAAATTCATTTAGGTCTGTCATATCTAACAAAAGAAAACCATCAATCATAAAGGAGTAGTCAGGCATGATATTAAATAGCTGAACATGTCAAAATAATCACTGTAGTTATGAAGTTGCATTTAGTACATCACAGATTTACAGTGATTGCCATTGTGTTTGATTTTTCACTGACTGACAAATTGATTTGTTTTTCTGATACATTCATTAAGAAATCCAGCTCTTACTTAGACAGCTTGGTGTCATTGAGTTATGGTGCTGTTAATTTTTTGACATTTCTAATATTTAAATATCTGACTTAAAAAAAACACACTTTGATGGAAGGCATTTATACCTGTTGCCTCTGGATACATTTTTACAGTCATTTGTTCACAGCTTTCCACAAGACTGTTAGTCAGCATTTCTTTGAAGCAGTATTTCTTAGAAGAATTGTCCTACAAAACAAAAGATACAATTCTTATGTGTTCATATGAAACCAAGATGTTTGTGTTTTATGAAAGGCAGCAGCTATCATAGAAAAGTTCATTTCCACCTCATTCACTAGTTTTCTGTAAGTGACCTGAATGAGCTATTGAAAGCTTAATGATAAAACATCAGACTGTAAAGTTCATTTTGAAGCACAAGAGAGAATTTCATGAACAGACAAGCTTACTTGTAATCTGTTTCATGAACAGTAAAAGGCTTCATTTCAGTTCCAGCATGTGTATTTTCCTGTCAATATAGTTGACAGCATGTTGTGCTCTGCCTAGGCAGAAGAAAGGAGGACAGCTTATGTAATATTAATAAACAACTCATTTAGAGATATGAGCATAGTAATACTTGAATGTTAACTGGAACCATACTAAAGGAGCAGTTATAAAACATATATATAGACACGGCATCTTCCTTTGAATGTTCACTAGCCCATTGTTTTTGACTATAAATTATTTATGTAGAATTGCTGCTTAGAACCAGGACTTTTTTTTTTTTTACCTTGACATCGTTGTTTCAAACCTGATAAACAAAATGACATCTAAATTTACATTTCCATCCTCAACTTGACAGTCATGAAAGCAAAGCCAGTCTTAGGCAGATGTTTCCACTGGATAAGTTGCATTAATGTATGGACCATTAGCTGAACTGCTGTGTAAGTCATCAAAGATTCAAGTTGTTGAACAAATTGATATCTGTGAAGAAAACAAAAGACCAAAAGGGACTATGGAATAATGCAGTAGTTCTTACTGACAGCTGAGATCAGCGAGACATGCTACGTCTCGCAATGCATGACCAGAATGCCAATTGGGCACATTCCAAAATAAATTTGATATAAACTGATTGAATGAAATGGAACATAAATTAAAGCATCATACCCCTCCTTCCATAACTCCTAAATGAGCTGAAATAGCATTTTTCCTGCCTAGTGTTGCATATTGATGTTATGGTAAAGTGGAACCTTACCATTGCAGAAAGCCTGCATTAGTCCTGCAACTTTTATTGTTCTTTTATATGCATGTATTCTGCGTTAGATACCAATAACTAGCAAATATTTGCACAGCTTAAAAAAATAAATATTTTTTAGGTGTGGGCATCAAGTTGAAAGGCTGAATGAAGATACAGGTTGAGGAGACAGAGGTGGATGGAGTGGTTGCAGTAGACAGAGGAATGAATGCAAAAGAGTGATTGCAGGGAGAGGATGGACGATAGGCAGGAGAAAACATAAAATCATAAAAGAAATAATCTGAAAATGTTAGTAAATATTAAATAGGAAATAGGAACACTGAACAAGATAGAAGACAATAATATACAATAGGAAGAAAGAAAAAGGTAGAGCTAAGGATAGAAGGAGAAGGAGGAACCAAGGCAAGGGAGATGTAATAAGTTTTAAAACAAATAAAATTGTGTAATACAAACACTGATGCCAAATATTCCACTAAAATACAGAACGCGTCAATAAACATACTTTTTTTTCTGTATTGTTGCCACTTTGTGCTCTGTTGTGATGGTGTTCAGAGTTTGAGGTTTTATTAGGTCTTTTTTTGCCCACATGTCTGCACAAAAGATACTATTAGAGGACTTAATAAAACCAGCTACTCCATCAAAAGCTCATTCAACTGCTCATCCACCAGCGTGATTTATGCCATCATGTGCCAGAAGTGCCTCTCTGCCTTATATTGGACAAACAGGACAGTCTCTGTACAAAAGAATAAATGGGCACAAATCTGACATCAGACATCATAATATTAAAAAAACAGTGGGTGAGCATATCAATCTTCCTGATCACTCCATTGATGATTTACTAAATTGTGGTGCTCAAAAAGAGAAGCTGCTGAGATCAAATTTATTTGCAGATTTGATTGTATTGCTTCAGGGCTTATTGGGGACTTTGAGTTTCTCTCTCATTACAACAGGTGATTTGACCTCATCTTCCTCTGTATGCTATTCCCCAGTGTTTGAATCTTAACAGTGGCTTTGATTTGCTGTTACTGTATGTCCTGATCCCATATCTTACACTCCCCTGCATTTATTTTCTTCCCATTCTGTAAGTTTCCCCATCTTCAAAGCATTTGACAAAGTGGTATTTTCTCCCATGAAAGCTCATGCAATAAATAAATTTGTTATTCTTTAAGTGCCACAGGACTCCTTGTTTGTTTTACCAAACTAGGCTCATATGGCTGCCTCTTTGGAACTTAGGTCTTTGTATTTGTAGCAGCAGTCAGCAAAAATACTAAAGCATGTATTTAGGTCTATGCATGTGAACAACTGCTTTGACATCAGTATTAATGTTAAGCATGTGCTTAAGTACATTGCTGGATTTGACCTCAGCCCTTTTTCTTAGATTAAGTTTTTTAAAATGTACACATCTCAAATGTATTTTCAGGTTAATTTCTGTAGACATATTACTTGTATTCATCAGAAACTTCTGCTATGTACAGTGTTATGATTGAATCAGAATTTTGCAAAAATGGGTGGAGTAGACAGAGGTACAAATAAAACTTACAATTACTTCCCTTGCCGTTTTAGACCATTGAAGTCATTATGGGAGTGATCTAGACTTCACTGAAATTTGTCTGTCTTCTCATTGAACCAATGGGCTTTGGATCTGATTCTGTGTCTGACAAGCAATATATACTGCTTTGGACTCAGTCTTTTATTTTAACATTCCCTTGTCTCGCAGGAATGAGCAATTTTCTTTCTTTGTCTTTACTGTTATATGAACCGTTTATTGGAGATGACAGGACTGATTTCGGGTAGCCTGATATTTTTCCCACTAAAGGCAATAATATTTTTACCATTGCTTTGAGTGCAAGCAGTATTGAATCTACTGTGGGTTTTTTATAGACCTTAAATGTATGTATGCACATATGTTTGTAACAGTGAAATATTTCAGCAATAATAGAAGTTTGGCAGGGTATTTCTTTCCTTGTTTTTATAGTTGTCCTATCTAGAATGTAAATATAAATGGAGATAAGAAATGCAGCACAGAAGTCACAGTCTGGAAGGGAATGATGGCTAAGTCAGTTTTGTCACCTTTGTAGCCTTCTGATTCTGGGTCATTACTGATACTGGAGAGGCTCCTAGGACAATTTAGGTAGACCATGGGATCTGCGCAAGTCAGAGGAGCCTGCCCAACCCGCCCTGTAGGCAGTAATGCTGCAGGAATTTTCACATGGCCATGTGCACCAACCACAGCCTTGACATTCCACTAACACTCCTCCTCAACCAGAGCCTGTCAGGTGGTCCTTGGAGGGCAGATGTGTGGCTGTTTCCTCACAACCTGCACTGGGGAAATTCTTACCCAGCCACAAATGAGGTTTTAAGCTTTTTATCCTTTACAGCAGCACTAGCATTTTACCTTAGGTAAAGGGGTAAGAGCAAGGATGAGAATCTCACTTGTAGTGCATTGCTGAATAATTTGGCTGTCCAACAACCTACTAAAAAAGATTCTACAAAGATGATTCTGCTATGTCTATTGTCCTACACCCAGGTCCCAGATATCTCTGCCTACAGACCTACTCCCATTCCCATTGGAGTCAATGGCACAATTCTTACTAACTTTAAGGACAGAAACTCCAGTCTCTAACCAAGCTTGTGAATAAGTAATATAGTGGCTTGGAGGGGAATTTTCTATTGCACCTGATTTATTTATTTATTTTTCCTGAGAGGAATTTACTTAATTGTTAGCTTCCAAAATAGATGCATCAATAAACTCAGAAATGTGGTCATGTTAGACAGCTGATTTTGCATAACAAATATGCTAAAGAATGACACATGTTCTTTATCACTAAAACATTTCTCTAGAAATTCTAAGTAGAAGAAAAATGGAAAAAGACAACAATGTTAGCCAGAGTAATACAGTTGTGAATGCATAAGTAATTTACAAAGGCTGCCCTGCATCTGATAAAAGCTGAATTATTTAGCTCCATTAATTTAATTTATTTTTTTTAAATTAGCAGTTGTAGTAAATTTTTATATAGATTGCAAGTTAATTGATAGAGTGTTTCACTAAGTATCTGACGAGGGCTGTGCCTTAGGATCCATATATCAAGAGTTAATTGTCAACCTGCAAGTAAATGAGATAACAATCAGGCTTGCACCAAAATTATATTGTCTGAAAGAATGTCTCCTAGGGTAATATAAGTGAACTGATAATCAGGCAGCAAGGCATTAGTATTAAGAAATAAGCTTCCTGGAACAAGTATCTAACAGAATTTTAATAAGATTTTAACATGGTTGACACAAGAAAATCTTCAACCAAAGTAATGAAATATGCAGGGGTTAAAGTAAGCCAGAATGGCCCAGAACGCTGTTCCGGGGCCCACTATTTTTAGGGAGACAGCGTTTCAGGGCCCCTAAAAATAAAAAATGGAGCTGCAATGCTGCATCTGAGGCCACCGTTTAAAATAGTGGGTCCCAGAACATATTGTTCCAGCTCCATTTTGTATATTTAGGAGCCCTGGAATGCTAGGTCTGTTTTTAGGGGGCCCAGTATAATGTTCCCTTTAAGGACCGTTGTTGCACAGTGCTCACCCATTCAGACAACATGGCTGGCCACACACATCCAGCAGCCTCGCCCCAACAGGCAGAGGACTGTATTATTATTATTATTTTATTTATACAGTTTGAGCCTTTATGGTGTTTTGGGAAAGATTCCAGACGGCTTACGGGCATTTCATTCTTGTGGTGCTCCTTTTGGTTTCTGTTTATCTAGCATTTTCATTTTTGCATGGTTACCCATATTAAAATTAAGTGCTACTATGTTGGGTGTCTTTGGTATTTTCCCCCATAGAAGGAGGTTGCATTTAATTACCTTGTAGTTTTTATTACCTAATGGTTCATCTATATTCAGCTCTTGGACCAGATACTGTGTGCCATTTAAGACTAATTCAGAAATTGCCTCTCCCTTTGTAGGTTCCAGGACTTGCTGGTCCAAGAAGCAGTCATTAATGTTATCTAGAAATTTTATATCTGCTTCTTATACTTACATTCTATTTCTCCTAATCAAGTTTCATGTTAATTAATGCCATATGATTGCGTCATTTATTTCAGAAATTTAGCAGCGCAAGATCTGTCCAGATGTGCTGTGGATTTAAGTGGCACATTGAACGTTACCATTTGTCTTCTCTTTCACTCCTCCTGGAGATGTTAGTTCACTTTGCAGGAAACGGGCATTGATAGATTGCATTTTTGCAGGAACAGGAAGGAGGTTTCTATCTTCACTTTAAGATTTATGGTTAACTTGCACAGTTTAAAAATCATGGTAACATTTAAAGTCTACACCAGATTCCCTTATTCTATTAGGGCTGGAGTGGTAAAGTGCTGAGCTCCCTGTCTCAGGTTCTACAAAGCACTAAAGAATATGCCTAACTTTAAGCATGTTTGTTGTTCCATTGATGTCAATGACTATGTTCATACACAGGGGATTATTTCAATACAAGTTGTTTTGATACAAGTTGTATCAAAATAATGCCTTATTTTGAAATAAGTTAATTTGAATTAACAGTTTGTTAATTCGAATTAAGGAAAAAAAGCAGGAATCGAAATAGGTTCAGACAACAGTTATTTCGAAACGAGTCACCATTGTTTTGAAACAACATGTTCAGACGGCATTGTTTCGAAACAATTGTTTTGAAACAACGTTGTTTCGTCCCCACATGGGGTTTAGGTTGTTTCGAAATAACGCCGTTGTTTCGAAACAACGGAACCTGTTGTTTCAAAACAACAGTGCGTCGTGTGAACATGGCCTTTCTTATTTCGAAACAACCTCTGTTGTTTTGAAATAAGACTGCTGTGTGAACACACCCTTTAAATGGGTCCCCTGGCTTAAGTCAACTTTATAACGTTGACTTAAATGGCTCTTTTGCCTTAATTTGATTTTATTAAGTCAACTTTAAGGGTGAGAGTTATTCAGTCAACTTAGGCAAATGCTTAAGTCAACTCAATGAAACCCAAATTTGTCCACGCAGTAGCTTAAGCCTGGTTAAGTTAATTTAAGCCTCCACTATAGACATAGCCTTTCTTTCTGCTTCAGTAAAAGAAATTTTGAAGTAAAAACATCTAGTTACACTGCATCAATACAATCACCTTTTGGCACTGCATTTGATCAGCAGATTGACGACACAATGATTTTACGTACAACAAGAAGGCTCTTTTATGTCCCACTTAGTACAGGAATTTTGTCCTTTGGTTGCTAAATAGAGAGCATAAAATTCAGTCTGCAATGAATGACACTCTTCAGAAGACTTTAAATGATGATGCCCCCAATTGCAGAGTGCACAGTATTTAACAGTTCCAAAATTATCAAACCAATGCACGTAACTCTGAACACAACTGCACCACGAGTTTGAATCTCACAGTTTAATTAACAGGCTTCACCTTTATGGATTCTGCATCAATTATGATTAGCTGTGATGGTTCATCACAACTGCTGTGAAAACTGGAGAAAGACTTCACAGAGGTGAGTTAATTCCAAATGGAACTATACCATTTCACGATTGTTGAAATCTCATCAATGAAAGAAACAGAGGATTATATAGATATCAACACAGAAACCACTGGTGAAAAGGATACCTGTTATTCAATGGCTAAAATGGTGTTTCACTAACAGTCTGCTGATAGCCCAGCAGCACAAGAAACATCACTGAAGCATGGCAAAGAAAAGGCACTCATTCTTCCTGGGCAATCAGTCTCTCATGGAATGTGAATCTTTTGAAAAACCTAAAAAGGCATACAGTGACTAACCTTAAAAAAGAACTTGAAATAAAAATTTCTGTCACTCACAAATGACTGCTGCCCAAGATCTCTCCTGGCATCTTTTAAGACTACTATCTCTTGATGTTCTGCCAGCACCAAATGACACTGATATTGTTCACACTCAAGTAATTCCATTTTGGACTGGGCTCAGCCATAAGCTGGCAACAAAACAGAGCACCTACACAGCATTTCCATATGCACCTATAGTGGATGCCAAACAAGCTCACATGGCCAAAATCTATACTACAATGTTGATATGTAAGGAAATGTCAGTGTGCCATGTTTTCATACTTCCTTTACTGCAAAAGGTCCAGCTATGGCAGGTGGATACCAGTGTATATTTTGAGTATTTTAACGTTCCTTGAAAAAGTACACAGTGCTTCTGAATTTGGGAAATCTGCCATGCATCAGACTCCTGGTTCTTTCACTGACATTTGGAGTGACATGGGAACTGAGAAACTGCCAAAGACTCGAAAGATGACAGTGGGATTGTAGAACTGACAAGAAAAGCCAGCCCTTTTTAGCTGGATCCTCACAAGGCATGTCTTGAGTGACTATACAAAAGCTATGAGGAAAAAACAGTCACCTAACAAAAATTAGTGAAAACAAAGTCTACAAATAAATTCTGTCATCTGCGTTGCAGAGAGACGAAGCACTTGTTATAGCTCTTACCAACCATGTTATTAACAATATTACAAACCTATTTGACCCTGAATAACATCCAGAGGTGCTTATCAATCTATCTGCTGGGCTGCATGTAATGTCAGAAGTACAACAGTCAATGCTGAAAATCATAGACACTGGTGAAGAACAAATGGAGAGATTTTAGCGAGATGCACTTGATTCTGATCAGACATGAAGCTTCTTCAGCCCAGTCTGGAAATCTGGCATCAAAAAGTGGCTTAGATGACCAAATTTAAGTCTAGCAAGGGAAGGATAATCACATCAGCCATCAGTCCAGAAATCTTCTTCTGAGCTCTGTCCTTAGTAATATGCAGAAATAATATTTCAATGGGAAATGTTCTTAGTTATCCAATAGCTCCTGTGTCTGGGTCCCACTTACATGCTGATAAAACAATGAGTAGAACAGACAAAGCTGAGTCACAGAGTTCAAACTAAAAGAAGCCATGAAACGGCAGCTCACAAACTAGAAAAACTGTATTTTACAAGTGTCCTGTAGTTGATGGCTGGAGAAAAATGTCACAAGTTCTAAGAATTGGCTTCCATACATTCATGAGACAGGTCCTCAAGGAATCTGACAAAGCTGATTCTGTAACCGAAGTCTTTAACAAATAGGACAATCATAACTCTGTGCAAACTGGAGAAATATAACCTGGACAGGATCGAAGGGTCAATGCGCATCCATGAAAAAAGTTTCTAAATGTGGTATTCAGCAAGGAGTCACTTGTAAAACTGGTCTGGAAAAATATGATTAAAAAATGTACCGAGAGTGTAGGAGCACACCCAGCACCGGTACTCCATCTTGCCAGCGACTTTTCCAATAGTGAAGCAGCAAAATTTATCACTAATAAAGATGTTGAAGAAGCACATAACTTGAAACAAGGCAGACACAAGGATGCATCTATATGGTGTATATTCCAATATAGCTTTTGGAATCCTAGTAATTAGGTCACCTAATATAGATGTTTTGGTCCTTGATAGTCACTACTTTCCAAAACTGAAACAAATAAATAACTTGTGGATTAAAAAAGGCACCATTACCAACAAACCTGCCAAATGTAGCTTCATATCTGTGCGTGCAGCTTATGATGCATTCATTCCTTCAACATATTTCCTACTGTACATGCATTACCAGAATCTCTGTTTGATGCTGCAGGGGAAAATCTGTGTTTAATGGTGTCAAAACATAGGCAGATACAACAAGCTTTCAAATGATGTATGGTGTCCTTGACTGTAGAGAGGATACGTTAAATCGATCAAATAGTTGGTGTCTGCCTCTCACCTAAACAGACAAAGGGGTGGATCTTCAGTTGGTAGAAATTGTCATATCTCCGTTAAAGCTAATAGAGGTATGATGGTGTATGCCAGCTGAACATCTGCCCCATATCTTTCAGAAATCTTCCCCACCAGCATCACTTCAATCCTGCATATGTTAAATTTTAGCCAGCTGTTCTTCAGCTATGTGTCAAGTGTGGCTAAGTAATGAAAAAGCTGGGAGATGTTGCTCTTTTAATTTGACAAAAAAATGGGTTCAACATCTTTATCACTGTCAAGCAGCTTGATAGTTACAAATACAGGACTACTCAAAACCAAGGAGGTATAATAACTAGAATAGAAGGATTAGTATGTTCACAATATTGATGAGACATAACCATATCATTATCTAAATTCTTGTGCTTTGATTGGCTACAAGCAAGACAATTTTTGTGCAGCTATTTCCATACCAACTAGATTTTGCAATTCAGATAGCTAAAACAATCAGAGTGTATGGAATGGTAACATAATAAGGAAGTGTTCAGTTATAAATCAGTAGCTACCAAACATCCTTGAACTCTGGTGGAGAGAATTCATTTCTGCATAACAAAGTCAGTATAGCCTATTAATTAAAGAATAAAATTCTGGTTAAAGAAAATCCTAGGTTAACTATCTGTCTCTCCAAAGCAGTGGATACCACATGTTTCCCTCCTGCCACTTCCACTTATCTAGAAGTCAGTGACAGTTTCTATCTCAATCTGCAGTTAGCTGCAGAAATTTTAACTTTAATAAAAGCCTAGTTCCCTCATAGCCAAACACAGTGGAATCTCCAGAGAATCCCTGTGTGTCATCCTCAGTGTCCTTTTTGATCAGATCAAATTGAATCTTTCATGCTTCCTGAATAAACAGGTGCTGTTTTCTGAAGTTGTTTGCTCCTTGGATTTTTCATAGCTGTTCCTATGATTTATGTTTTCTCATTTACCAGTGCCAGTGGGGACAGACACAGCTCTCTTGTTAAAAGTTATTTTTTTAAGTTTAGGTATTTTTATCAGCCTTCAATTATTTGTTAGTTGTTCTGTTATACATAATTTGTTTCTTTTTAAAATAACATACATTTAGTAAACATTTTCAGTTTATTCACTCTTCATGAATTTAAATTTTGATGTTACTGATGAACATCTCATAGGTCAAAATTCTTATGTTGTTCCTTAACATCTCCCTGGGATGGGAAAGGAAAACCAGTGTAAATCTGAAAGTCACTCACTCTTTGGCCAGCTCATCAGGCATTAGGGGATACACTCATCTAATCTGTAAAAATGGTGGCAGACACTTAATGCCAGTGACATGGTTGAATGTCACATGGTTGAGTTGCATCAGTAGTGTTGATTGGAAAGGGAAGGAGTATGTATCTGTATGTGTTCATTTGAGGACAGAGGGGTTTCAAAGCAGAGAGAAGTCATGAAAAGCAAGAGAGGAAAGATTTCATAGGTTAAAAATTTGCTAGCCCATTAAACTTCATTTGGATCAAAAGAGGAAAAGACATAGCTTGGGAAAAAATAACGGTTCTGCTTAAATCCAACATATCAGCATTTGATTTGGAAATTGCCTGCTGAAAGAAAAAAAAATCCAATTCTTCATGGCTGTTGTCAGTGCTAACTTAGCTCTGTAAAGTGCCTTGACATGCTTGCATGAAGTTTGTGTTCTATTTTAAATAAATCATTGGAGTCAGCTTGAGGCTCCTGTTACATGCAGAGGAGGCTTTCGCAAAGGTTTGGAGGAAAGCAGGATTTGAAAAGAACATGCATAATCTTATTAGCTCATCTGCTGGGGGACCAGAAGGAAATTGAATTAATTTTTGTGATCACACATTTTTGGTTCCTATTCTAATGGCTCAAATATACAACAAAATCTCTGTCAACTATCTATTTCAGAGCTGATTAATGTTTTAAAAATATAAAATCTCTAATATTTTCTCACCTAGATTAAGGAACTTCTTGAATGACAGGGTTACACTATTGGGGAGATCCATGTTCTAACTACTGACTGTACAGAGCAGGGCAAAATCTCTGTCCGTAATGCTAAAATGTTGGCATGTCTCTCTCCATCTAAATTTGTATACCAGGCCCATCACCATGGTATAAAAGCACCACGGATGGTTTTCACGGACTGTATTGAATAAGAATGTATTCCTGAATCAAGACCTTTGTGACTCACTCATAGCGATAAAAAGTTTAAAAATTAAGAACCCCTGATTTTTAATCTTTTGCTATAACTACTAGGCCACATTAATTACTGCTGTAATAACCCACTGAAAACAATAATTATGCTAGGGGTGAATTTGACTCACTATTTCTCTAATGGCCATCAAATGAGTAGAGATTTGTGCGTGTCATTTGTCAATGTTCCTCAACAATGCAAGTTAAAAGAGTATTTAAAGTCCTCTGAGTGCTAGAGTCCTATTGGTTAACACTTTTAAATCTGAATTTAAGGTGCTTAGCACTGATATTTTGATTCCAGCAGATTTTTTACTGTAATAATTCAGTTTTGGGAAATTCGTGGCTAGTGAAAAAAGGCAAAGAACACTTAATGAGAGAAATGAATTATACCCAAATAAATCTGTTCATCTTTAAGGTGCCACAGGACTCTAGTTGTTTTTTTGTATACAGACTAACATGGATACCTGACCCCCCCCCCCCGGAAATTTTAGCCATTGATTCTGGCTTTCTGTCACTATAAAAATTAACCAACAATAATTCAGTTAAATTAAATCAATTGTATTTTAATTCCAATTATATGCAGAATGATTTGAACCAGCTAAAGTAGTATTTTCCTTAATTACTATCATTACTTATTACATATATAAATTATACTATATGTAACAAATAACACAGCTGATAAGGGTGACTCCTTGAGACCCTGGGACAGTGGATGAGACCATAACATATGTCAAGGCTTTTTCCCCACTCTGGCACTCTGAGTGCAGAAGGTGGGGGCCCGCAACAGGCCAGAAAAGCCACTGGCCTTAAAGCCTGCTCTTAAAAGTCTGCACTTCATTCCTATTGGCTGTCCTGGGACTGACTAACTAGAGTGTTAACCCCTTCCTCCCCAAGGGTTATTACACGCCCCCCAAATCACAGACGGTGCTGGAAAGCCTGGTGTAGGCCGGACCCACACTGGCTGTGATTTCTTCCTGGGAGTAGGGAAGAACAGGGTTAATACGGTACAATGTACACATACAAAATTCACTACAGGGCACATGATCTCAGCTGGACTCCACTGTCGGTCTGGGGCCGCTCCATCCCAACTGCTTCATCTGAGGTGTCCCTCTTCCCGGTTGAGGGGTGCGCCCTTCTTTCTGGGCCCCTTTCTGGTGCGCCCTTTCTTTCAGAGTGTTAACCCCTTCCTCCCCAAGGGTTATTACAACATAGTCTTAGCACTCAGAAGTGAAAAGTATAAACAATATAATTAAATTTGAACCTTGGAAGTCTTTAAAATGGCAATTTTTTATTGCAAGTTATTGTCATGTACAACTATCCTCATAGGCTATGTCTACATCTGCCAATCTTAGTTCGGACTTCCAAGTCCCAACTAAGAAGTTCAACCTAAGTTCAAACTAACCATGGGTTAGTTTGAACAAACTGCTGAATTTTAAGTTTGAATTAACTGTGCCTTCTAGTTCGAACTAATGCTTAGTTCAGACTAAAACACGTTTTTGGTTCAAACTAAAGCCTTACTTCGAACTTAGCCATAGTTCAGATCTTGCCTGCACCTAGCTTAAACTAAAGTTCAAACTAAGTGCAGAAGTCCAAACTAAGGTTGGTACTTACCAGTTTGAACTGGGCATTCCCTAGTTTGAACTAAGACATTTCTTAGTTCAAATTAGGCAAAGCCTAGTGTAGCCATTGGCTAAATTAGTCTGGACTAAGCCTCCTCAGTTCAGACTAATTTGCCAGTGTAGCCATAGCCATAAGTTTCCAGCATAGCATTGCTTCTTTTCACTTTTTTTTTTTCTAAAGAGCACTGTATTTGATAACACTTTTCTATCTGTCCGCAGAAGCATACACAGAAAGGCTTAATATAAGGTTAAAAAAAAAAATCCAAAACAAAAAACAGAGCTTATCTGTGTAATGGGAAAAACAAACAAACAAACAAACAAACAAACAAACCTTTGAATTATTAAACCTAAAATAATTTTGTAAATCTTGTTAATTTTCCCATTAATGCTGTTTCACTTATATCTTGTAATACATATGCACTACTCATTTTTTAATTTTGCTTCTAATGGATTTACACTGAGGTTCCTAAGCATGTTTAATTTTAACAATTTTAAACATTTTAAATCCTTCCAAGAAAAATTAAAATTAAACATTTTAAGGAGGTGAAAAGAACAGCAGTCCTGTGTCACCTTAAAGACTATCAAATTTCTTTGGGCATAAGCTTTCATGGGCTCCAACCCACTTCATCAGATGCATTTGATTAAGTGAACTAGAACCCATGAAAGCTTTATGCTCAAAGAAATTTATTAGTCTTCAAGGAGCCACAGGACTCTTGCTGTTTTTGCAATATGCAGATTAACAAGGCTACCCTGCTAGACATTTTAAGCAGGTGATTACCATTAAAACTGAGAGGGAAGGGGAGTGGCAGCTCAGCTAGCTCCCCACTGGCAAGAACAGCTAGGTAGTTTTTGAAGGTGGAGAAGAATGGAAACCAGTGTCTGTGTGTGTGATAGGGAGGTAGTTGCAGTTGGGCTAGGCTCTCCATGGGTATGTCTACATTTAGAATTGAATTCCAATTGATGACAATCAATTGGAATTCAATTAAGTGCATGGCTGCAGTTTGAATTGATGAAAGCTGACTTCAAATTGGTCAAACCTCATTTGACTTCAAAGTCAGGATCAGTTCAAATTGAGCCAGTGTGCCCATGTCAGTTTGAACTCACTGAGTTCAAATTGACATGGGTTGACTTTCCTTCCAGGGTGCATGGCACCCTGGAAGGAAGACCAGCTCTTCGGCACCTGGTGCCAGCAGTCTAAAAGGTGCCTCCACCCACCCAGCCAGATCGGGGGGGGGCGGCAATGGGGTTCTTGTCCCCTGGCTGGGGACAGGGACCCTAGCCCATGCTCCAGCCCCACTTCCTGGCTGGGGAAAGCTCCCCCACATGTGGCTGCTGCACAGCTGGCCACGTGCAAGGAAGTGGCTGCCACATGCGGCTCCTGCCTGCCTGGCTGCGCACGTGGGAGTGCCTTCCCCGCAAGTGGCCAGCTGTGCAGGAGCTGCATGTGGGGGCCACTTCCCCATGCATGGTCAGCTGGGCAGGAGCCACGCACGGGAATGCCTTTCCGGGGTGCAGCCAGCTGTGCAGGAGCTGCACAAGGGGATACTTTCTCTGCCCGTGGCCAGCATGGATAGAGCTGTGTGCTGGGGGGGGGGGCGTCCTTCCCTATGTGGTGCCCGTGCGGGAGAAGCTGTGTGCGGGGGGGTCCTTTCCTCGTGCTTGGCTAGTGGGGGCTGTTGCCGCACAAAGTGATCCCTTCTCCCCCACCCCCACTGCACTGCCAGCATGGGGCCAAGGGATTCCTCAGCCCCGCAGTGACAGCACAGCCTGGGTGAGGGAGAAGGGATTCCCCGGCCAGCACTGACAGCGTAGCCAGGGTTGGGGAGAAGGGATTCCCCTGGCCAGGCCTGACAGCCCTGGGAGGGAAAAACATCCCTTGCCAGGCTCCTGCCTTCTGAGCCTAGCATGGGAAAAAACCTGCCCTGCCCAGCTCTAGCCGCACCACTAGGTAGGTCACAATGTGGGAGACCTGTGGGAAGGAATGGAACTTGGGAGGTGCTAGGACTATAACATCGGGGATAAAAGAGAGGGTAGTTCGAACACAGGGGGGAATCAAATAATTGTCTTAGGTGTTCTAATGAAGCCCTAATACGTGAGGAGAGTGGGGGAGGACAATGCCAAGAGAAAATGCAAGGTGGTTGATGCAATAGAACTGAAAATCGACAGGGAAAAGTAGGGTAATCAGGCCAGTATTTTCGGTGCCTGTGTACAAATACGAAGAGCCTGGGAAACAAGCAGGAAGAATTGGTCGTACTGGCACAGATAAGGAACTATGATATAATTGGGATAACAGAGATGTGGTGGGATAGGTTGCATGGCTGGAGCTCTGCCATGGATGGGTATAAATTGTTCAGGAAGGACAGGCAGGGAAGAAGAGGGGGAGGAGTAGTGCTATATATAAAAGAGCTCTATGACTGCTCAGAGCTCTGTTATGGAAGTGGAAACGAGCCAGTTGAAAGTCTGTGGGTTAAGTTTAGAACGGAGGGCAACAATGGGTATGTTATTGTCGGGTGTCTGCTATAGACCTACAGACCAGAAGGAGGAGGTGCATAAGGCATTCTATGGACAACTAGCAGAAGTTTCTAGATCACAGGCCGTGGTTCTCATGCAGAACTTCAGTTACCCTGACATCTGCTGGGAGGCCAATACAGCAGTGCACAGGCAATCCAAAAAGGTTTTGGAGAGTGTTGAGGGCAACTTCCTGGTACAAATAGTGGAGGAACCAACTAGGGGCCTTGCACCTCTTGGCCTGCTGCTCACAAACAAAGAAGAATTGATTGGGAAAGTAGAAGTGAATGGCAACCTGGGCAGCAGTGACTATGAGATGGTAGAGTTCAAGATGCTGATGGTAGAGTTCAAGATGCTGATTAATGGAAAAAAGGAAAGAAGCAAAATGCAGACCCTCGACTTCAGAAAAGCAGATTTTGGCTCCCTCAGGGAACTGATGGGCAGGATCTCCTGGGAGGCTGATCTGAAGGGGAAAAAGCATCAAAGAGAGCCAGCTGTATTTTAAAGAAACCCTGCTGAGGGCACAGGAAGATACCATTCCAATGAGCAGAAAGAACTGCACCCAGCGTGGCTTAACAGAGAACTCTGCACTGAGCTAAAGCATAAAAAGGAAGCTTACAGGAAGTGGAAGCTTGGACAGATGACTAAGGAGGCATATAAAGATATTTCTCACGACTGCAAGGATAAAATCAGGAAGGCCAAAGGACAATTGGAGTTGCAGTTAGCAAGGGATATGAAGGATAACAGGAAGGGTTTCTACAAGTATGTCAATAACAAGAAGAGGATCAGGGGTGGTGTAGGTCCCTTATTGAATGTGGCAGGTATCCTCATGTGGAAGATGAAGAAAAAGCTGAAGTGCTCAATGCTTTTTTTACTTCAGTTTCCACAGGCAGGGCCAGCTCCTGGCCCACTACACTGGGCATAGTAGATTGGAGAGAAGAAGAGAACGACTACTTAAAGAAGCTGGATGTGCACAAGTCCATGAGGCCGGATGAACTGCATCCGAGGGTGCTTAGGGAGTTGGCCAATGAGATAGCAGTACCGCTGGCCATTATCTTTGAAGACTTGTGGAGAATGGAGGAGGCACTGGTGGACAAAAAAGCAAATATAGTGCCTATCTTCAAGAAAAGGAAAAAGGAGGATCTGGGGAATTACAGACCTGTCAGCCTCAGCTCAGTCCCTGGAAAAGTCATGGAACAGGTTCTCGAAGAATCCATTCTGAAGCACTTGGAGGAAAATAGAGTGATCAGAAATAGTTAGCGTGGATTCACAAAAGGTAAATCGTGCCTGACCAACCTCATCTCCTTCTATGATGAGATGACTGGATTTGTGGATGCGGGAAGAGCCGTTGATGTGATATACCTCGACTTTAGCAAGGCTTTTGATGCTGCTTCCCACAGCATTCTCATTGGCAAGTTAAGGAAGTATGGGTTGGATATGTGGACTGTGAGGTGGATAGAGAACTGGCTAGATCAATGGTTTCAGCAAGTAGGAATCAATGGCTCCATGTCTATTTGGCAACCAGTAACGAGTGGTGTGCTGCAGGGGTCTGTCCTGGGGCTAGTTCTGTTCAACATTTTCATTAATGATCTGGATGATGGCATAGATTACAAACTCAGTAAATTTGCGGATGACACCAAGTTGGGGAGAATGGTAGATACATTGGAGGGCAGGGAAAGGATTCAGGGAGACCTAGACAAATTAGAGCAGTGGGCCAATAGAAATCACATGAGTTTCAACAAGGAGAAGTGCGAAGTCCTGCACTTGGGACAGAAAAACCCCATGTACTGCTACAGGCTGGGGAGCGATCAGCTAAGTAGCAGCACTGTAAAAAAGCACCTGGGAGTCATGGTGAATGGGAAGCTGGATATGAGTCAGCAGTGTGCTTTTGCTGCCAGAAAGGCCAATGGCATACTGGGCTGCATCAGAAAAAGTGTTGCCAGCAGATCGAGGGATGTGATCATTCCCCTCTATTCGGCCCTGGTGAGAGCATGTCTGGTATACTGTGTCCAGTTTTGGGCTCCCCACTACAAAAAGGACGTGGAGAAATTAGAAAGAGTCCAGAAGATGTCAACGAAAATGATCAAGGGGCTGGACCACAAGATCTATGAAGAAGGACTGAAGGAACTAGGCTTATTTGGCCTGCAGAAGAGAAGACTTAGTGGAGATTTGATAGCAACCTTCAACTACTTGAAAGGATGCTCCAAGGAGATGGAGCTTGGCTGTTCTCAGTAGTACCAGAAGATAGAACAAGAAGCAATGGTTTCAAGTTGTAGCTGGGGAGGTCGAGGCTGGATATTAGGAAAAAGTTTTTTACTAGGAGAGTGGTGAAGCATTAGAATGAGCTACCTGGAAAAGTGGTGGAATCTTCATCTTTGTAGTTATTTAAGGCTCAGTTAGACAAAACCCTGGCTGGGATAATTTAGTGAGTGGTCCTGCTTTTTTGGCAGGGGTTTGGACTAGATGACCTCATGAGGTCCCTTCCAACCCCATGATTCTATAATTCTATGAGCTTATACAGATTAGAAAAACTTTATTTTTTCTTTCTACGTTTTTCCCCCATGCTCAGTGCTTTGCTACCATTGAAAAGGTTGCTTATTGAGACAGTAATTCACTGCAGCTTTGATGAGTACAGTCCTGTGTTTATATGAGGAAGAAGAACACAGAAAAAGATGGGCAGAACATTTTCAGGCAACTTGTAAGTAACTCAAGTCCAAGTGGACTACAAGAAATATGCAATGAAGACCTAACAGTAGAACTTGACAGTGATTTAGTACACAATGCAATGGAAAAATTTAAAAAGTCACACGTAAACTAAAAAATGGGAAAGCAGACAGAGAAAATAACATTAATTGTGAGATACTAAAAGCAAATGATAAGAAAACCCTCCTGGTTTTCCTGACGATTTTAGGTAAAATATGAAATGAATGAAAGAAAGGAAGGACCCAAGAAGATGGAAAAGAGCCTGGTGTGAAACTGGCAAAGAATGATAGTCTGAACAGTTGCAGTAACTGAAGTGGAATCATATTACTTTCAGTAGCAGGGAAAATCATGTGCAGTATCATTTTGGAATATAGCAGGAAACAAACAGACCTTCAACGCAGAGAGGAACAAGAGGATAATGTACAAGACTATAGTGGTATTCTTAGACATATTATAGAACAAAATGCAGAGTGTTAAATATTACTGATTCCAGAAGGCTTTTGACAGTCTATACTAATACAGTCTTTGGAAAATAATGGCGTACTATGGAATAATAGCAAAAATAATTAGAATAATCAATTTCCGAAGGTGTAGCCATGTTAGTCTAGTCTAGTTCCTCAAAACAAGCAGAGTCCTATGGCACTTGTCAGTCTTCAAGTGTCACAGAACTCCTTGTTTGTTTAGAATAATCAAGATTCTATATGACAGTTCCAAATGTGCAATCAAATAGTGCCAGCAGTTAGATGTGGCAAATGGAATAGAGTAAGGTCAGAATGTATTATATCTCCAGTATTGTTTGCACTAGTCATTGACTATGTCATGAGGAAAATAACCCTAGAATGCAGCTAAGGTATATTGTGGATGAATGATAAAGCAAAATTTAATTACATCCTTTTCGTTGATGACATTATTCTGCTTTGTTCAATACATTGGCTAATGGACGAAATGAGCGGGCTTTGACAAATGCTCATAGACTTTGGCTTGTTTGTCAGCAAGGGGAAGAAAAAACAGATGTTTATCAATGTCCCATGCACTGGACAATGAAAAAAACAGTAGAGGTCTTATCTATCTAAACCATGACATGAGTAATAATAGTAACAGCATTCTAGATGCTGAGCAACAAATCTGAAAAGTACAGAACAAACTTCATAAACTTCAAAACATAGCATAATTGGCACTGACACAAAACCCCCCAAAATTTTAGTATTGGCATCATATTTGTCCTCCTTTATGGAACAGACTCGTTGAAATCAATTAAAATTGGTAAACAGATAAACTCATTCTAAACTGAATGCCAACAGAACATATTTAGAATCCATTGCAAAGAGTTAGTTGGAACACAAGAAATTACACATAGAGCAAACCACCCTAAAATATCAAACATGACAAGATAATGTTGGACATGTTGAGAACACACTTCAAGGATTCCATCAACAGGACCTCCACAGCAAGTGATCATGTGGATATCACCTAGAAAGAGGAAAATAAAAGGATAATCTAGAGGAACATTATACAGAATAATAGAGAATGAAGCCAACTCCCACAGTATGTCTCTCACAAGACTGGAGAAAACTGCAGAAGCCCAAAATAATTGTTGGAAAAGTAGAGAATGGCAACAAAAATTATTAGGGGTATAAAACAGATTCCATTTCAGGAGAAATTAAAAAAAAAAACAACAACAACAACAACCTGGGACTGTTCATTTCATAAAGAGAAAACTAAGACTGGGTTTGATTGATGTGTATAAAATCATGAATGGTGTAATGAAAGTCAATAAGGAAGTATTTTACTTACTACCTCACATAACACAAGAACCAGGGATCACGTGATGGAATTACTAAGCAGCAGGATTAAAACAAAAGTAAGGAAATACTTATTCAGAGAATGCACTGTCTACATGTGGAACTTGTTTCCCAAGGATGTTGCGAGGGTCAAAACTATAGCTGGGTTCATCAAAGAATTACATAAGTTCATGGAGGATAGATCCATCAGTGCCTGTTAACCAAAACGGGCAGGGGCACAACCCCAAATTGTGGATGGCTCTGAACCTCTGATTGCCAGAAACTGCAATTGGATGAGAAGGGATAGATCTGGCGCTGGTCACCCTTGAAAGACTGGACATTTGGCTAGGTGGATCACTGGTCTCACCCAATATGTCCATTTTCATATTTTTACAAAAGAATAGCATGAGGAAATAGGAAGAAAATCAGATAGTTTGATGAGTAAAATGAGATATACTTATTGAGGGACATAAAAATCCACTAAGGAGTGGTTTTATAAAAATATTAGGAGCAAGAGAAAGACAAAGGAAAGCATAGGTCTACCGCTAAGTGGGAAATGTGAACTAATAATGGACAACCGCAAGGAGGTGGAGGTTTGTAACACTTGTTTTACTTCAATATTTAATAAAATGGATAATACTGACTCGATGCTTACCAGAATTAATTATAACAATAAAGGGGAATTAACACAAGCCACAAATGGAAAAGAAAAGATTAAAGTATAATTAGGTGATTTACATGTATTTAAGACAGCTGGGCCTGATGAAATACACCCACGGGTGCTTACTGAAATAGCTGGGAGA